>CM037878.1:227891400-228426358 GCA_021292165.1 Shinisaurus crocodilurus | reverse complement strand
GCCTTATGAAGCATCTGAGCCTTACTGTATTGCTGGACAAGTTGTGATTGACCCATGCCAATTTGTTGCTACATCAGTAGTTGGATGGATTAAACAGTGAGAGGGAACTCTCTTCTAGCACTAAGGCTGGATGCCTCATAAAGCAGTAGAGAACCAGGACAATGTGGGACATCTTTGCTGACCAAAGAAAGTGGGGTGCTGGAGGGTAAAATTGTAAGGATGCACAAATTTGTGACATTGCATCACTGATCACAGGGCACATCATTAGCTCCCAGTTTCTGGCCTTGTGGAGCTTGAATCACCACTAGATAGCCTTAACTCTGGTCTTAAACTGAGGGGGTATCCCTGGAGATTGCCTGTACTGCAGCAGTAGTGGAGGCAGCAGTGCCAGTGGCAGCAGCAACAAAGGGAGGGAGCATGGTGGTGGCAGGTCCTCCTGGCAGTGGGGGAGCACACAATTCAACCCTCCTCCTGCTCTGCTGCCCAGGCATGGGCTTCATCCTGCTTCATGGGAGGGCTGGCCCTGTCACTGATATCACTCTTGTAGTTACTAATTCATTTCATGGTCAAGATTTCACCTAATTTCAAAACAAGATTTCAGAACCATGTTCACTGGATATTTCTAACATAAAGATATTATGAAAAATAGAATCATAGAATCATAGAAAAGTAGAGTTGGAAGGGGCCTACAAGGCCATCGAGTCCAACCCCCTGCTCAATGCAGGAATCTAGGTCAAAGCATCTCTGACAGATGTCTGTCCAGCTGCACCTTGAATGCCTCCAGAGTGGGAGAGCCCACAACCTCCCTAGGTAGTTGATTCCATTGTCTTATTGCTCTGACAGTCAGGAAATTTTTCCTGATGTTTAGGTGGAATCTAGGTTCCTGTAACTTGAGCCCATTATTCCGTGTCCTGCAAACTGGGATGATCGAGAAGAGATCTTTGCCCTCCTCTGTGTGACATCCCTTCAAATACTGGAAGAGTGCGATCATATCTCCCCTCAGTCTCCTCTTCTGAAGGCTAAACATGCCCAGTTCTTGCAGTCTCTCCTCATAGGGCCTTGTTTCCAGTCCCTTTATCATCCTTGTTGCCCTCCTCTGAACCCTCTCCAGTTTGTCTATGTCCTTCTTAAAGTGAGGTGCCCAGAACTGGATGCAGTACTCAAGATGAGGCCTAACCAGTGCCGAGTAAAGGGGAATTATCACTTCCCGCGATTTGGAAGCTATACTTCTATTAATGCAGCCCAAAATTGCATTTGCCTTCTTTGCAGCCACATCGCATTGCTGGCTCATATTCAGTTTGTGATCTACCACAATTCCAAGATCCTTCTCACTTGTAGTATTGTTGAGCCAAGTGTCCCCCATTCTGTAACTCTGCATTTGGTTTCCTCTCCCTAGGTGCAGCACTTGGCATTTATCCCTATTAAATTTCATTCTGTTGTTTTTGGCCCAGCGCTCCAGCCTATCGAGATCACTTTGAATTTTGTTTCTGTCTTCCAGAATATTAGCTGTTCCACCCAACTTTGTGTCATCTGCAAATTTGATAAGCATTCCCTGTACCTCCTGATCCAAGTCATTAATAAAAATGTTGAAGAGCACCGGGCCCAGGACCGAGCCCTGTGGTACCCCGCTCGTTACCTCTCCCCAGTTTGAGAAGGAACCATTGATAAGCACTCTTTGAGTCCGATTCTGTAGCCAATTGTGGATCCACCTGATAGTTGTTCCATCTAGCCCACTCTTAGCTAGCTTACTAATCAGGATATCATGAGGCACTTTGTCGAAAGCTTTGCTGAAGTCCAGATATAAATATATATATATTTATATAAATATATATTTATATAAATATATATAAATATAGCAATTTGTTTTCTTTTACTGCATAAGGATTCCTCCACCAAGCCTATATATTTGCCTCCATATTTAACCTCAAAAGACCCCTTTGACGTTTTCTACCTGGAGCATGTTTGCCCTACTTCTTTGACTCATCTACTCCTTGCTCAGGGTCTCTGTGTCAAAGGAAATTTCCTTATGCTTTCGAAGCACCTCACCTAGAGCAGTGCTTCTCAATTATTTTCTGTCATGCCCCCCCCCTAGGAAGAAGAAAACATTTCGCGCGCCCCGCGCGACTGTAAATAGTATCATTTGTCTATAAAATTGTTATAAGTACACCTCTGCATAACACAGTATCCTTATTAACGTATAAGAGAATAAAAAAAGAAAGAAATGTGGATCAATTTACAACAAAGAATAGCTTTATTAACTGTAGCAGAAAAGATTTAAAGGAGCACAGGATTTAAAGGAACACAATATTAAAAAAAACTTTTAACTGAGGTCAAATGAGCCCCCCTTTACGGAGCCTCGCGCCCCCCCTGGGGGGCCCGCCCCACTATTTGAGAAGCACTGACCTAGAGAGACCACAGAGGTTGCTGCAATGACAGGCTGATCTAGGCATGAAGGAATCATCTGTTGATTCCTCCTTACTTAGCAGTTATGAATACTCCAGTGAAGTGCTTCCTATGTTTCTGGGACTCTTGATGGTGTAAACCACCAAAAGTTAGTACTGTGAGAGAAAAGAGGAGAAAAGGAAAGGTACTTTGATGCAAGTCTAAAACACAAATGATGAAAACAAATAGACCACAGCAATGTGATCCATATTATTACCCCCATATTGCAGGCCAGGGGGAGTGGGAGAGATTTATGACAAGTCAGAATGCAATATACTAACTAGGGAAGTGCACTGAAAAATTGTTCAGTTTTTTTTTTCATTTTTCAGATTTAAAATTATTTTCATAATTTCTTTCTTTCATAACACCTTCACTTAGATTCGTTAATTCAGAATTGATGTGTTTGTCTTTCATATCTCAAGTAATTTTCTGGAAATCATTATTTTCCTTGGAGACCCATCCTGTGTTCTGCCACCTATAACTTTGGTATTTTAAACTAAAATGAAATGGAAGGCATGCTTTAGACTACTTCCTCTGGGCATCATGCCTGTCAAATGTCAGAGAGTTGGACAAAGGATCTCTATTTGAGAGGCAATTAAAAAAGGTTGACATCCGATACACTTCAGATTGCTTGCAATGACAGGCTGAGGTGAATTTTGCTACTTATAACTCTGGAGATCTGCAGCCAAGTGGCAAGAATTTTGCTGGTATTATAGTACTCCACAAGGGCATCTTACTTGCCAGGTTTCAAAAAGATCAGACAAAGAGTGTTCATGTCAGAGACAAAGAAAAATAATGTCCTTCAAATTCCTCTGAACTTGAAATTCTGTGTTAAAAGTTCAGTGGGTTAATTAGGCTGCCAATGCAGTTCATCCTTTGAACTGTTCTTTGAACTGGCATGGACACATAACTTTGGAGTTCTGCATCAAAATGGCCTTAAATTTTCAGGGATTCTAGTAGTCCCTCTTGGCATCAGAACTGTGAAGATTGGATATATGGGACTGATCTTATATACAAAGGAAAAGGACTTCCATGTTTTAAAAACCACATTACATTTAATGGGACCAAGCCCTCTTCATCTAGCATGAGTTTTAGGAGCAAGGTAAGGGAGAAGAAAGTTCTGTGGCAGAGTGATATGGAAGATACCAATGAGACAAATACATTCCTGGTACACCTTGGAGAGCTTCCCTTCCCTGTCACTTTCAGAGCAGGCTGGATGTCTTCCTTCCTCCCCTGCCACTGAATGTTTGACACAATGACTGGGTTTGCACAATTGTGGTGTGGTTAAACCCACATGGTGGCTTGTTACCCCCGCCACAGATGCCAGTCACATGGTGACTGGATTTCCCTAATTACCCTCACTGCAGCAGCTTACTGTGTCATCCGAATCTGGGTGGTATGGCTTATTTGAGGGGACAGCAACCCCCAAATAATAACCCATGGGCTATTGTTGGGTTATTTGAGGGTTGCTGCCCACCCCAAAAAGCCATGCCACCTGACTTTGGATGACATGACAAGCGGTGCCAGCAAGGGTAATTAGGGAAATCCGGCCGGCATGTGCGGCAGGGAAAATAAGCCACTGTGGCTTATTTCCCTCAGCTCGATAGTGCAAACAGTTTCAACTTCTTCCAGCTGCCAAGCAATGCAATACAATGCAAACCATTAAGTTCAATCAATATAATTTCAAATGAAAATTAATACAATAGAGAAATGTGGAAGAATAAAAATGTAATGATGCCCACTTTTAGTTGAGTTTTGAAATGGAAGTTAGTTAATTAGGATTAATTGAAATCTATATTTAATCATTTAGAAAATGAAAAACAAATGAAAATTGTGTATTCATTTATTTTTTTGGATTAAACAATGGGTGAGAATTTTATTCAGTTTGTTTTTGATAAGAATTTACCAAAATTTGCAAATTTCCGAAAATAACTTGAGCTGGGTTATTTTAAATTATTTTTTTAAAGTCCACATCATGGAGAAAGTGGAATGATCAGATTTGTTCACCTAGGACTTTAAGTGCTTAGCTCTTAAAAGTCTGTGTTTGAATTCCTATGTATTTGACCATATTTGTGATGATAAATTGAGGCTGGCACCCCTTCTCTCTCTCTCTCTCTCTCTCTCTCTCTCTTTTTAACAGGCTCCTCAACTTTAACAGCTGCAGGGCAGACGGGTATAACACGATCCTCTCCATGCTGTGAATAGCTGTACATATTGAATTTGGCTGAAGCAGATGGGTGAATTTTTTGTTTGGTTCATTTTTTGCAACAAACTTACCAAAATTCAGAAATTTCTTTTAAATGGGATGGAAAGATGTTGAGGGTTTGTGTGTGCTTTTTAAATTGAATGTGGGAGAAAGTGAAACTGATAGATTAATCTTACCAGTGCTTTTTTTCTGGAGAAAAAGGTACCGGAACTCTTGGATTACAATTCCTCGGGAGTAGATGGTGATTACATTGTAATGCAATTAATAGAAGAAAAGGTGCTGGAACTCAGTTCCGGTGAGTTCCACCAGAAAAAAAGCCCTGCATCTTACTATACTACTACTTACTATAACTGCTAGCATCTAACCAGGAGGATACCAGTCTGGCAGGTATTTATTTATTTTATATATTTAAAATTATTTTTAGGTCATGCCAAGAAACCATTTTCTTGTTACAATTTAGCTGCCTGTAAGGAAGCTCCATTTTGTGAGTAGGGGCCTGCATGAGCTTGTTAAACCACTTGCGTGTATTATTTCATGTTGAGCTAGACTCAGGCCTTCAAGGCCAGAGCTAATTTTTTGCCCAATTTGGAATGACTGGTTTCAGCTGGGCTGTGGTGAGAGCTTTGCACACACCCCTCCCCTCCTGGAAGCCAAGGAAGTTATTCCGCCCACCAGTGATAGGCTAAGGAGGTTTGTCTCTGAGGGAACTATCTAGTCAGCCAGGGATTGACTAAGGAGGGTCACCTCACATTTGTTAAGAGCCTGGCGGATATAAAGCCAGGGGAGCTACTGTTGCCCTTTGTCTCTATTTTTGTTTTCACCTTTATTCTTGTCTTCATGCTTTTGGGCCTGTGAGCTTTTGGATCCTGAATTGGGCCCTGTCCCATAGGAAGACCCATATTTAGGTAACATATAGGATAAGGTTAGGCATTGTTTTTTTTATTTTTGCCTGCAGTATTGTTCCAAAGGAGTTCTCTGGTTTCCTTGATTTCTGTACATCTTTTTATCTTTCCCCCCTTCCCTATGTAAATTAACGTAATCTCTACCTTTAGAGCTGTGTGTGCTTTCTTCCAGGTAAAACCTAATTCCAGAGCCTTTCCCATTGGCTAACCGCTACTGTGTAAAGTTTCAGAACTTGGGACTTGAACTAGAGGGCCCTTAATTCTGAAACTCTAGCAGTGTCCGGTAACGTCTGAGATTCCCCTGGGTCAGGCTCAGGTGGATGTTAAGGGATGATGGCAATCTATTGGATAATTGTTTGCCTCCTGCCTACACTGCAGGGAGTTTGCAGTTTGGGGGGCAAACCCCCCTCTACTACACTCCCTTTAGTGGCTGCCTTTAAGAGTGGAACCCAATCAAGGTGGTGTACAAGATAAAAACCATACAAAGCAAATACAATAAAAAATCAATACGTACATATTCAATAAAATACATAACAATCCATAGGCACCTGGATCCTAAGCTGTATAAGGCTTAGTTTAAAGATATATACCAGCCGTTTGGTTTGAACTTGGCCATAATTAGCAATCTGGCAATTGTATTTTGAACTAATTAAAGTTTCTGAACCATCTTCAATGGCAGTCCCACCTACAGCACATTACAATAGTCCAACCAGGAGGTCCAATATGAAGGTTTAAAGTTTGACTGTATTCCATACATTTTTTCTTTTGAATTCTTTTGGATCCATTACTGGGGCTAACCAAATCCAATAGACAACAACTAGAGTAGAGATAAAATGTCCTACAGCTGAACTAAAGTAGTGGCAAACTTTCACAGAAAATGCTGTTTAATTACACATGAACATTTCTGCCTCAGTAACACTGAAAAAAAGAAGAGATTTTTGATACTGCAAACTCCTTTCAAGACATTCCATTCTAGTGACTTACAAGTTTTCATCTTTTCAATGTACATTTGTGTGTCTTGTGTGTGGGTGTTTGTTGGGGGAGGAAAAAGAAAGCACTTTTTTCAACAATTCTGGAAGAATCCTTGTTTCTAAGTGACTGTGATAATACAATATATCTGAGCAAGTACAATAATATATTTTCAATAGAACAAATCAACTGGAGTTTTCAGTTTAGTGGACAAAAGAGTTTAGCTGATGGGATCAGGATGATATATTTTGTACTTAAACAGTCCATGGAAGGAACAGAAATATGGTGCACATTTTTATTGAATTTGTTCATATCCTAATAATTTGTGTATGGCCAAACAATAGTCTTGTTGGGGAATTATGATATCCTATTAAACTACAGCAAAAGGTTATGTTGCTTAATATAACTAAAGCAATTGTGTGAGAGAGCTTGGGTGCAAGCACACATGCATATAGTATGAACAGTGAAATGGTCCATTCACTACCATTATGTTGGATCTCCTGCACCAGCAAATCAGTGCTGAGAATTTGCACCAAAAACTCATCATACTGATGATACATTTATTTATTTATTTCATTTTTATACCGCCCAATAGCCGAAGCTCTCTGGGCAGTTTACAGCAATTAACAAGACAGTCCCTGCCCGCAGGCTTACAATCTAAAAAGACACAACACACAAGGAAAAAGGAATGGGGAGGGAAGAAGGGGGAATATTAATTAATACTCCTGGCAGGGCTGGTGGAATCCCTCTCTTCTCCCTCTGCACAGCCTGCTGGAATGGGTGGTAGTGGTAGCAGTTGAGGGAGGAGTGGTAACTGCCACTTTGAAGGAAGGCAAATAGTTTCATCCCTGTTTGCACAGTGGTAGAGCACCTGCCTTGCATGCAGAAGGTTCTAAGTTCAATCCCTAGCATCTCCAGGTAGGGATGATGGAAAAACTCCTGCCTGAAACCCTGGAGAGCCGATGTCAGTGTCGACAATGCTGGGCTAGATGGACCAATGTTTTGACTCAGTATAAGGCAGCTTCCCATGTTCCTAAAAGACTGATGTGTAGGAAAGTGTGTGTGCGCGTGTGTCTTGGGCGGGGGAGGAGGTCTTTTCCTGGGGAGAAAATTGGTTTCATGAAACAGGGCCTTTCATTTCAGTTCAGGACTACTCATGCGGTGACTAATGAATATCAGCTACAACCTGGCACTGATTGGAACTTATACAGTGAAGAAGTGAGAAAGGATACTTACACCAAGGTGCTCTTCCACTGTGCATGCATCAGTTTAGCTCCTCACAATTTCATTGGTGGTGCCCCTGAGTCCTATGTTTGGGGAGTCACCTGTTGGGGAAATAATGTTCTCCCTAAGGCAATGCTCAACCAGGGAGGGAGCTGAATTAATATTCTATCTGCAGTTTATGTTTGTTAAACAAGTGGCCTGGTACTTCCGATGCAAGGAAAAATGGGTCAGGACTGTTTGATTAGCTGCAGCAATGGAGAAACAGAGTGCCTGGCATACACCAAAGAAGGTGACTCTCCTCCCCATGTACACATGATGGGGGGGGGGTGTTGTGGGGAAATGTAGCTATTACAAATTGCACACCTAGTCTGTGTCCTTGTTGAGTGGGAACACCATTACCACCACCAATTGAGTAAGGGAATGCTGTTACACCAATACACATTTTTCCCATATTGAAGTGGGGAATGAGAGATCCCCCTGTGGTTATGGGTGTTTGAATGCTCTCCATGCCCATTTCTGTTCCTGGGATTCTTGTGGATAGAGATGAATGAAGGATATATGTGAGTCCTGATTTTACACATAGTCTCTCTTCCTTCCTGGCTTATGTGTCTGTGGTATCTCCTTGCAGCCCCAGTTGTGGTGGTAGAGTTGCTATTCTAGGTAGGTGTTTGAGTCCTGAGGCAAATTTATTTTTCCTCCCCATTACCAAAATTCTCACCTCTAAGTTCTCTAGGCACAGGGGAAGCAGGAAGAATGAGCCTCATTCTTTTTTTTTTTTAGCTTATGTGATCCAAGCCCAAAAATCTCTCCCACATTTTTTTTCAACCATTCTCATTCCATTTGACAGAAAAGAAATTGCTTTTGAAAAGAAATTCAAAAGAGAAGAAAATTTTGGAGAAATTCTCATGGGTTATATTCAGGTTTCTTTTGCTTACAGTACTTAGAAGGTGACTGAGGAGGGTGCACAAGTGCCCTGTCTTTCATTATATTATCTCTCTGGCAGCATGTAGTCTCCTCAGCTTCCCACACATCAATTAAAGCCCAGAGGAAGACATCATGAGGTAATTCCTCCCACAGGGCTTTTCCAGAAGTGCAGGCAGCCTGAATAGAAAGAAAATGCACACTGCACCCTTGGCTGCCTTGCAGTGATTACGTAAGTTCAAAAACACCACAAATATTAAGTACAGAATACCCTGAAAATGAAGCAGAACAACGGAAGCCTCTTTCATGGGGAAGAAATCATTCAGGAAATTGGAGGACAGAGTTTGGCTCAGCACTTTGCTTCTTCCCTGGAGCAAGACACAACACTGCCCCACTCATTGTGGTGGATGCAAAATGGGGGTCAGCCTGCCTACACAGTTGATGCAGTGGCAGTGCACACACAAAATAATAATAATAATAATAATAATAATAATAATAATAATAATAATAATAATACCCTTATATATAAAAAGGAAGAAGCCTTGCCAATGTGAGAAACTGTTGAAAATTTATCTTCCCACTGGAGAAATTCAGTGAAATTGTCCCCCAATTTCTTTGCTCACAAATAGAGTGGAGGCCATTTGTGCACAACTCTGCCCAAGGTTGTTGGAGGTTTTGTTTTTCTGTAGAAATGCCTTGTGATTGATGAGTTGCAGTAACAAACTGAGTTACACATTTTATTAGGGTAGTAACACGCTGTTGTTTCCGTGCTACAGCTAAGCATCCTTGTCAAAACCTGTGATTTTGACAATTGTCCTGAAGGTGATAATAAAACCATGAGTGTTTACTGAAAATGCAGGCTGGCTTACATTTTTAACACTATACACCAATTCTGCAGTGTTACTCAATGTATGTGATGTGTTAAGGTGAACCAAATATATAAAACATTTTATTAAATAAATGGTGGAAAGAGGACTTGATTAGTCTCTGCAAGAACCTAATGAATAATGTTGAACAATAAAAAGGGAATATGGGCAGGAGATTACACAACCAAAGCATTCTAGCAGTATCATGGTAAGGTAAGAGGGGAAGAGCTTAACAGAACAAATGATATTCCCATCATGGTAAAGGATGTTTGACCAATACAATAATAACAATATAAATTGTCCAGTAAATTATTCATCTTCATTTCCTCCTAAATGGTTGGCAGCGGAGGGTGGGGGGATGGAATCTGTAGCACCATCATAAATTTACGCTATCCAGATACAACTAGTAGTTAATGTAGTATTGCAAAGCTGATACTCATTTCTACTGGTATTCTTCAGATGTGGAACAGTGTGGTTCATTCAGGTAGGGTAAATCCACAAAGTTCTCCCTATTGCATTAGTGCAAGTGAAAAGGACCAACACAACTGTACTGGAATGGGAAGGCATAGGTGGTGGGCACTCACTGTATGATCTCATCTGATTAAAAAATATATATCCTTGATTCACTGGCCTGGTAAAGGATTTGGCTTTCATTGTTTGCTCCAGCACATAGACTGACCCAGTTCGTGTTACATGTGCAAGCCTGACTTCCTCCTTAGTGTGCAATACTAGGGTAATATCTTGCCATGCCAGAATACCAGTGGACTGTTTTAAAATATTTTGACAAGAACAAATGTCCAAGAGCTCCATCTGAAGGTCAACCATAAAAAAGAACAACATGGTTTACACACAGACTTGTCTTTTAAGTGGAATGGTCTTTAACGTTATCCAGGAGACAGGTCTTTATTGGAGATATACAGAGTCTTTATCGATAAGCACCTTAGAACATTTTTCTTACAGTAAATTTTAGTACTGGTGAGGAGCCTTTGTAACTGAACTCCATAATCTACAGAAAAGGGAAGCAGGGCACAGATGTGCATATCTCCATGTGGTTTAGCAAACATGCTGCATCCTTGACGAGTGCAGGGCATCCCTTGGGACCAGTGGATAGGTTAGTGTCTCCTTGATGATAATGTCTTCAGCATGTCTGCTGAGACTGTCAATAAAAGAACCAATTAGTGGAGTATTATCATTATATGGACATCTGTATAGGAACTGGAACTGAGCCAAACAGTCATTAGATGATGACTTTCAGGTGTTATCCAGACCAAATACTGGATTAAACCTCATTTCCATAGGCCAGATAGGATCCATTCAGGAGCACATGAATAACTTCCAAACAAGGTAGAGAACCCCATATATTCTATTGTCAATATAATCAAATTAAAACATGCTCAAGTGTGTGTGTGTGTGTGTGTGAGAGAGAGAGAGAGAGAGAGAGAGTAGAGCACACACAATATATCAAAGAATATTAATTCACATAATCTCATACAGTTTGGCAGGACAAAAGGGCCTTTCTATAGTGTGCAAAATGAGGGCTCAATTTAGAAACCCCAGCTAGCAGTTTGCAAATGTGCAATTAAAATCCTGGCTCTTGTCTAATTATAGAACACTTAAGTTAAATGATCTTAATAGACACATAATGATAGCTTTATAAACCTACTGTTACTTATAATCCAAAGTAATTTGTAGTTCACTTTAAAAAGCATCCATTAAATGCCTATTATGATCTTTATGTAATTTAAGGAGACATTTAATGAATGCTTTATAAACCTAAATAGCAATTATTCCCAAAGACAACTGGTAACCGTCTAGAGAAACACAGTCATCAATGTAATTGGCCATTCAGATGAAATTGGGGAACTAATACTTAAAGTCCATTGAACTGTATGTAAAACCAAATTACATGTATTTTTCTTAATAGAAGACTGTTGTTGCTCTTGTTGTTCTTAATAGGCAAAAATGTTGCATTCCAATACTGAACATTTTGTTAATTACATATCTGGTCTATCCACAGTCTTAATCAGTCAGAACGCCAATTCCATGGTATAGATTCTCACATCTCCTGCAAAATTCCACTGCCTTACCCAGTTCTGTGCTTATAGGAATTCATCTTTTAGCTCACTTGTCAGCCTTCTTGCCAAAAAACTGCCATGTCCTCAAGTGCAGAGAGCTTCTTGGACTACATCCTTGATGGCTGATATTGAAGTAAGCAATTATCAGCATTATTAAACATGAGCAACTTCTATGGGCCAACACCCGATTCTTCTCACAGCGAGTGTTTCTGTAAATCAGGAGCAGCTCCATTTAGCTGTCTATGTTATTGCTCACTCCAAAGGCTCAGCAGCAATTTGGAACTAATCCTCCCTGGGCATGACACCAAACTAAAGAGTCCTAATGAAAATATAAGGATCCCATTACACTTTAACGGTGTTTTGAAATAGTCATTATGCTAAAAGCCTCCAGCCAGGAACTGCATGTTTTCATCACGTTCATTTTGACCAGATAGTCCATTAAGAGGTGGGGGACTTCCTTAGGTAGTAACTTATGAATGGCTGCTCCGTCATCCTGGACCATGCAGTCTTACTTAGTGGGCTTCCTGAAGTTGCTCTCACTTGATTCTCATGTATGATGACCAAATGTTCATGTATATAAAATCAATCAACAAGTCCACAGTACTTTAATGTGGGAGGCAGCAGGATATGCACAGTTTTCTTCAACAAGGCAGTGACCTATGTATCACTGAAGCTCGATTTAGAAACAGGCTTAGGAGTGGAGCATGGAACCCATGTTCATTGGGAACCATGCTCAGGTATCCAAATCACCATAAGTTAAAAAAAGAGGAGATAGGGGACATGATCCATGATTAGCCAGTTCCAAACACCTCTCTTCCTCTAAACAGCAGCAACTAAACCCACATAAAGTGCTTTATCTTTAAATGAGTGCTGTGCTGAAAATTTCTTCCACATATTTTTTGACCATTCTCATTCAATTTGATAGAAAAGAATTTGATTTCAAAAAGAAATTCAAAGGAGAAGAAATTTTGGAGAAATTCTTGTGGGTTTGGTTTAGGCTTCTTGTGCTTACCTCACTTATGCGGTGGCTGAGAAGTGTGCAGAGGTGTCTTGTCTTTCATTGTACAATCATCTCTCTGACAGCCTGTGTAGCCTCCTTGGCTTCCCAAACTTCCCACCCAGGGGAAAACATTGTGAGGTAATTCCTCCCATGGGGCTATTTCAGACCAAGAAGTGCAGGCAGCCTGGGAGACTGCAGAGCAATTGAGACATGTATAATAGAAAGAGGAAAACACACACACACACACACACACACACACACACACACAACCCTTGGCCACTGCACAATTATTAGGTAAGGTCAAAAATACCACTAAAAGAAATTCAAAATAAATTATAAAATGCCCTGAGAATGAGGCAGAATGAAATGGAAGCCTCTTTAATGGAGAAAGAAAACTTTCAGGAAATTGGAGGCCAGATTTTGGCACAGCACTAGCTCCACCTCTTCCTGGAGCTGGACACAACATTGCCCCCCCACACACACACCTGCTACAAGGCTTGCAAGGAAGGAGTGGTATTATCAGCATCTGCTTTAGAGACAAGAAGTATCCAGAATAGTCCCTCTGAAATTTAACATATGGAAGACCCTGGGGAAGGTGATGAACCCTGAAGAATTACAACCAGAGCTGAGACAAAATTCCTTAGAAGACATTCTCAAAAAAGTCAAGATTTTTCTTTTCTTACCTCCCTAGAAATAAAAGGCCATTTTGCAGAATTTTCTCCACACTGTGTTCACTATTTTTTTTTGTGTGGTGGCTGCATTCCCTCTCTCCCCCCTCCATGCCTTGGATTGGTGCTAAGTATGGGGTATTGTCGAGGATGCAAAATGGGGCCCAGGTTGCCAACACAGTCAATGCTGTTGCCACTTGGAGTGGCAGTGCAAAGCAGCAGCAGCAGCAACAACAACCATAAAAAACCCTTGGGAAAAAGAAGAAAGAAGCTGTGCTACCAGTACCACCCCTGCCAATGGTGAGCCTTTGTTGGAGAATTCCTCCTCCCCTTGGAGAAATTTGGTGAAATTGTCCCCACAATTTCTCTGCCCACAAATAGGGTGAAGAATTTTGAGAGGCCATTTGCACACAGCTCTACTTCAAACCCATATGTTTAAAGAAGTTTCTCTTTGGAATCTGACTGGACTCATGCCCTTAAGAAACAAAACACCTTTTGTGAGGTGTTTTGTTTCTTAAGGGGGGAGGAGCCTGCACTGGCTATGGAGCAGTAGCTTTTCTGCCGAGCTCCCGGAATGATTTGAAAACATCTGCAAATACACAGGAGAGACAAAGCGTGAGTTTAAATTCCTTTGCTGTTTGCTTTCTGGAAAGTATGCAGATATAGAGCTAATAAAGAAATAACAAGAATAGCTTTCTTTTGATGTGCTTCGCTCTGGATTGTTTATGAGCTCCAGACGGGTGAAAAAGTCCCTACCCCCTCTTTGGAAACGCGATCGGGCGCATCCCTCGGATAACAGTTTGAAAAGGCTAATTAGGATCCTTGACACTAAAGATATTGAATGTTCTTATCAAACAGTGCAACAGGGTCCTGATAAGAAGCCACGAGGTAGTGAAAGTTTCGAGACAGCGAGGGGGAAGGGCGGAAAAATGGCGGATTCAGCTGGCAAACTCCCTGCTGGTGCCAAGCCAAAGTCAATATCTCCAGCCAAGCTTAAAGGGGCAGCACCAGATTGGGAGAAAATTCTATCACAGTTTCAAAGCTCTATGGAAGCAGGCCAGCAGAAACAAATAGAAGCAATTGAGAAATTTCAAAATCTGCATCAAGAGGATATGAAGCAAATGCGAAATTCCATAGATCAATTAGGGGTTCAAGTTAAAGAGCTGCAAGCTAGAGTGGATAAGGTGGAAAAACTCCAGGTGAAGGATGAAAAAAGTTTTGAAAAGTATGAAATGAAATTTAATGAGATGGAAATACAGATGATTAACATGCAAGACAGGCAACGTCGTTCCAACATTCGGATCAGAGGCTTCCCCATGGAGATGGGGGAGACTGGATATAAGTTAAGAGGCAGTATTTTGGAATGGATGAATGAAGCTGTCTCTGGAGAAACAATTTTTTGGGATGATATGGACATTGAGATTGTGCATAGAGTGGGAGCATTAAGGCGTGGTATGACATCCAGAGATGTTGTACTGAAATTTGCAAATTTATACAAGAAGGATGTCTTCATGAAAGAGATTAGAAAGAAAGGTCAAGTAGCTTTCAAGGGGGCTACTTTGCAAATCTACAATGATCTTTGTCAGCAAACAATAAAGTGGAGGCGAAGTGTTAAACCGTGTACAGCAGTCTTGATCAGAAAGGGATTACAATACAATTGGGGTTACCCAGTTTTTCTTACTTTGTGTGGAACAGTAAGAGATACAAGATCTCATCATGTGATCAAGGCATGGGCCTGCTGGGAGAGTTGGGGCTTCATGATGATGTGGAGGGTCCAGAATCGATGGGTCAACTGGAAGAAGAAGGAGCCAGTGGAGGAATTGTATAAGAGGTCGTTTCAACACGAGAAGAAAAAAGAAATAGAAAATGTTTTATAAAGAAGTTATCCGGGAGGGAATGAGGGGCTGCTGTTCGGGCTGGTGATGGGTCCTTTCCCCCCCCCCCCTGGGATAGGTGGGTAGGTTTAGGGTGGGGCAAGTTGCCCTGGCTAAGCAGGGGGGATAGTTTAGATGAATGTGGGGGTGGGTTAAGGGGTATGTTATTGTGTATTATTTTCACTTTTGGGGACCAAAAAAGAAAAAATGTTGTTAATAGATGGATTATAAGTTAAGAATTTCAACTTTAAATGTTAAGGGGCTAGGGTCAGTTACTAAGAGAAGGCGAATAGAAGCACTTCTTAAAAAGGATAAGGCAGATATTATATTCTTGCAAGAAACGCACCAGGCAAGGAAAGGAGTCAATGAATTGAAATTGAGGTGGTCTAGAATATATGAGATAGCATGTGGATCATCTAAATCGCGAGGAGTAGCAATTATAATTTCAAAGAATTGTGGTTTTAATGTTCTAAAGGTGAAAAAGGATGATACAGGTAGATATATTATAATGTATGGGACCTTGGGAGGGGAAGAATATGTTATTGTTAATGTTTATGCTCCCAATCAAAATCAAGGAGAATTTTATCAACATGTGTTTAAAGAAATGGGTAATTTTCAAAATCAAAGGGTTATTATGGCTGGGGACTTTAACATGGTATTGGATAGAAGAAAAGACAAATCCAATCCGACGAGAGAAGATCAGAGAAATAATCTAACGATCTTGAATAAGTTAATTAGTAAGGAAGGGTTGCTAGATGTTTGGAGAGGGGTCAAGGGGAATGAGGAAAGATATACATTTTACTCATCAGCAAATAAGAATTATTCTAGGATAGATTTTATTTTTGTGTCCAGGACACTGTTTTCAAGGGTCCTGGGCACAGAGATAGGAGTGATAAAAGTTACAGATCATGCTTTGGTTAACATGGATTTGAAGATACATAAGGATTATAGAGAAGCGAAAAGATGGAGATTGAATTGTAATATTTTTCGTTATAAACATTTAACAGAGAAAATAGAGAAGGAATTGAGGGAAATTTGGGAATTTAATCAAACAGAAGAATGTACTGAAGCGATAATATGGGATACAATGAAGAGTGTAATGAGAGGAATAGGATTGAGAGAGGCAATAAATTTGAGGAAACAACAAGAAGTTTTTTATCAAAAGCTAGAGGGGGAGATTAGGGATTTGGAAAAGAAGTATTTAGAGAAGAGGGATAAAAAGATTTTTGCAGAATTACAGGGTAAAAGGAAAGAATTGGAGAATAAAGAACTGGACAGGGTACAAAGGAATTTGATTTACACAAAAAGGGAGTATTTTGAGAATAGTAATAAAAACTCTAAAATGTTGGCTAGATTAGCACAAAAAAAAAAAGAAAAAAGCTTAGTGGGGATGATTAAGGATAAGAGGGGTAAAGAATATAATCTAGTAAAGGATAAATTGAAAATTTTTCATGAATATTACACAGAGTTATATAAGGCAGGAAAATGGTCGGAAGCTGAGAGTAGAAGATATATCGAGAAAAATTTAAAAATAAAAATTCAGGATGAAGATAGAGAGAAAATGGAGCAACCATTCACAGAAATTGAAATAGAAAGTGCTATAAATAAATTAAAACAGGGGAAAACGCCAGGACTGGATGGTCTGGGGGCGGAATATTATAAAGTCTTTAAAAAAATGTTAATTCCGAAGTTAAAACGGTTGTTTAATGATATTTTACAGGGGGGAGAGATCCCCCCGTCATGGAAACAGTCCTTGACCATTTTAATCCCGAAACCAAGGAAGGATTTAGCAGAACCAGGTTCTTATAGACCAATATCATTAATTAATCAAGATGCTAAACTATTGACAGCAATTTTAGCTAGAAGAATGAATAGTTTTCTAAATAAGTATATAGGGATAGATCAATGTGGGTTTATTCAAGGAAGACAAATGGCAGATTTAACAAGAAGGGTTCTGAATATAATTTATTTAATAAAGAAAAATAATTTGAAAGCGGGGGTTCTTGCATTGGATATTTTTAAAGCCTTTGATTGTGTGGAATGGCCTGCATTAAAGATGTTAATAAAAACTATGGGGTTTGGAGAAAAATTTATAGGTATTACTAACCAATTATATACTCATAATGTCACGTCGGTAATTGTAAACGATGGAATAACAGAAACTATTAGCCTAGGCCGGGGAACTAGACAGGGTTGTCCCCTTTCCCCAGTATTATTTGTGTTAGTTATGGAATTGTTAGCGAATTCGATAAGACAGGAGAAGAAATTATTGGGGATAGGAATAGAGACCAAATGTAAGATAAACCTTTTTGCAGATGATATCTTGTTAACATTAGAACGGCCTATAGAAAATTGGGATTGGATAGAGAAACATTTAGATGAATTTAGAGAAGTAACAGGGTTAAAAGTTAATTGGGATAAATCGGAGATAATGACATTTAATTATAGTAAACTGGAGGAAAGGGGATTTAAACAAAGGGGAGTGGATATAAAGATAAAAATATAATTAAATATTTAGGTATTGATATATTAAAAGATTTGGATAAAATAGGGGAATGTAATTTTAAAAAACTAAAAGATGAAGTTAAAAATCAAATAGAGGATTATAAAAAATTGGGATTATTGTGGTTTGGTAGGATAGCTTTGATTAAAATGAAGATTTTACCGAAGTTTAATTTTTTATTTAGAATGATACCATATAAGATATCAGAGAAAGAAATTAAAGAGTGGCAAGTAATGTTAAATAGCTATTGTAATGGGGGGAAAAAATCAAGGATTACTAAGAATAGATGGTATAAAGCTCAAAAAATAGGGGGACTTGGTCTCCCTAATTTAAAATGGTATTATATAGCTAATCAACTTAGATATATCATGGATATTATTGTTAGAAAAGATTTTATGTGGTGGGAAATAGAAGCATTTGAATTGGGTAATAGGGTGGATAAATTCTTATTTACAAAACAAGGACATATTATGACAAAAAGATTAGAAAATCCCTTTTTAAAAAATATGTTAGAAATTTGGGGTAGAAATAAGGAAATATTTTTACCAGGTATATCCCCGCTTACTCCAGTGGTGGTTATGGAAGATTTTCCCGAGAATGTTAGACATTTAGAACGAATTTTTAGAGAGAAAAAGGTGATAACTTTAATGGATTGGCTGGAAAAAATGGAGACAAGACAGCAAATAATTGATAGGGTTGGGGCAGGAAGAATTTCTTGGTTAAATTTAATTCAATTAGTACAATGGGGTAAGAAATGGAAGAGAAGACATGAGCATGAAAGGGATTTCACTGCATTTGAGCAGGTGGTTATGTCTAGAGAACTTGTAGAAGGAAATGCATCAGCTAGGGGTCTTACAAAGATGTTATATAAAATGTTGCAGAAATCAGAAGAGCAAGCAGAAAATCTTAAAATAGTTTGGGATACAGAGTTTGAAGAGGAAATATCAAAGGATGAGTGGAATAAGATTTGGGATAGGCGAATATTGAAAAATATGTCTGTAAGAATTAAAGAGAATTTTATAAGCTGATTTGGAGATGGTATTTGACCCCAGTGAGATTAAATAGAATAGATAATAAATGTTCTCCAATGTGTTGGCGAGGATGTCAGGAATTGGGTACATATGCTCATATGTGGTGGAGTTGTAAAAATGTAATGGATTTTTGGAAAATGATTTTTGAGGAAATATCAGAAATTGTTGGAGTTGATTTAGAGGTATGCCCTAAACTAGCTTTGCTAACAATAACGGAAAAGGTGATCGGTTCACAAAATGTTAAAGAATTAATCATAAATTTGTTAACGGCAGGTAGACTAATGATAGCAAGGAAATGGAAAATCCAGCAAGTTTTCACTATTACTGAATGGTATAAGGAAGTATGGGATATGGCTTTGAATGATATGTTGACTTGTAATATTAAATGCAAAAGGGGTCAATTAAAGAAAAATAATTTAAGGATATTTGGGGTTTATTTTTGGAATATGTGTTTAAAAGGGGGAAAGGGAGTTTACCCTGTCAAGATATATTGTATTTTTGGAATAATGAACAATTATAGAATTATTGGATTGTTTGGTCCCATGGTGATGGGAGCACAATATTAGTTATGTGTGTATGTTATTTTCTTTGTATTGTTTAAAAAAAAAAAAAGAATAAAAAATATTTAAAAAAAAAAAAAAAAACAAAACACCTGAATACATCTGTGGTCCCTTTAATGAGTGACAGGGTGAATTGTAGCCCCATGTGCATAGCTCCACCTAAGTAAAAGGGTGAGTTTTCAGCCACACTGCTGAACTACAGGAAGAATTCTCACAAAATCCATCAAGAGCAAGGGTTAAAGGCAAAACTGTGGGTGAATGTGTGAGTGTTGACATGAAAGTATCATTCTGGTGTGTCTAAGAGATGGATGAGTCTATGCAATTGGGATAGAGCCAGACAGGGAGAGCCAACAGGAGTTCCAAGCCTTCTGCTGACTCTGGACAGCCACTGCCAGACTTCTGACCTGTAGGGCCAGTTCTGTCTGAAGGCTGTTGCTGTGGCTGAGAGAGGAAAGTGAGGAAAATCTTGCTACTGGGTGTGTGTCTCCCTGCTTTGCTCATGAGTATGGCATATCACCTGGCAGTGCCACTGAAGCAAGGAGAAGAGAACTAAGTCATCATCCAATGAAATTGAATTGTGGGAGATCAGTGGAACAAAGAGAAGGAAGTACTTCTTCACACAACACATAGATAAACTATGGAATTTGCAACCACAGAATGTGGTGATGGCCACCAGCTCATAATGGCTTTAAAAGGGAATTAGACTTATTAATGACGTAACATTTCCTAGGGCACTGTATGGAGGGGCGGAAAAATTGTTTTCACACACACCCCTACAATGGTCCAGGCAATGATGCTACATCATCACATACAGCATGATTCCCAGGAATAGTTCTGGCCCCATATGCAAAGCATGCAGCAGGAGCTATGCTTCCCAGCCACTTGGAGCAGATGTTACATGTAAAAAATATTTTAAAAGAGAAAAAAATAGGAAGAGAAATAATGGGAAAAGCCCATCAGTGTAAATCATATAATGTATTCTCCCCTGTACGTGAATGTTTGGCCCTCACCCCATCTTCTGCACAATTTTTTGCCACCCTTTCAAGCCCCCTGAATGTTCCAGTAGAAGGCAGCTCTCAAAATAGGGAATTGTGGAAGCAGAGTAGAATCAGCTGGATCCATGCCAGATCCAAAGGCCCTTCATCCAGCAGGGAGACCTCAGGATCGTGGTCCATCACTATATCAGCCTGGAGCTGGTGTAACTACTCCCCCCACCATTGAAACCAATGTTCAGGAATAGAAAACATACTAAATAGTGTGGTGAAAACAAAAGTACGGTAAGTACCACCCACACACTGCTCACCTACAAAACCCGGACATTTCCTCTGTAACTTGCTTGTAGGGCTGGTCACCCTGCAGTTCAAGTCATGAGTTCAGGAACCTTTGCAAGCTTTCTTTTCCCCAAAGTACAGCAAGTACTCAAAGGAGAGAAACATATGTAGATGTGTGGACTGTAGATGATCAGTATATTGAAGTGTTAGTTAGTAAGTCCAACAAAAGTTCTCTGACAACTTTATTTACTTCCTTTAAATTGTTTATATTCATCTAAAAGGAAGCCTGGGGTCAATCCCAAGAATACATTGCCATGCTCTGTCTGAATCCTGTTTCCTCAGCTACTTGTTATATTTATAAGTAAAAAAAATCTTCAGGCAGATATAACTTGCTGTGTATTTCAAAGGAAATGAAGAAAACCAAGGTGTCAGGGCCTTAATGCAAAGATTCGTTTGAATCCTGTCCTGTTTTTGCAAAAATTATAATAACATGAAACAGAAATAGTTTACACCAAGTATATAACATGAAAGTAAGCCCCACTGGCAGGTGGGTGATCATTATGTAGTAAATATTTATTCTGTGACATAAATCAAATTTTAAAATGTGGAGGACACAGAAGCATGTTTGTTTTTAGTGATGCATCTGTTATGATCATCATTATTATACATAGTATAGCAAAGGAGAACAACACAATAGGGAAAGGACAAAACATTTATTCTCAGTCTGACAATTCATTTGTTTATTATGTTTCTATCCTTTTTCCCTTGCAACAGAGGACCAAAGCAGCTAACAAAACATAAATATATGGATCCATTCAAATAATCCCTAAAAATATTATATTGTGCTGCCAGGGTTGAGTGTGTATTTGGCAAGATGTTGCCTGGGAGCCCCTCTCCCCCCCCCCTCTGCTCTTCTTCTCTCCTCTCCTTCCCCCCCCCCCTTACCAGGCAGTGGCACTCTTTCTTTCTTTCTTTCTTTCTGTCTGTCTGTCTTTCTTCCTTTCAACTTTCAGAAGAGTTTGATTTATTCATAGATTCATAGATCATAGAGTTGGAAGGAGCCTACAAGGCTATCGGGTCCAACCCCCTGCTCAATGCAGGAAACTAGAGGAGGTATCTCCCATCCAAGTAATAACCAGGCTTGACCCTGCTTAGCTTTCCACACTCAGACAAGCTGAGCCAGCGTGAGCCCTTCTCCCAGGCTGGCAAGTGCCGCGGTCACAGCTTGGATAGTTTCAGGGATAACAAAGAGAATAACCAGGTCAGTCCAGAGTCTTACACAAGAGTTCCAGTATACTTAGCAGGAGAGAGCGGAGGCGAGGTCAAGGCGTTCTAGAGTTCAGTTCACTGGAGGCAGTTGTATCAAGCAGCAAGGCCAGTCAGGGGGTGTCCGAAAGCATAGCCGAAAGGAGCAGCCAAGAGTCAAGGAATCTGTACAGCCCGGTGTAACAAGGCAAAGCACAAAGGTTAGAACACTGTTGTCTGCAGCGACAGGCTGACCTCAGCTGGGCCAGTTTATAGCTGGTTGTACATCAGCACAGCTGGTTAATTAAGTCAGAGCCTTGCTTTTAATCCTCCTCCAGGTAGAGCATGACAGTGTACTACAGAACAAAGCTGCAGTCCTGCATAGCATCTTGATTTCTCCAGAATGCCTCTGGGCCCAAACTGACTATTTCTCCTAATACATGCATTTTCCCCTAATATACACTTTTTTTTGCAAGCAATTTTCATTATATAATGCATTTTTCAATGTTCTTTTCACTACTGTAACATTCTAACTTGAGTGCTGTTTTCTTGGTAGAAAGGTGGGGTGCAAATCAAATCAATCAATTAATCAATCAAATACACATCTCTCTGTGTGTACCTTCCCCTAATATGAGCACTGTTGTACATATTTTTTTTGACTGGAAAATTCCATTGCAAAATTAGGAGAAAAGCAAATTTTGAAGGCTAACTGAGTTTCAGTTCATATATTGGTCGAATGATGAAATTAGGTACCAAATTAATTCATTTCCCTTTCCCCTCCAATCCCTTCACATCTCTACTCACTGCAGGCTTGGCACTGGCTCTGACGCTATGTTTCACTTACCAGGTTGCAGCAGTGTAACGAAATATGGCATTAGTGTAGGGCATGCCAACCATAGTGGTGTTTCAGAAAAGATTGTGGCGGGGGGAACAATTTGCGCGCGGGGGGAATGGCGAGTCAGACCACAGTGGTCTGATTCTTGATGTTCCAATCAGGAGGCAGAGTGGGAGGGGCAGTAGAGCTGTTATTAGGCTTGCACGCCTCTCCTCCTGCCTCCTTTCTGAAGCGGCTGCAGAGGAGAAGGACCTGCACTGAGTTGTCGCTTCTGGCTAAGTTGCCCAACTTGGATTGTTGTTGTGCTGAGTGTGTGTGTGCAAGAGGAGGAGCGAGATTGCTTTCCCTTTCATTTACATTCACTCCATTTCCTTTTCTTTTGCCCTTTTAATTAGTGTTGCAGTGTGTGTGTGTGACAGAGGGTGTGTGTGTACTTTTAGTTCTCTTTGCCACGATTTCAGGCCGCCTCTGCAGCAAGCCTTTGCTTGCTGCGGGGCATCTTCCCGGCGATTCCGCTCCTGACAGTGACTGGGCCTTCCCTCCTTGACTTTGCGCTGCCCATCGGTTTGCGTAGGCCCGCGCTGTAGTCCTCTCGCTGCAGCGCTCTCAGCCAGGCCTTGTTCCTTCCCTCCAGAGTGACCCAGCTCTCCTTCCTCTGGAGCTCTTCCAAGGAGGGCCTCTGATTCCCCCCCCCCCGTGTTATCACCACAACTCTCCCATTGTCAGGCTTCGTTATTACTTGGATAGGTAGGCCCTTTTCTTTCTGGGACATATACTTCTATTGTTTAACAGGAGACCTGTGGCTCATGCTGGCTCAGTTTGTCTGTCTGAGTGTGAAAAGCTAAGCAGGGTCAGGCCTGGTCATTGTTTGGATGGGAGACCAATCCAAAACTCTAGTTTCCTGCATTGAGCAGGCGGTTGGACTCGGCCTTGTAGGCCCTTTCCGGCTCTATGATCTATGAATCTACAAAAAAAACCCAACCTCATTTCTTGCTTACTGGCCCCCTGCTGGTCTGAATTGGGTATTTCAGCAGGGCATTTGGAATTTATTTGCTTTCTCTGGTAGTGGGGGGGGGGAGTTTCCCTCTTTGAATCCTATTTTTCTATCACTACTTGTCCATTTATTAATTTACCTTACCTGCTGGCCCCCTGCTGGTCTTGATTGGGAATTTCAGCAGGGCATTTGGAACTTACTCGCTTCCTTTGGTAGTGAGGGGGGTGTTTCTCCCTATTTGACTCTGCTTTTTATATCACTAATTGTTCAATTATTGTCTTAGGTCATCATGCTGACTAAGAAGGGCAGGGGTGGTAAGAAGGGCAAAGGACCTGCTCCCAGGCCTGTTGCTAAGTGTCCGTTGCCGCCTCCTGTTTCTTCCTCTGAGGATGAAGCCACCAATGTCACAGCCATCCTCTATCGTCTTGCTGTGGCTGAGAGGGCTTCTGGATGTGTCCCGTCACCAGGCGATGCAGCGCAGACGCCGGCTGTACGCAGGATGCGTTCCAAGAGTGTAGCCAGACGTAATTTCTGGTTTTCAATTTCAGCGTGGTTGGATGCCTTGGAAGCGATCCCAAGTTTGGTCCCACTGGTCACCACAGCCGAGAGCGTCACTCCCCCGGTTGACCCACAGACATCCCCCCTTCTTGAGGGAGCTCCAGAGACCCCTGCAATATACCATCAGTCTGCTGTTTCATCTGTCCCAGCGGTTTCAGCAACGCCGGTTCCCCCTCAGAGTTGTGCGTCTATCCCGGCTACTCCTTGGAGTATGCTGTTGCACCACACCCAGTGGGGGGGATTACCCATGGGGCTACTTGCCTGGGTAATTTGTGTCCAATATGGTGGCCCAGGTGGGTACCTTCCCACTGTTTCCACACTCTACAGCGGGAGCAGCCATCCTTGGTGCTTCTCTAACTTTACAGGGGTTCCAACAGCAACTCCCTACGTCTTTGAGCACTATTTCACCAGGAGTTGGGCTGGTGACCACTACAGGGGGGGCCCTGGGGGGTGACAGTTTCACCCGTGAGTAACGTGACAACAGGGGCTGGTGTTGTTACTTCTCCTTCATTGTCCAGTCCTTCCACTACTACCATGGTGTCCACTGTGGTGCAGGCTTGTGCTTCAGTCTGTCTTGCCCGGCAGACCAAGTGGCTTCCTCCCCCGCTGGCTCTCTAGCATCCGCTAAGGTGGACAATTACCTGGAGGTGGGACCTAACACAATTCCGCATGGGGCTACATTTTTCATCGTTCCCCCTTGGATACCATCTGGCTCCTTCTATGAAGGAATTTTTATTTATTTAAGGGGAATTTATTGACATATTTGCCCTCCTGAATAGAGAAGTGGAAGAAGACAAGGAGAAGTCTAAAGATAAGGATAGGGATAAGCCGAAGCGCAGGAAACCAGCCCGTATGTGGGGTAATTGGCTTCCTAGTAACCTCATATACATGGTTATAAATTCCAGCAGGAATTTCCTGACCAGGGCATCGTGTTAACTAGGTACTTGGACATAGTTTACCATGCCTATTCCAGTTTTGAGAGAAGTGCCTGGCTCACGTACAACGAGGCCTTCCGGAAGAAGGCCACATTTGACCACTCCCTTCGTTGGGATTTTAAGGATGATGAACTCTGGATGGAGTTCATGATCCCTGTGCGTCCCATGGCTGGTGACAGGTCAGATAATGGCTACTTGTTGTTGCGCCCACCACCTTCTCCCACACCTAAGGCTGGGGCGGGTCGGTCAGTTCAACCCCGATCGGCTTGTTGGGAATTCCTGTCTAGAGGATCCTGCAGTAAGCCAGATTGTAATTTCAGACACGCCTGTGCGGTCTGCAACGGGAATCACCCCTCTGCTTCATGCAATTGGGTGTGGGGATCCAGGGGTTGCCCCAGAACTGGTGCTGGGGCCAGGAATACACAGGGAGTTTCTGGTTCAGCTCCAACAAAAAGGTCCCACACCGATTAAATTACCTTATTTAGATCAATTGTTGGCAAAATACCCACGTCGCGAAGATGCAGTATATCTCCACGATGGGTTTCATTTTGGTTTTCGTATTCCCTATCAGGGCCCCAGAGTGCGCAGGATGGCTCGGAACCAGTCTTCCGTGGCTGCCTTGCACCCCGTTGTCCTTCTAAAAATTTCTAAGGAGGTGGAGGCCGGCAGGGTTCTGGGACCCTTTCCAGCTTTGCCTCTCCCCAATCTTAGGGTTTCTCCCCTGGGTGTTGTTCCAAAGAAGGCACCTGGTGAATTCCGCCTTTTACATAATTTCTTTCCCTAAGTGTGAGTCAGTCAATGATGCTATTCCTGAGCATCTTTGCTCAGTGCGTTATGCATCATTTGATTTGGCTGTTGCTATGGTACGCACCTGTGGGCATGGCGCAGTCATGAGGAAGTGTGATATCAAGGCGGCATTCCGTTTGCTTCTGTTTCATCCGGATGGTGTAGATTTGTTAGGTTTTATCTTTCAAGGACAATTCTATGTCGACAGGGCAATGCCGATGGGATGCTCAATTTCCTGTTCAGTATTTGAGCGTTTTAGCACATTTTTTGATTGGGCTCTCCGTGCAAGGACTGGTCTTTCCCAGGTTGTGCATTACTTAGATGATTTCTTGTTTGCTGGAGCCACCTCTTCGGGTCATTGTAGATACCTGATGGACCAATTTCAGGCCCTTGCTAATGAGTTAGGTGTCGTGTCCCTTTAGCCAGTGAGAAGCTCTTTCAACTCGGCTGACATTTTGGGAATAGAACTAGATTCTGTGGCCCAGACTTCCCGCATACCTTTGTCTAAATTGAGGGCTTTGCAGGAATTAGTTCAGCTGCTTCAACTGTAGCAGTTAGTTGGTAATTGAATTTTGCCCGCTGGGTGATAACCCCTGGGAGAGCCTTTTTGCGGTGCCTTTCTGCCGCCAGGCAGGGCCTTCACAGGCTGCTATGCGCCTAGCCTACGCAAGAGCAGGTAGGGAATTCTCTGATTTCCGTTTGGCGCATGAGCTGTCCGGCAATTGGCATCTGGAGGTAGAGCACCTCCTCCACTACTGTGTCTTTTCCCATGAGCCTAAGGCCAAAGGTTGCATGGAATTTACGGGAGATCCCAGGGTTCGTCGGATGTTGCTAGGCTGGGAACGTGACCGCTCACCCATTCCTGACTCCCGCATTCCCATATTGCCTGACATTTTGCTGGCCTGTGCTGTGCCATACGACATACGAGACTGTTTTGTTTCAGGCGGCCGCGTTGATGGCCTTTTGGGGGGCATTTCGAGTATCCAGACTCATGGCAAGGTGGCAGTCTGGCCATGCCCTCCAATTTTCTGATCCATCTCTGTTACCTGCCGCAGCTTCATTGCATCTGCGGCGATCCAAGTCTGACCAGGCCGCCGGGGGCTCTTTGGTCTCTTTCGCCACAGCAGCAATTTTAAAAAAATTATTATTATATTTTTACCCCGCCTTTTTTCCTTCCAGGAACCCAAGGCGGCATACAGGCGCGCTGGACCCCCTCACGACATATTGCGCCTGCGCAGGGTCCCGTCGCATCACTTCCGGGGCTGGATGTGACGCGACAGGACCAGCGCCGGCGGCTCGAGCAGTGTGGAGAACTGCTCTGCGCCGCTCAGAAGATCAAGGCAGGGAGCCGCCGCCGTGGAGAGGTGAGGCGGCGGAGAGGCGAGCCCCAACCACAGGTTTGTGAACACCACTAAGCGGGTGCATTGAAAGCCTTGGGCTTGGGGCACCTACACTTTGGGACGCATTCATTCCGGATAGGAGCTGCTTCCACGGCAGTTGCCTTGGGTTTGCCTGTGACACAGGTCCAGGCAGTGGGAAGGTGGCATTCATGGGCATATCGAGTCTATGTCTGAAAGCTACCATGAGCGGTACTGCTGCTTCCTTCCTTGTTTTTCAGGTGCCAGCTGGGGACAGAGGCGTGCTCGAATATTGGTCTGTGGACACAGCTTCATCTTCTGGGCGGCCCGGAGAGCAGTTACGTCCAGTTCGGAACCTAACTTGGACATCAGTCACGTGGCCGACATCCAATGGCTGGGTCGGTGTGGCTTGCAGTGGCATGGCCTCCTCCTGCTACAGTTTGGCTCTGGCTTGGTGCGCCAGCCCCCTCATGTACTGATCGTGCATTTGGGCGGGAATGATTTAGGCTTGCTGAAGAGCAAGGCCTTGATTGCGCAAGTGTTGACAGACCTTGCTGTGGTGTAGGCTTGCTGAAGAGCAAGGCCTTGATTGAGCAAGTGTTGATACACCTTGCTGTGGTGCAGGCTTGCTGAAGAGCAAGGCCTGGATTGAACAAGTGTTGACACACCTTGCTGTGGTGCAGGCTTGCTGAAGAGCGAGGCCTTGATTGAGCAAGTGTTGACAAACCTTGCTGTGGTGCAGCATCGTTGGCCAGGAGTCCGGGTGCTCTGGTCTAACATGCTGCCACGTTTTCATTGGCATTATGCCGTGTCTCACCAGCGGCTGCACAAGGCAGTGCGCAAGGTAAAGGGGCAGATAGGTAGGGGCCTTGGAGGGATAGGCTTTACGATACCTCATCCCAGCATTTCCTTGGCCAGGAGGGAGCTGTATAGAAAGTATGGGATTCACCTGTCGAATTTTGGGCTGGACATCTTCGTCGAGGATCTGCAAAGGGCCCTGCTTGGATTTCTTCCGGCAGGTGGGGGAGAGGAGACTAAGTAACCTTGTCTCTCTCTGTGGTGGTTAAGTGCAGGATTAGGCAGTTTTAGGGGCTCGGTGATCATCCTATGGCACCTTTCAGGTGAGAGGCGTGCCCGAGGCTCCTGCTGCTGACTCCTCACAGCTCGGAACTGCGGAGATAAAGCACGTCTCTGAGGTCTTCCTACCTCACCTGGCAGTACCTCATGGGCCAGTCGAGGCTGACTTCAGGAAAGACCTTCGAGCATCGTGTGGTATTAAGCAAGGAGGGGATGATTGACTTGGATGCCATCACCCTCCTTGCTGGATGTTTCACCCTATAGCAATGGCGACCGGCTGATAGCCGGTATAATTAGTACCTGCACTTTTTTCCCTTCATAGATCTCCTATTGATGATTCAATAAATGTGGCCCATTATTTTTACCACAACTTGTACCCTACAACTGTGTCTGAGTCGTTATTTCTCCTCTACGCGCGCAAATGTAAGCCATGACCCTATCCTGGCATTTCATCAAGATTCAGAAGGCCTGATAGGCACATAAACTGCCATAAATGGTTAAGACTGAGGGGCAAATCAAATTAAAGCCTAATATTTCAGCTTCACTTGTTTGTGGATTGGATGGTAAAAATGTATTGAAAACCATTTGCCCACATAACATTTTTAAAAGGTTCACATTTGACACTAGAATGGATTGTATTTGCATTATTTTAAATATGACTTTTAATTAAATGCACTGTTTGCTATTTTAAACTGCAGCGATTTGATACAAGCCCATTGCAATAGGTTCTTGGGTCAAAAGTGACAAGATTAATTAGCAAAGTGTTCAGCCAGCTCCTTTTATGTCAAAAGATATAATTTAAGTGGCAGGGAATAATATCATTTATCAGTTGAGTCATGCCTGATGATTATAATCTGCATAATTTATACATAGCAGCAGGCTATGCTGATCATTGCTGGTAATGCAGCAAAACTAGCTAAAGCTACCTATTCATGCATTTTCATTACCATCTTATCCAAATATATTGTGGGGTTGGTTTGGGAAAAAGTTTACTGCATGAAAAATCTATACAAGTTCCAAAACAGTTATGCTGATGTCATTAGAAGGCATACTTATAGTGCAATCCAAGTGGGGTTAGGGGCCCCTGAAGTGGAGGATCTACCACCCCTTCCTAAGAGGGGGGGGGGCAGCAGCAGCTTCCCCCCCCACTGGCAATGTCAGGGCTTTTTGTTCAAAGTTTCCCTCCCATTGGTTACTACATGAGGGAAAATTCCAACACCAGCTCCAGACACCCACATCAGACAAATACAGAAATACCCCTTGTTTTAAGTAAAGCAGAACATTTGCCTGTTCCTTCAGCAGAAATATTGATCAACTTAAACAATATCAATTTACCCTTTTTATTTATTTTATTCGTTGGGGCCAATCTAGCAACAATGCTTCATTCACGGTGTTTGATGCCCTTTGGTATCATTGTTTCCACTCCACCTCCAATTATAAAAGGGATTAAATGTCTGAAGATAGCCTTATAATACCTGAGTTTGTTGTATCTTTTCTTCTATAAAACAAGGAACAGTTTTAAAAAGCTATAAAAACAATATATTCTGGATTCTGACAATAATTTTCTACTCAGGGAAAAATAAACTTTCCTCAAAATATTTGTAGGTGATCAATAAATCGTTTAATCTACTTGAGTTTATTTTCAACAGCAATGCCTAGCCAACATGGGGATATGCTTAAATCTTCTATTGACAAATAGTAAACTCTCTCATTAAACTTAATCCATTGTACTGCAAATGTCACTCCCTCAAGCGTTGCTTCTAATCAATATCTTTTACTCTCTGCTACCCTGTCAGATAAGATACAGTTTACATACAGAGTATTGACTCTACTTCCATTAGAAGATAATAGCACGCTCACTGAAAACCACAGGGAGCTTACCGTGGAAGAAAAACACCCAATCTGACAGTCACCAAGTTTTTATTTTTATTTTGGAAAAGTATAACAATCACATGTTGGGAGGGGGGAAGGTCGGGGGGGGGACAGGCTTCTTTGTAAGGATAGTTCCTTTTGCCTCTTCAGACCCGATTGTGCAACATGATTTTGTGTGTGGGGAAATTACACAGAAGTGGCATTGTTGAAGCCACTCACTTGATATTTAAGCAATATATACCATACTAGATCATAAGGATCATGATGATGACACAATGCTCTTCTCTGCAAAACTGTTAAAATTAAATCAAATGTCACATGTCTCCTTTTCTTTTTTACATTTACAGTAATAATTGCATTGGGCATGAGTTGTATACGAATTGTTCTCAAACCAAACAAATTCAGATTGAATATTTAATGTCTAAATTCCTGGTTTAGAATTTAAAAAAAAATTCTTGGTGCAATTTACTTACATTGCAATCCTATCCATGTGTACTCAGAAGTAATCCTCATTGAGTTCAATGGAACTTACTCTTGAGTAAGTATGTATAGGATTTTCACCTTAGTATGTCAAATGAAGAAAGGCACTACTTAAAACAGGGCTCTCCAACCTTGGGTCCCCAGATGTTGCAGGCCTACAGCTCCCAGCATACCCAGCCAGCATGGCTAATAGCAAGGGAGCTGTAGTCCAGCAACATCTGGGGACCCAAGGTTGGAGAGCCCTGACTTAAATGAAATGGGTTTGAGAAAAAAATATATCTTAAGATTATTTTCAACTGAAGTGTTGTGAAGGGGTACAAAACTGGATGCTGTTAATTACAATTATATTAGGATTCATATTTACAAAACAGTGAATATTTTCCAGAATTTATTTATTTATTATTTATTATTTACATTTATTAATCTCCCATCTGGCCGGCAACCAGCCACCCTGGGCAATGTACATAGGCTAAAAACAAGATAAAATACATTTAAAACATTATAACTTTTTAAAAAAATCTTAACCCACCCCATATTCCCACCTGAACAGCCAGGTTAATAACTGGTTAATAGAATGATTAATGAAGCAATCTTATATTCCCTGGGAGGGCTGCTGAGAGTCTGTAGGATGCTTTGGACCTCCCTGTCCATGGGCTGAAGCAGAGATCTATGGGTGAAGGCCTTCCCAGTGCAGTGGTGGAAAGCACTGCTACTGTTACTGACCCACCTGGCAGTGTTTTGCAGGCTGTGTGTGGCATTTTGTCCTCCATGTTCTAGGGGCATGCTGGGGACATATTGGGGAAGATGTGCATCAGCAAGTTCCCAAACTCCTTTGTTCCCCCAGCATGCTCCCAAACAGGCCTTAAAAGTACACCAGCCCTGAGTTAAAATTTGGAAGTTCCCTCACAGACAAACCATCTTTAATTAAGAGTTCAATGAGTTCAGATAAGATTAACAATGTTTCCTAGGTGGGCTTTCATACATTTGAACATGGTATATTTCTATAAGAGATTGAGACAGAAGATGCCATAAGTTGAGTAAGCAAATGACTAAACATGTAAGCTTAATACGTAATCATTAACAGATTGGTGTTACATTGGATAGAAACATTGGGATTCCATTTGACTCAGTCCTGGTTGCTACTGCGCTTAGCATTTAAATCAATGATGGATGAAGGCATATAGTTAGCAAAATTGTGATGGATGTAAAATTGGTAAAGTTGAATGCATTGTTTTAACCGGTGAGCAAAAAATCCAAAGTGGTCCGAAACTGACAAGATGTGCTCATACTAAAATTAAGTTTTGACTAGGACAAATAACAAGTGTTACAGATGGGAAAGAAGAATCAAATACAGATGTGTAAGATGAAGGACTACTTTGTGGACAGAATGATTGCTAAAAAGGGATTCAGTGGTTACTAAGCTGTAAGTGGCACAGAAAACTATGGCACAGTCAGCTATGTTTAAAGAAGCATCTCATTAAAGACACATAAAGTCATAGTACACTTCTGCTTAGCAAATGGTACATCCTCTGTGTATTGTGATAAGTTTTGGAGACCACAATCCAAGGAGAAGCTGGCATCATATTCACAGTTCATAAAATAATGGTCTTACTCTACTTGGCACTGATAAATCCTCAGATTACAGTGTTATGTTCTGGACAGCACAAATCAAGGAGGATTCAATGGGTGGGTTCGCATGACATGACAACCTACACTATGACACAAGCCATGCAGTGTGGGTTGTTTGCCTGAGGGCCCACAATGTGCCTGACACATTGTGGGTCCTTGCCCACCTCCTCCCCTCTCTTTCCCCCTTGGTCCTCCCATGTATATCCCAGGGGACCCAGCGGGAGCACCAAGGTTCCCCCCCGCCACTGCGAAATCCTCAGCGGTGGCGGGGAATGGGGGAGCAGGCATTGCTGCCCACTGCCATGCCAAGCTCTGAAAGGGGCTTGGCACAGTGGTGGGCAGCAGAGGAGTGGAAAGGAGATCTGTGCTGCCCACCACCATGCTGAGCTCCTTTTGGAAACCAGAACAGCAGCGGGCAGTGGAGAAATGGAGGTTGCTTCAGTCAGCTATGAATAGCAGCTGTCAGTGGTGCTTGCCAGCTAGCCACTTGGCAAGAGCGGCAAGGGGATTTCGCTACTCTTGCCACGTGGCTTGCTTGAAGTTGGGCTTGACCCACAATGGGTCATGCCATCCAGGTTTTGACGAGACGACAACCCATTGTGGGTCAAACAACCACAATCCCATGAGATGTTAAGGTGGCTTATAAGCCAAAAATAAGCCACCCTGACAAACCCGTCCCGGGTTCACACTACACAACAACCTACCGTGGCTTACGTATAAGTCATGTCATGTGAACCCAGTCAGTGATAAGAACCTAAGAAAATCAGGTTTCTTAATTGTGCAGAGAGACTCCATGGTTAGAGAAGGTTCCCTGCTGCAGACTCACTGTCTACATGTGAAGGGTGATGACACAATGACGGGGGGGGGGGGCAGAGTTAGCGTGCCTGTTGCAAGTCTCCATCCCCATGTGTATAGCCTACACACATTTAGAATGACTGGGCTAGTGTTTTGTTGGGGTTTTTTTTAGGGGGAAGAGTTCATTACTTCTGCTAATGGAATAAAAGGATGACTAGTCCATTCTTCAAGGTATCCATTGTCCTCCCTTGGACAGGGGAAATCTAATTTATCCTTAAGGTAAAAGATAGCATGGTGGATTTAAGATAATGTGAGGGAAAATAGTCTTAGCCTTATAGGTTTTATGCAGACGGGTACACAAACGTCTGCCGCAGATGCTATGGGGACAGGGCATCCTTCCTTAGAAGAGGAGTTGGAAATATATGACCCATTGCATATTTCCAGTGCTATGGTTCTATTGACTAATTTTTCCATGTCAGAATACTTTTGTTGGTGAGCCATTCAGAGGATATACCGTACAAACCCCAGCTCATTCATATTCAAACTACAGTTACAACTATACTGTTGGAATGCCCTTCAAAAATAGTGTGTCATGAATTCTGTGCTGTTCTGCTGTCATTCTCCATCATGCAGTCATTGACTGATCAAACGTCTGGTATGCTAATACAGATAGCCATCTATCCTGTATTGCAGCATATCCATTCCCACCTGCCCATTTCCATCTCCCAAACAAAAGTAAACTTTACAGCCTTCAGACTTAATTAGCAATATTAACAAAGTACCTAGTGATATAGTCAATGGAGTGCTGAAAGGGGGTCGTTCTTCATGACTAGTTAATCAATGGACACAACTTCAAGATATTGCCTGAGAGGCAAAACAACTGTAGCTATTTATAGTTGATGTGCTGTGGGCAGAGTTTAAGTCCTCTCGAGCTGATACACTATGCACATATACTCAGAAGAGAGTCTCACTGGGGTCAGTGGCACTTTCTCCCAAGTAAACATATATAGTAGAGGTGGGGAATGTGTGGTTTTCCAGATGTTGTTGGGCTGCAACTCCCATCAGACCAAGACAATGGTGAGGGATGATGGAGTTGTAGTCAAACTACATCCAATGCCTCCCCCCTCCCCCTCATGTATAGGATTGCACCCCTGATTTTCATGCAAAATGATATCCATCTTTTGTGGATAGTATTAAAGTGGAGAAGGGAAAGCAACTAAGAAGATTAATGGTCAATCTTGGCATATTATGCTTACGAGTGAGGAGAATGGCAGGTACTGGAAAGGGCTAAACAATGTTCCTTTTTGAATAAATATCTCTGATTGCTGTTTGCTGCAATAGGTCAGGTATATAAAACATGATTAGGTCTGGCGTACTATTGATGTATTGTAGACGGAGGGAAAGTTAATGGCATAGTTAGCCGGGTCTGCGTGCCTTTCTTTTCTCATTTTCTAAGCTGCAGCGGCCTAGCCTTTAGCCAATAACAGCAACTCCCCACTGAGCATGCATTAAATTGAGCAGATGAATGGCAGCATTTTAAAGCAGATCTGATAACCTAGACATGCTTGGGGGGGTTTAAAGAGGCCAAGTTCAATAGAGAAAACTGCTGGACACTTGAGGGTTGCCATATTATTCTGGGAGGGGGGGGAGAGGTGTTTACAAATCAATTGCACCATTGAGAATATTTGAAATAAAAATCAAACTGGGAGGAAAGTGTTTGGTATGTTATTAAAGAGAGCAGCCAGCGGAGAAGAAGAAAGCATGGATGAGACACCTGGTATTGTAATTCTAAACACTTTCTTCCCCCAGCATTGTTCTAACCTTGCCCTGCCTGTGTGTGTCTCAACAAAGATAGAGAAATTGGACGGGTTTGCACAACACGCTAAGGCTAAGCCAGACTGCTGCAGTCTGGTTTAGAAGCCACCCTACCCCCGATGTGCCCTACCGATGATTGGGCACATCGTGGGTAGGTGCACCATGGCTCCCCCTCCTCCCCCTCCAGTCCTCCTGCAGATATACCATGGGGCACCACAGGAGCACTGAGGTTTCCCCCTCCCAGCCGCTGCTTGTCAGTGGGAGTGGGGAGTGGGGAAGCAGGGGAGCTGGGGAACAGTGATTGCGGACAGGCTGATAGCCCTCACCTTAACTCATGAGTTAGACCTCTCAAGCGGCAGTGAGGGCTGACAGTGCTGCTGCTGGATGGGGGGGGCTGAGTTCGCACTCTGCTCAGCCTACTCCAAAGTAGGCTGAGCAGAGCGCAGCTCACCCCATGCCGCGGCGGCTGCCAGCCCTTTCAGCTGGTGGCCACAGTGACGTGGGGCAGCGGGAGCCTCTGACAGCCATCCCCAACCACCACTTTGACACTTTGGGGGCAGCGGTCATCAGCACTCACCCAGAGCCACTTGGCAAGAGCAGCAAGCCTTTTCGCCACTCTTTTTTTAATTATTATTTTTTTTAATTGAATTTTCCAAAACAACATTTGGCTTCCGCCTCATTGTCTGACAAACATTACCAATCCTTATCCAATCTAAGTTTCTTCTGTTTTCACAGAAAGAATTTCTATCACCTTACCAATATTCAGAAATCAAACCCAAAAGTTATTAAGTCACTTTCCCTCCTCCCCAAGAAGTCCACCAGAGGTTTCCAGTCTCTCTTGAATGAAGTTAAAAAAATTTCTCTAATTAAACAAGTCAGTTTCGCCATCTCTGCTAAGTCCAACATTTTCAACAGCCAGTCTTCTATAGTTGGTATAGTTGCTTCTTTCCATTTTTGAGCATAGATTATTCTTGCTGCCATCATCATATATTGTAATAATGTTCCATAGTCTTTCTCAAGTTGTAAATCCATTATACCCAATAAAAACATTTCTGGTTTCAGTTTAATATTCACTTTTAAAATCTTTTGTATCCATGTGTGTATTTGTACCCAATATGTTTTCACTTTTTTACATGTCCACCAAACATAATAAAATGTTCCTTCATGACTTTGACATTTCCAACATACATTTGACACATTATTATACCGTACATCTTAGCCAATTTCACAGGAGTTAGGTACGAACGATACATCATCTTGTAAAAATTCTCTCTAAGATCAGAACACAATGTAAATTTTATACCTTTAGTCCACATGCGTTCCCATTGTTCCATCATTATATTATATCCAAAGTTCCTTGCCCATTTAACCATACAGTCTTTAACTTGTTCTTCTTCTGTCCCAAACTTCAACAAAAATTTATACATTTTTGCAATTACATGATCATCACCTGTAACACAATTGTATTTCAAATTCAGACTTATCCTGTTCTATATCATACATTCTTTTATCCACTTTAAATCTCTCTAATAATTGCATGTATGAAAACCAGTGTAAGTTATAACCTTGTGTTACTAAACAATCCCGTGTTTTAATCCAGTGTGTTCCCTGACGCAATTCCAATATTTCTCGGTATTTTAACCAGTTCTCATTGCTTGTCATTTCTTTCCTGTATAATGCCTCTTGGGGTGATATCCATATGGGTAATTTTGGGCATAACCTAGGCTTGTATTTGTTCCAAAATCTTAATAACGCCCTTCTGATATAGTGGTTCTTAAAATCTACATTAACCTTAGCTTTGTCATACCACAAATATCCATGCCATCCAAACCTTAGATCATGCCCTTCTAATTCTAGAAGTCTGTTATTTCTCAATGTCACCCATTCCTTCAACCAAACAAAACAGCAAGCATTAAAATACAATTTCAAATCAGGTACACCCAATCCATCCCTTTCTTTCGCATCCTGTAGAACTATATATTTAACACGTGGTTTCTTTCTTTGCCATATAAATTTAGATAAGTCCTTTTGCCATTCTTTGAAGGGCACATTATTAGTTAAAATCGGTAGTGTTTGAAATAAGAACATCATTCTTGGTAAAACATTCATTTTTATTACCGAAATCCTACCCAACAAAGACAATTTTAGTTTCTCCCATTTCAACATATCATTTTTAATTCCTAACCATATCCTAACATAATTGTTTTGAAACAACATGGAATTCGAATTTGTCATTATGATACCAAGATATTTTACTCTTTTTTCAATTTAAAAACCCGATGTTTGCATCAATATCTGTTGGTCTTCCGCTCTCATATTCTTCACCAACATTTTTGTTTTTTCATGATTTACCTTGAATCCTGCCAACCCTCCAAACTCATTTAATTTATCCAACAGAGTTTGCACTCCTTGTCGTGGATTTTCCAAGACTATCATCAAATCATCTGCAAAAGCTCTCAACTTGTATGATTCTTTTTTAATTTTTATTCCCGGGATTCTTCCATCTTGCCTAATATCTCTAAGCAAAACTTCTAGAACTAAAATAAACAGTAGTGGAGATAATGGACAGCCTTGTCTTGTTCCCTTTTGTATCCTACAGGGCTTTGTCAATTCACCGTTAACAATTATTTGTGCTTTTTGTGTCGAATATATCGATTTTACTCCTTTAATAAAATTCTCTCCAAAATCCATTTCATTCATTACTCCAAATAAAAAACTCCAGTTCACGTTGTCAAAGGCTTTTTCAGCATCCAAAAAAATCAATGCTGCTTGTTTTTCATTATGACAATTTAAATATTCCAACACATCCAGCGCAGTTCTAATGTTATCTCTTAATTGTCTTTTAGGCAGAAAACCACATTGATCCTGATGAATAAACTCTTGTAAAATTTTCTTTAATCTTTCAGATAGAATCATTGTAAATAATTTGTAATCATTATTCAATAGTGAAATTGGCCTGTAATTTTTAACAGAAGTCTTGTCCTTCTTTAGGTATCAATGCAATGTTAGCCTCTCTCCATGTATCTGGTAACTTCCCATTTTGTAGGATATTATTCATAGTCCTTTGTAGTGGTTGTAACAACTCATCTTCAAAACATTTGTAATAAATTGCTGACAATCCATCAGGGCCTGGTGTTTTCCCTTTTTTAGATTTTTTAATTGCTTCAGATAATTCTTGTATAGTTATAGGGCCATTCATAATTTGTCTTTGATATTCTGTACTCTTTGGCAAATTTTGCCGTTGCAAATAATCTTCTATTCTTTTTTCAGAATTTTTTTCCCCTTTATATAATTGTGAATAAAATTGAAAAAACGCTCTTTTCATACCCAAATTATCCGTTATTTCACTGTTGTCCTCCAACAGCTTAAGTATTACTCTCTTCTCTCTCTCTTTCCTTATTTTATATGCCAACCATTTCCCTGGTTTATTAGCAAATTCAAAATTCCTTTGCTTGGCATAACTCAATTTCATTTCCAGTTCTTGCGTCGTCAACATAGATAACTGCCTCTGCAGTGCTTTAATTTGCCATGAAATATTAGTATTATTTGGAGATCTTTCTAATTCCTTCTCTTTCTCTCTGATTTCCAATAAAATCTTTTCTGTCTTTTCTTGTCTCTTTTTTTAAAGAAAGGAGTTATGTCGTATAAATTGTCCTCTGATGAAGGCTTTACTTGTATCCCAAACTATTTGTAAGTCCACACCTTTGTCTAGGTTATTTGCAAAAAATTCTCTCAGTTTATGCTTACAGTCTTGGACCTTTCTTATTTCAATAGTGATTCATTAAATCTCCATCTAAATGAACCCTTCTTCCCTTTGAAAGTCACAGAAACTGGATTATGGTCAGAAAACATTTTTGGCAATATTTGAGCTTTATAGATTTCCATAGCTTTCGACAACCAAATCAGATCAAGTCTTGCATGTGATTTATGTCTATCAGAAAAAAATGTAAATTCTCTGGAGTCTCCATTTTTAGTTCTCCAAATGTCCACCAACTCCAGATTTTCTATTAATTCAAAAAAACCTTTTGGCAATTTCCCCTGATTTTTTCTTATATCTTTTTCCGAATGTCTATCTTGTTTTGGTGACACCATTCCATTCCAATCTCCCATTAAACACCAGTTTTCGTATGTAGATTCCAAAAGTCTATCCATAAGACCTTTATAAAACATAGATTTGTTTTCATTTGGTGCATAAACCCCTACTACCAATATTTTCTTTCCAGAAATATTAACTTCTACTCCAACGTATCTACCTTGTTCATCTGAAAAGATCAATATTGGAGAAAGTTTATTCTTTACATATAAAACCACACCATTTTTTTTCTTTGTACTAGCTGAAATAAATTCTTCTCCAAGTTTCTTTTGTATCAAGTATTTTGAATCTCTTTTATTTATATGTGTCTCTTGTAAACAAATCAAATCCAACTTCAATTTATTCAAATAATGAAATATTTTTCTTCTCTTTTGTGGTGCATTCGCACCATTTATATTCCAAGACAAAAATTTGTAATCCATTTTTAATCAAAATGGATTAAAATTACAATTAATTTGTAATCCACATAGGAGTTTCTAAACTGCACCTCCAGTCTCATCCTGAGACCCTTGTGGTTTTATTTCCCACTTTTCCACAAAATTTCTCCCCTCCTCCACCGTACTGAACTTATATCTCCTTTGGTTCATGGTAAAACTAACTCCTCCTAGCAATTCCCATCTATATCGAATATTTTGCTGTTTAAGCTTCTCAGTCAAAAATATATATTCTTTCCTTTTTTGCAAAATCCTTGATGGAATTTCCTTCAAAACAATTATTTCCACGTCTTTCCCCTCATCATTCAGCATCATTTTCTCCTTATAGTGTTGTTGAATAACTTGATCTCTTAAACTTTTCCTGACAAACCAAATCAAGACATCTCTCGGGACTTTATTTTTAACAGCAGAACGAGAGTTAATTCTGTAAACTCTATCAATTTCTGCTTGCATGTCTTTCATTTCCATACTCAAAAAATCTGCTAACAGTTCAATAATCCTCTTTGTAATGTCTTCTGATTGTTGTTCTGGAATTGATCTCAATCTTAAACAACACTCATTTCGTCTTAACTCCATCAGCGCCAGATGGTTTAGACATTTTTCAAGATGTTGTTCTGTCTCTTGACATTTAGCTTCTAAGGTCAAGACCTTCTGATTTGTGCGACCCAACTCCTGGGAAACTTGTTCATGTGATGTTTGCATTTTATTAATTGTTACTTCTAAACTTGTCAATCTTTCATCAAGTTTTTTCTCTAAGTTCTCAAAGGGTTGTTTTTGTTCATTAAAATTTTTTGCTTGCTCTTCTGAAGACTTTTGACATTGATCCATCATGTTTGTCATTTTTGACATCATTAAATTAAAACTCTCAGCCATTGTTTGATTTTCTTCCACATGGAAGATTTCCTTCTTTCTTCCAATTGCCTTACGTCCCTTTTTGGTGGCATCATGCAATATATATGTTCTTTTTAACACTGCTACCACTTCTGTCTGATTTATGGCAGCACTCGCCTGCTCTTATCTTGTTCCTGGTATTTCAAAACAAGCAGAGTTTCTTTCCCATAGCGTAACAGCAAAAATAGTTCACATTTAGCAACCGCCCATTCGACATTAAATAAAAAAAATAATACACTGTCCAATTAATTCTTCTGAAACTCCCCTCCTGTATATACTCTTTATTTCTTAATTACTTCTTGACCATTTATTTATTTCGGTTTTGGTTTAAGCAGTTTTATTTCTTCACCCCCCTTCTTCTCCGATACAGAAAATAGAAACTTACCTGGGAATGGTGAGTCTGCCAGACGCTGGGGTCTTTAACTCATAAATTTTTCTTCTTAAAAAGATGTTACAAGGAGGCTTGCGGATCTTGTCTCATAAATCAGAGCATAAGCCCTAATTCAGAGATATGGAGCCTGGTTCGAGGACATTGTTAACTCCTGCCACTCCTCTGCCGCTCAGAACTTGCCGGAGGAAGAATCTCTCTGTCGAAAAATCCCGCCTCTGACAAGGAGCTTGCACTTATGGAGCATATGAGGTTAATCCTTCGATCTGTCTCTTATCCGAGGCAGATTGGTAGCCAGAAGTTTTATCTGGTTACCCCAGAAACCAGGCTTGCTTCTTTTCCCTGGGCGAGAGCCCTGCGAAAAAGCTTCAAACCGCCATTCCTGTTCCTCCGGAAGTCCCTTTTTGCCACTCTTGTCAAGCAGCTCTGTAGTGGTTTGGGCTACCCCTGGGCTTGTTGTGTCATCAGGGTTTGGATGACGTGGCAAGTCCTGGTATGGCTACTAAACCCGTCGGGGTGGCTTATAAGCCCTGAAGCTCGTCTTATAAGCCAGGGGTGCTTGTCAAGTCATTTGAACCCAGTCATTGTTACACCTACATTTTCCTAAGTCAAGAAGATTTATACCAACCTTCTCTAGAGAATGTCAGTCATGCCCACCAGAGGCAGCGATTGATGTAATGCTTCTGGCAGGAAAGTTGTCCTTCAGATTGGGAGATGCCAAGAAGGAAATGCAGGCAGCAGAGAAGGAAGAAACAAAGAACAGAGGTGTGACTGAGTGGTGTCTTCTAAATTCCCCCCAATGCAATCATCACTCTATCGCAGCATCTGAACCCACCCACCCCCCACAGCAAGTTAAAAAGTGATTTTTACCCCTACCGCTTTCTGAGTAGAAAGGGTGTTTTGTACCTATCTCACCCAAAGACATTAAACTATCGCCATGTGGACTGTTGGTGGTGTACTTCTGGTAGATACTTTTTCCTCCAAGGCAGAGCATTCCAGTCATGGGGAAACCAAGGATGAGGGCAGGAGGTACTGTCCATGCTAATGGCCAAAGAGACACCATTTATGCAATTAGCTTTTGCGTGAATGGTTTCTAAAGAGTTGATAGCAGGTATGGGAGCCCAAATCTGGATCAGGACTCTTCTCCCCTGCCAGGGTCCCAATCCATATTTGATCCTACACAACTGGAATCTACTCTTAAGGGAGGGGGAAAAGGGGATTCACACAGTTGTTAATTGCATCAGTGCTATCATGCTTAGTTTAGCCTTTACCTTTACCTCCAGTCCAACCCCAGAAGTTGGAACTCCAACTCCCATCAACCCAGCCAGCATGGGTAGTGGTCAGGGATGATGGGAGTTGTAGCCAACAATGTCTGGAAGGCCATGGCTGCCTCCTCGTTCCCGCTTTCAGGATTGACTGGTGGCAGGGACACCATCAAGGGTAGGCATGGCTGGGCTCCTCCTGAGGGCACACAGCAGAAGCTCCCTCCCTGGACTTGATCCTCACCTTCACCATTGAAACATGCTTGTTCATCTGCTTCTCATTCTGTCTGAGACAAAAGTGATGGTGAGAAGGAAGGATGAGTAGTAGATGCCACTGCCAACTTGCTGGCTGGCTCTCCCCCTGCCAAGAAAGCAGTTGGTAGCAACAGTGAAGAAGAGGAGGAGGAGCAACAGGAGCTGGTGGCAATGGCAGGGAAATGGTAGACACTGAAGGAAGGGTCCCCTTGAGGGTGTCTGGCCCTTAAACACTTGGAGTCAGCACTGACCGATGGACTGGTGGCTGGAGGGCTATTCACATAGTGAGAGAGAGGGGATGTGCTGAAGGTCAGGGGCAAGTTGTGGGTGTACATGTTGGAGCTGTAGTGGGGAGAAGTAGGTTTGGCAATGCAGGGGCAGTGTAGAGTGCATATTCGACATGTTACCGTCTTCAGCTGCCTCCCATCCCAGGTCACACAAGTGGTGTATCCAGGCTTTCCTCTTCCTTATAGCTGGTGCTGATCAATGCCACGTTGGCAGCAAATTAAGGAACTGTTTTCTATGGTTTTGTTGGCAGCAAAATCAACAGCTATCCTCCATGATTTGATATTGGAGAAGCCTGGATGTGACAAGCAGTAGCAACCATTCCCGTATATGGGGGGAAAGAAAGGGAACAAGTTCCACAGTATGGAACTAGGGAGAAAAGATGGTTCCTATGGTAAAAGACTTACCATTTTAGACAGAATAAAATATAATATCATGGAGCTAGTGGTCAACAAGATGGGAAGCAGTGTCACCACCACATCAGTGGACAGAAGTGGATCCTTTGGATAATACAGCAATGAAAAGTTCTGTCTTTTCCTGATCCCTAACCTCTCTTTTTATATCCTTACTCTGCTTTCTTTCCATCTCTGTATGATACATGACATTCATTGTCATTGCACAGCTCACATTCATACTCGAAAGCTTTTTCATTCTGAAATTATTCCGAAGGTGCACTTCGACTTTATGGATATTGACATCCTTGTTTATTTTTAGCGTGATAGTCATATTCCTGATTGTAGGTATCTGATTATGCATAAATGTACAGGTATCAGGAGTTGAATAATGCTTGTCTTGCACTAGTGTCAAAGTTGTTCCGATGCCTCCATCAACTACTGTCTACAGATGCATAACTATGCAATCATTTTCTCCTCTACGTGGTGCTGGGCTAAACACAATGGGATAGTCTATAAGAGAAATGACAGTGTGATACAAAGATCTATATGTTATTCCAAGCTGAGAATAAATGTGATGAATTTTTAGACATTTAGAATAAGCAAGCAACTCTATACATTATGCTTCCCATGGGCATCAACATCCCTGTGGTGAGTTTCCTACCTTCCTGGCAGAATCACTTAGTACGACACGAAGGATGTGCCAGAGCTATTGACCTGGTTCACAGAACATGACAAGCTACCATGGCTGATCAGCCTCTCCATTTTACTGCTCTGCCATGAGGGTGGTTGCACAACTTCCCCCTCCATTTTACTGCTTTGCCATGATAATTGTGTACGTTTAGTGGTCCCACTCACTGCTCCGTAACCCATATGTGTATGTGACAGCTAGCAATGGAGACCAGTGGAGGGAAGTGATAAGCATGAAAGTGTGTGTGTGGTGGGGAGCTGAAAGTGGCTGATGGTGGCTACAGGAGAGAAGGAGCTTTAGGGGCGGGTGTAATTGCTTCAGTGTAACATGAAGCAGCCTTTTTTTTTTTTTTTAAGGTACAGTAGTACCTTGGATGACGAGCATAATTCGTTCCAGAACCATGCTCGTAACCCAAAACACTCGCATATCAAAGCGAGTTTTCCCATTAGAAATAATGGGAACTCAGATGACTCGTTCCACAACCATTTAATCACTGCTTTGCTGGCTCCCTGGCAGGGAGCCCCATGGAGGGAGCCGGCAAAGCAGTGATTAAATGCTTGTGGAACAAATTCCCAGGAACTGGCATGGCAGCGAGAGGCACCCGCAGAGCAAGCGGCCGCGCTGCACCGTGCCTCCACTCGCTCTGCGGGCGCCTCCCACGCTGCCGTGCTGGCACCCGAGCTACCAGCCGCACCTGGCCTCCACGCAGCTCCATGGCAGGGATCTGCGTGGAGGGCAGGCACGGCGCGGCCGCTCACTCTGCAGGTGCCTCGTGCACTGCCATGCCGGCTCCCAGGCAGGGAAGGGGCACGGCAGCGCAAGGCACCCACAAAGCAAGCGGCCGCGCCTGCCCTCTGCGCGGCTCCCTGGCAGGAAGCTGGCAAAGCACTTGCCGGCTCCCTGCCAGGGAGCTGCGTGGAGGGCAGGCGTGGCGCGGCCGCTCGCTCTGCGGGTGCCTCGCTCGCTGCCATGCCGGCTCCCAGGCAGGGAAGCAGCACAGCAGCGCAAGGCACCCACAAAGCGGGTGGCTGCACCTCGCCTCCACGCGGCTCCCTGGCAGGGAGCCGGCAAAGCACTCCCTGGCAGGGAGCCACGCGGAGGGCAGGTGCAGCCGCTCGCTTTGCAGGTGCCTCGCGCGCTGCCATGCCGGCTCCCGGGCAGGGAAGTGGCACAGCAGCGCGAGGCGCCAGCAGAGCGAGAGGCAGAGCCCTCGCTCTGCGCCGGCTCCCGGGCAGCTCCACGTAGCGTGGAGCCGCCTGGGAGCCGGCAGTGAGTAACCCGGTGTGCTCGTTTTACAAGACATCACTCGTTCAGTGAGTCAAAAAAATTTTTAAAAAAATTTGGCTCGTCTTTCAAAATGCTCGCACACCGGGTTACTCATAATCCAAGGTATTACTGTATTTGCTAGCAAGGGAAGTGTCAAAATGGAGGATGAAATTGACAAGGACATTGACAAGAGAGCCAGTGTGGCGTAGTGGTGAGTGTTGAACTGGGACTCGGGAGATCCGGGTTCGAGTCCCTGCTCAGCCATGAAACTCACTGGGTGACTTTGGGCCAGTCACTGCCTCTCAGCCTAACCTACCTCACAGGGTTGTTGTGAGGATAAAATGGAGAGGAGGAGGAGGATTATGTAAGCCGCCTTGGGTTCCTTGCAGGAAAAAAGGCGGGGTATAAATATAATAAATAAATAAAAATAAAAAAATAAGAGGGGGTTATCAGTATGCTGGGCTAAACATCGGACAGGCAGTCTTGCACTTTTGCACAAGACCCTGCCCCAAAAATAATTATAAAAAGTTTGCGAATATGTTACTGCTTTCATAAGGGCTCAGAAAATTAATTCCATATGAAAATCTGATGCAAGGGTGTGTGTGTGAGAGTTTCCCTCGGGTGCCAGCAACCCCAGCAGATCAATTGCAGAAAGGGTGCTGATATAGGGACTGAGGCTTATGCTGGCTCAGCTTGTCTGAGTGTGGAAAGCTAAGCAGGGTCAGGCCTGGTTATTACTTGGATGGGAGACCCCTCCTCTAGTTTCCTGCATTGAGCAGGGGGTTGGACTTGATAGCCTTGTAGGCTCCTTCCAACTCTATGAAATCTATGAAACAAGGAGTTCTGTCGCAAAGGTGCCTGGTGGGATACATGCTGGAACTGGCAGGAGGACTGAGGGGGACAGAGGGGGAAAACAAGCCACAGCAAGCCACAGACACCCGATTATCTGTCTGAACAACCAACCCATGGAGGCTTATTCTCAGGGTGGTTTCACGTGATGTGCAAACCCACCCATTGCCTGGTTGGTCTCCTCACTTGCAGCCCACAGTAATATAATTTGTCAGTGGCATGGGAAAATTCACAACATGATGTCCCTGACTCATGTGGGACATTCAGATAGATTATTCTATACCACGAGATGGGAAATTTGTTGTTCCAGGGATGCCCATCCCCATGGTGACTGTCGCGTAGTATGGATGAGCTTAGAATTAGCCACTCTTGGTCTTGATTCCTTTTTCAGAGTTATTTAGTCTTAGGGCTTCTCTACACGAGGCATTTATTGTGCACTCATGATTCTTCCCTCATGATAGTTTGCGGGTGCTTTACATGATGTTGCCCTCCTCCAGGGCCTCTCCCGTGTTTTCCAAGCATTTCGGCGGATTTTTTTTAGAGCAAGGAAAGTGTAATAATATTATCTGTAAATGGCAGAATGAATTTGAATGAGAAGCTAGCAACTATGAATTTTCATAGTTCCATACCCTAGTGCCACCTTGTGGTTGTGTAATGGAACATATAGAAAGGCAGAGAAAGAAAAAACCTTGTGGAAAAAACACACACATGTAAAGGACCCAATCTTAATCCCACAAAGATTCCAGTAGCAGAAGCTTCAGTAAAGTGACGGGTTAAAAGCTTCTTGCAAAGAAGCCATTAGTGGCCCAGTCTATACACATTTTATTTTATTTATTTATTTATTATATTTATACCCCGCCTTTTTTCCTGCAAGGAACCCAAGGCGGTCTCCATGTTATCCTCACAACAACCCTGTGAGGTAGGTTAGGCTGAGAGTCAGTGACTAGCCCAAAGTCACCCAGTGGGTTTCATGGCTTAGCGGGGACTAGAACCCGGATCTCCTGAGTCCCAGTCCAACACTCTAACCACTACGCCACACTGGCTCTCATAGGGCTTAGGTCCAATTTAAATGTGATGTGAGGCATAAGCAAAACACATCCCTAGCTGAAGGGACCAGTAAGGCCTCAGCAGTTGGAAGGAGGCAGTTCAGGACTACCAATAGGCAGTGAAAGGAGCTTTACTGCCTAGCTTACAGGTTTTCTGTATTTACTTAGGGAGTCTCCTTTCAATCTAATAAAATTCTCAAAGGATCTTGTATATTAAGATAAGGGACAGACATTAGTAAGACAACACCGAATCATTTTAGGAACTAAAACAATAAATAGCAGGAAACAGTATATAGCCAACATAATCAATGACAAGGTGCAATACAACTTAAGAGCAGTGGTAAAAGAATCAATCACATTCAATTATCAACTGGCAAATAAATAATTTTGACCTTGTGCCAAAGCTAAAGAGCCTTCTTAGCCTAGTAAAAATAAATTATGCCAGCCTTGCCCAACCTAGTGTCTTCCAGATGTTTCAACACCTATCAGCCTCAACTATCATAGCCAACAGTCAGGGATCTTGGGAGCTGTAGGCCAGGGCACCAGGTTGCAGAAGACTGAACTATGCAATAAAGCAAAGTACTCACGTTTGATCACTTTTTGTATATTTTACTTACAGATTTTGGAGTTTTCACGCTATACTACATCATTTGGGTTGGTGTGGATTGTTCTGCTGCTGAATATACAAAATGTACCATTCATAGTATAATTAAGAATGTGGTTTAGGCTTTAATTAAAACATGAGGCTGAATGATAATGTTCAGGGATCATAGCAAGGGCCAAAGGATGATAATTCAGAGCCAAAACTGCAAGAAAGCATGTGTTTGGGGGTTTAAAATTAATCGTATGGAGAGCATTTCTCATTGCTTTAAAAAGTTCAGACAAATATTTGAGCTAGGATTAGGAAACACTTGAAAGCAAACATAATATCTAAGCCCTGTTCTCACATTTGTCTCCATGCCTATGCTAAATGTATGGAGAAGGGAGCAGGACTGCACTCACTGGCACAGAAGCCAACAACACTCATCCCACCAATACCGCTCCTGACATTTGCACATTTAGTGTGATGTCTGAAAATCGGGCCTATGAATGTAAAATTGCACGGAGAGCCTATGCCAGGGGTTTTTAACCTCTTTCAGCCCAAGGACTGAATTCCATTTTGGAGCTCTTGGGGACCGCATTGCAGTGGTGGGCAGGAGCAAAGGCAAAGGGCACAGGGCCAAAGATGCAAAAATGTTTGGGACCTCAGACAGACCATATCCCCCCCCCCCCCCAGGCCTGAGGTTCTGCACTCCTGTCCTGGCCTGTGTGTATGCACTGAAGCTGTACATAGGTTCTCCTTTTCAGATGTCACCCCAAAGTGTGGGTGTTAGGGGCAGAGGCAGCAGGCATGGTCCAACTCCCTTCTTCACAGATTTAGCATACATGCAGAGAAAAAACACATGAATGGGGCACTAGCTAGAATTGATTGTAAAATTACATGCTATACTTGAAAATAGCTGTTTTGTATAGCTCCTTTGGTCTGGAATTTCCCAGCTTTTAGTTGTAATAGGCAACTTATTGGCCTAGCCTTACGAATTCTGTTCAGGTGTACTAAGTCCAAATCACTATGTTGTTCTGTGCCAGCTTTTATTGTGTGTTCTTGGTATGTCCTTCTGTAGCTTTGGTAGACATTTGTCAATTAGATTACATTAGAGTGTCATTAAACCCATTCCAAAATATCTCTAAATATGGACTAAAAATTAACTACCTTCACATATGTTTGCATGAGACATTAAACATACTGTATACAGAATGTTAGAACATAATTCTCCTGAGAAAATGAAAATCCACATTAGTTCGATGAAACAGTTTTGCAGAAGTTGTCGTAAGGATCGCATCCCAGCTTCCAAAGTATTCTCCTTTTCAGTAACAGATGGAAAACCTGTAGTCTTGTGAACATTCAGCTTTAGGCAATAAAGAGACCAGGTTGATTGGCACTGAATTCTCATGCGCAGCTACAACATTTGTTTCATTTTTAAAAAGTAGCCAGCATTGGCTTGCAGTGCAGGATAACAGGTGCAGGTCTATCATCGTCATAATAATTTTTCATATCATTATTTTTCCTTGATATGCATTTGGCAGGTAACTGATGTTGCAATTCTACCTCTTATGCCAGGCTATTGCAATAAAACTAGGTGATGCCTATTGCCAAGTGTGTTTTTTTTCCATAACAAATCTGAATATTATTCTTCTCTCTTTAAGACTACATTCTCAAGCATATTTATGAGAACTATCTCCCATTGACCTTGATGGGTTTTACACCTGAATAAACATATTTAGCAACAACTTGTAAAGATTTCTATTCTTTATGGAAGACAACGTCCAGTAGCTGCACTGGGATTTCTTTCATCAATTTCAAAACATCATTATTATTTTTCTGGAATATAAGGCTGCACATATGTGCAGGAAGCTTCAAAGGAACATAAAGCTGCTAAGCCAATTTTGGAAATAATTTGCTTTTATTGACACATTCTTTTATAAATGCTTGGAGGGTGGGAGGGAAGGAAACAGTCCTTCTGTTCCAAACATGATGTAGCCCCAATAGCATAATTTCAATATTGTATTGACACAATAATATTAAGCTTACACTCTTAATAATGCTTAGAAAATTAACTGCACACTTTGCTTGCGTAGTCTTGCAAATCTAGCCAGTAATTAACTGCCTTTTTCATGGTAACCACACCCTTGCTTCTCAAGACTATAAGTGCTCTCTGTTCATAACTGTAACAGTGAAATGATGCTTTAGTTTTCCATTTGCAGCTCTCATATGTATTTTAAAAGGGCTCCAGAGAACTTAATGTATACAAAGAAATGCATTTAGCTACACAAAAGTACATTTAACTGAGTATATTCATGCCAGTAGTTCCTAGACCTTCCCTTGGGTCCATTATTTCAATAGTCCTGAAAACCATGAAATTCTGACATTAGTACAGCATAAAGGGAAAGTAAAAATCCCCTCTTAGGTGCAACATGAGTTAGCGTAACCCTATACACAGCATGTGCATGTTAAATATCCCAAACCACCCCAAGTAAGTCCCCTTGTTATCTTATCTTGGTACTGCCAGAGCCTTGTCTTCTACGGTTCTGTGCAAATGCAGAAAATCTGCAGACATTGGGATTGGGTGCAGAATTCAGCTCCCCAAGATTCCTGGTGGTGGTGGTGGCTGTTAAAAACTGCAAGCTTCTAGGTCTCATGGAATTGAAAATAGATTCATAAATGTATGGACAATGCTTGAAATTTCAAAAGGCTGAAGGATGGTAGAATGAATGAATGAATGAAGATAATGTAAAATAAGTAAAAAATATTACTTCTTTTGCATCATTTATGCATTTTCGGTGCAGAAATAGGATTACTTTGGCACAGATTGGGGAGTTTAATTGTATTTTACCACTGAGAACATGCAATCATGGGTACTACTATGAAATGATTATGCTTAATTTCAGTAGAAATGGTACAAAGTAAAACAGCTGAAAACTATGGACTATACCAATTGATGTACCGATCACTGGTGTGATGTGCTCCTATTGCCCAATCTCAGCGCAGTCTCACAACCATCTTCTGAACAAAAGTTTCCAGACATTTTCACAATACACAATGCCCCATACACAATGCATAGCAGTAGTCCAAGTGGGAGGTTACCGCAGCATGGATAACTGAAGTAACCTAGAATTATAGCTAGCATACCAGTCTAAGCTGGAAAAAGGTGCTCTGTGCCGAAGAGGCCACTTGTGCTTCCAGTAACAAAGATAGATCAATGGGCACCCCAAACTATACACTTTAGGGGGAGTGTAACCCCCTCCAGAACAGGCTGAACACCACTTACTTGGGCAGCAAAACTGGCCCTACCATTAGGCAGAGTGAGGCAGCTGCCTCAGGCAGCAGATGCTGGGTGGGTGGGGGAAGTAGCTGGTGTTGGATGACAGAGTTATGTGTGCCACATGGCATGCTCTACATCCCCTAAGCTAGCCCACTGCCTTCAGGTGTGGTGGAAGATGCTATCCCATTGCCTGTGTTGAACTCAGATTCAGCTGTGAGTCCAGCTTTGTTACTGGAAGCACAAGTGGCCTCTGTGGCCCAGAGCACCTTTTTCCAGTTTAGGCTGGTATGCTAGCTATAATTCTAGCTTGCTTCAGTTATCCATGTAAAATGGTGAGCGGGATCTTGCCCTTCGCTTCAGGCAGCAAATTGTCTTTATCTGGCCCTGGAGGGCAGATGAACCACCCATCAACAGTACCTTCTTGTCTGGATTGAATTTTAGTTTATTGGCCCTTACCCAGTGCATTACCATGTCCAGGCACTGATTTGGTACATAAGAACACAAGAGGAGCCATGATGGACCAGACCACAGTATTATCTAGTCCAGCATTCTGTTCCTACAGTGGCCAACCAGATGCCTATGGGAAGTCCATAAGCAGGACATGAGCACAATAGCACCCTGCTAATCACGTTCCCCAGCAACTGGTATTCAGAGACACTTTCAGCACTTCATCTGCATTTGATGAAATGAAGTAGAGTTGGCTGTCATCTGCATACTGCTGGCACTTCCCTCCTAATCTCCAGATGACCTCACTCAGTGGTTTCATGTAGATATTTAAAAAGCTTTGGGATAAAGTTGGTGCTGGGTTGAAGTATTCAGCCAAAACCTTATTTCAGCATTTTGTTGGGGGCAAAAACAGCCTTGATGATGTTTGTGATCTTTGAGGGTTGACAGAAATGGCTCCTATTTTTCAGGGGGTGCAGCTGGCTTAGCATGATAGGTACAAACCAGCAGAGGGATTTTATTCTGAAAGACCAGATTCCATCTCAAGGTTAAAAAATAAGGATAATCGAAGAATCAAAGAATTTATTGTTTTCCTACCGTGCTGACAACAATATAAACCACTTCACCTGCATCACGATTCAATGTAAAGCAGAAACACATTGCACTGCACCGTACTCAATAAACAACCTTCAGTAAAATAAATAAATAAACTGTCAGTTCAGTGCTTTCCTTTTCTAAAAAAAGATGACCCTGCAATAAGAAGAAATAAATTTACAGCATGCACCTCTCACTGCAAGATGGAGGTGCAACAACATATACGTGTTTAAATGCAACAATACATCAGAAAAAGCATTTGCGCGCGTAAAAGGGGAAAAGAAGAGGCGAGACACAAGTATATGGTGTAAATAAAGGGCCACATTTTATTAATCAAGATCTGCGAAGGGTGAAAGTGCGGGTACTAACTAAAACTGGCCATTGGCCAGTGAGGTATCCCGGGCAGATACATCCAAACCCGGGGGGTGGTGCAGCACTTTGCCCCCCCCCCCCAGTTTTACACCCTCTTGGGTGCTGGGAGGCTTTCTCACAGTCCCCACCTCACGGTGCCACAGAACACCGATCCGGTGCCATCCTCACTGGCGATCCGTATTTCCCCCCACTGAGCCACGAAACTCAGCAAGCGTTGAGATACAGGTCTTGCCAGCCACCTGAACAGTGCCACTGGATGATCACCAAAACCCTAACCCCACTGCCTATTCCCGCACTTACTAGCCACAGAGAGAGACGTGCTTAAGCTAAGTCTCTTCTCCCCCACCTGGCGGAAACTAACTCCAGGAGGGCCCTTCGCAGATCCTGAAGAAAAATAAAATTGCCGACCTCGGACAAATGCACCCCGTCCAGTCGGTACAGCTCCCTCTGAGCCAAGGATATCTCGGGATGAGGAATCGCAACGCCTCTCCCTCTAAGGCTCCAACAGATTGCTCTGTTTGCCTTCCGGCAAGCCTTGTTCAGGCCACTGGGATTGACAGTATCCCTTCAACAGCATCGTGGCAAGATGTGGGACCAGAGAATCTGGACACCAGGCCATCTCTGACGAATCACAGCAAGGTCCGCAGACACTTGCAAAATCAAGGCCAAGCCCGTAAGCACGCCTAACTTTCCCCCAAATGCACTACCAGCACTTGTGGGGGCAGGCCTGAACAAGGCCACTGGGATTGACAGTATCCCTCCAACAGCATCGTGGCAAGATGTGGGACCAGAGAATCTGGACACCAGGCCATCTCCGACGAATCACAGCAAGGTCCGCAGACACTTGCAAAATCAAGGCCATGCCCGTAAGCACGCCTAATCGCTTTCCCCCAAATGCACTACCAGCACTTGTGGGGGCAGGCCAACCAGGCCAGACCGGAATAATGTGGATAGGAGGTTCTGCTGCTGCTTTGCACGCTGACCCAAGCAATGGGTGCAGCCAGTAGACCAATCCCAAGCTGAGATCCGAGGCCTGACTTACAGTTCTCCACGCCGTCCAAATATCATACAGTGCCAGAACACAAGGACACAAGCCGACCTCCTTCCACTCCGGGAATCTGAAAAGACAGAATTGAAAACAGCAGCACCAATCATGGCAATTCGTGTACATACAATCAATATGCTTAAGAGCGCCAGCGACACACCACCCTGGACACTGTCTGCGAGAAAAATTCAGAGCAGCAACCGTCTAGAAGATACTGATGACTGTAGAATGCTCTAGGCACTCGCCTTATACAGCACTGACTGGCTGACAGGAGTTTCTTAATCAACACTGCACCTCTCAAGAGTGTGCATAAGGTAAAATCTTGGCCTTGCCTATCAAGTCTGCAACAGCCACAGACACAATATTGTCGATCAGGATAATCGCAAAATGCGGGCAGCACTCAGTTCATATTGTGCTTCTGCAATGCAGCCACTCCAGTCTATTTGAAGAAAAGGATGTTGCTCTCATGTGCAATTGCAATTACGGTGTAGGGAATACACGGCGCTCACTAACTGGGCCCAGATTTCAAATTGGCCAAAGCCGTTGCTGTGGGCACACATGGCAGCTGCCCACCACTCCAGTGGCCTCATGGAAAAATGAATTGGGAGCCCGCTGAATAATTATGGAAACGGAAGCCTTGGAAAGAAAGTGTCCGTAAAAAGCTCCAGGTCCCATGCCTGAACCATACCAATGTCTGGTAAGAGTTCCTTTAATGTAGACCGCATCTCCCTAAAAGAGAGCCGATAAAACAAAAGCTCGACACAATTCCCAAGCCTGCAAGGGCCCCCAGACATGATCCTTCTATTGGGCAGCAACCGTCTAGAAGATACTGATGACTGTAGAATGCTCTAGGCACTCGCCTTATACAGCACTGACTGGCTGACAGGAGTTTCTTAATCAACACTGCACCTCTCAAGAGTGTGCATAAGGTAAAATCTTGGCCTTGCCTATCAAGTCTGCAACAGCCACAGACACAATATTGTCGATCAGGATAATCGCAAAATGCGGGCAGCACTCAGCTGCAGAAGGAGCCCCATAGACAGGGACTGTAAAAGACCCCAACATGTGGCTTGGATTTCACGGCCAGCAGATAGAAATTATAATGTGCCGCACTGTGACAACCGAGCGTGCATAAAGCAATGCCCAGCTATGACTACAAAGCCCATGTAAAAACTGCCACAGACGCAAGCAGCAATCTGGGCCAAACATAGTGTGCGGAAGCACATAGGTCGGCTTATACCTATCCTTGTACCTTGTACCTATCCAGTACAATCCTTGCACTGCCAAAACAGTTGAAGCCTTCTCAAGAAAATTCCTGCTTCCTTAGAGGAAAGCAGGGTAAGGCACTGCCTAGGGCCACCTAAAGGAGGCTTAGAAGAGGAAACGTGCTTATGGCAACAGAGACCCCAAATGATGCCGTAGAGGCAAGGGATTACCGCCCACAGCTCAGGAATACCAACGTGCTGATACCCTGAGCAGTCTTCCAGGAAGGCAAATACAAAATACATTACAGGAATATGAGCCTCGCCCACCTATAGCTGGCACCCCGAGGCACTGTGCCAGAAAATTGGAGGGCAAAGCCAATTATACTGGGACATGGGTCGCTCTATGAGAAGCATTAAGTAACATAAAACAGGACTCCATCCCCCATCTGTAGGAGGCATGTAGCCAAGAGAGGATGCTTGAAGTAAAGTCCACCTGATTACTTTCCATCGACAACACTGCTTGCTACCCAAAATTCAAGCAAGGCATGGGAACCAAAATCAAATTAAATAACAATGAGGCTGAACGCAAGTCATTATCATGTCCCAGAACTATATGGGCTAACAGAACCCAATAGCTGCAGGAATGGAATTAACCTCTTCAGAGTTATATGCTTCGATGGCCAAAATAAAGTATGGGCCAGTGGCAGGCCTAGGGCATGGGTTGCCACCCATGCCTCCTAGGCAAGCCATACCATAACCACACCGGACAGCCCACCCGCTGCCAACCGAGTAGGCAATAAAGAACATTACAAAACCATATACAGGCCAGAGGATTAGATAAAACTGGCAGCGCTGATAAGCGAGGCCCAAGAGTAAACCCAAGCTCCATAGTGAGTAGAATGCGGCAGACGAAATAAATATAATGTATCATGCAAATAAACTTGGACTAGATTAACGACCTGCTGCACATATTTTCTAAGAATGCACCTCCATCTTAATGCACAAAATGCATTCATAAGCCCCATTGCAATGAAAGGCAGCTATAAGTCTCCCTTGTTAAGAGTTGAGCCCTTAAAACCTACTAAAAAGGGATATAAGCTCTGGACGTCCCAGGACAGAACCGAAACACACAAGGCAAGACCGCCCACACTTACCAGTCTGAAATTGTCATGAAATGATGAAAGAAGCTTCGGCTACCTGATAAATCACATGGCTTAAGAGCATTGGGACTCATGACTGTTCGCTGCGGGAAGAAATAGATGATGAAAATAGTTCAGCAAACGGACCAACAGGAACACCACTGCAGATCCGGATGTTGTCTCGAGATCAGACAAACACAAACTACCTGGAAGACCCACAGCTTGTGAGCACTGGGGAAAACAGCCAAAAGAAAGCACATGGTATTAGATGGCATGGTAGGGAAACAAAACCCCGAAATGGACAGAGACATCGTAAGGCACAGACAGCCAAGGGAACAGGTAAAAGGAAGGGCTGCACTCAGCCATCAGGTACTAGCAGGGTGTATGGATCAGGGCCAACCGACTTGCAAATAAAACTGCCACCAGAACTCCCAGCATGGCTCGGCATGATAAAATTGCTCGTGCCAGCACAGAACATTGACTTGGTTGACTATGCAGGAAGCAGTGAAATAAGTAAAGTGAATAATGGGACGGCCATTATAAAAAACCATAAGTGAAGCAATAGCAGGATTCAGGTGGGCGTATGTCATGCATTCTAACTAATACATAAGGCCATTTAAAAACTAAGAAGGCAGACATAAGTTCCATTGAAATGAACACGCCAGCACACCTCTGGCCGGATAAACTGAGTCAGACCATTGGGCTGTCCAACCCACTACCACTGACACTGAGTGGCAATGGCCCTCCGGGTTCCCAGGCAGGAGCCCCCCCCCCCATGAAATGCTGGGGACCTATCCTGGGACCCCCGGCATACAAACCAGTGTTTAACCATAGAGCCACAGCCAATTGCTTGGGGGCACGCCCCTTCTTTCTTCCTGCCATCATGTCCCTTTAGGAGGCAACCAATCCTAAATAATAAAAATGAGAAAGCTTACAGAAAATGATGGGCACCAGAACATCAGCCCACTCTGCTCAGTATTACCAGCTGGCAACGGCTCTCCATAATTGTAGGCAGAATTGTTTCTAAAACCCTCCTAGAGATGCTGAGGATTGAACAAGAGCACGCCGGCAAGCAGGTGCTCTACCTACTGAGCAATGGCAATTAACTAGAAACCTAGATAATTTTTGAATTCATTTGTTTCAGTACTGAAGCAATCAAAATGTTTCATATACTTTATCACACACTGACCCTGCGAGGTAGACCAGCTAGCAAATCCCCCTCTTCGAAGGAAGGTATTATGTAGTATTGTCCTGGTATCCCGCCTGCTTTCCTTGCAAGAACATGAGGCGGTGCACATAATTCTCCCTTACATATCATCCCTCACAACAACCCTGCAAGGCAGGATAGGCCGAGAGTCAAGGACTGGCTTGTATTCATACCTAAGTAAACAAAGTGCTTCCCCTACATTAACACACAACAACCCTGTCAGGTTGGACCAGGGTGTAAACTCTATATGTCAGAACTGAAGGCCTAATGTATGAACTGCATCTACCTACTGAGGAATGGCAATTAACTAGAATCCAGATAATTCTTTAATTCACTTGCTTCGTACTCAAGCAATCAAAGTGTTTCACATAGTTTATCGCACACTGACCCTGTGAGGTAGACCAGCATACAAACCCCTTATTACAAAAGGAAGGTATTATGTAGTATTGTCCTGGTATCCCGCCTGCCTTCCTGCAAGGAACCAGAGGTGGCTTACACAATTCCCCTTACATGTCATCCTCACAACAACCCTGTAGGGTAGGCTGAGAGTCAGGGACAGGCTTGTATCAGTACTCTGAGTAAGCAAAGCGCTTCACCTACATTATCACGCAACAACCCTGTTAGGCTGACCAGCATGTTAAACCACATATGTCAGAATGAAGGCCTAATGTATGTACTGTATTTGTATCCTGCCTGTTTTCCTGCAAGGGACCTGAGGCAGCTCACGTAGTCCTCCCTAACTGTTATCCACACAACAACCCTGCAGTGTACGGTATAAAACAAAGGGGGGGGGGTAAACCAACCCTTAGGTGTAGAACAAGGCAAAAGCCCCTGCAAGCGAAGCAAATCTACCACCAGAACCAATAAGGGTCTGGAATATAACTTTAACAATTAAGAAAGAGGCAAGGCCTTAAGAAAAGTCTTCTTTTAATATTTAAATTACCTTCTCCAGTGCAAGAGAAGGAGGCCTCACCAACCCAACAGGGAAGGCACCTAGGGTTTTTGTTGTTGTTGTGAGATGCCCTATTTCACAACAGGGGGCCAAATAACAGGAGGCCTGGGCAAATCAGGCCCAGATACAGCAGAAATGCCACTCAGAGAAGGCGGGGCTGCAAGGCCCGAGCAGGACACAAGGCCCCAGTAATAACACCAGGCCACACCTGCCAGGAGGAAACACAGCCTGCCTGGACACAGGCCTGATCCCTGACAGGAGGCCTGGGCCAACTAGGCTCCAGGCACAGAGTAAAAAGGCTGTGCCTGTTAAGGCAGGCCATGAGGCCCAAACAACATAAATGGGGGGGGGGGGGGAGGGGGCATGCAATCAACAGGCAGAACCAACGAAAATGTATTGGGAAAAAGGCCTGGTGGATGGTAAGCTTCAATCCTTTACAGAGAGAAGGAAGGGGGGGTGTATGGCCACACCCAAACACAGGTCCTGGCACGCAAGGACACCCATGAGACTGCCCAAGGATCTGTATTCTGGGGTGGGAAGTAACCCACCCCAGGAGACACAACGGGCCTCGCCCGCAACGCACAAGGAGCGGCTAGAAGCCGCTGGTAATGTTGCCAGAAGGGCTGCTGCCGAGCTAAGTGCCCTTTACACAGGCCTGTAGAGGCCGAGGGATCCCCGATGGCAAGCGAGCCCAGGCACAGCCGTGCCGCAGGGACACGGCTAATGGGCTATCGCAGGGGAAAGACAGGGCCTGTAGAGGCTGAATAATCCCCCAGGGGAAGCGGCAGGAAAAGGTGCCCACACCCCCTTGTAATCAAACCAGTCACTCGTCCTTGGGTGCTTCTGAATGTGTAGCTGCTTGGTGATCCTTCTTTCTCTGCAGCTGCAAAAGAAAGAGCCCAGAGTGTGGGCATGCGGGCCTAATAACGGTCCTGCACGCTCCACCCTTGTATCCTATTGGTGGGTGAGATCCAGTGCTTTTTTTCTGGAGAAAAGGGTACAGGAACTCTTGGATTACATTTCCTCGGGAGTAGATGGCGATTAAATTGTAATGCAATTAATAGAAGAAAAGGTGCTGGAACTCAGTTCCGGTGAGTTCCACCAGAAAAAAAGCCCTGGTGAGATCACCCCATAGTGGTCTCACTCTCCTTTCCTCCGCGCACAAAATTCTCCCCACCCACAGTTGCACATGGCCGGGGGAAGGGAATCCTGAAATTCCAGCTGTTAAAGCTGCTGAGGCTCTAAATACGTGTCTCCTTTTTAAATGTAGCCCAAGGTGTACCCCAAGTCTACGAAGAGGACTGAATGAAACAGGTAAAGGGAAGCAACACTGATCTAAATTATCTGTCCGTCACACAATGTATTTTTTCTGCCATCAAGTTTTTAAGTTATATTTTCTCTGGAAGATATTTGTTTTGATAGATTGCAGTCCTTAAATTGCCATGAAGCTTAGCTTAACACACAGTTTCAAAGTGGAGCTTCTGAAGTAAATGTTGGGATTTATGCAAAAAAGAAGATTGATGTATTTAAGTGACTCCTTATGGATATTGAACACCATATATTTCACGCAGTCATCTGTTATATAAGCACATCCCAGTATTCTGTCACCACATACTGTGAGGCCTAATACCTCCTGATGACCTAGATGGCTGTCCAATTTTAAAGGAATAAATATCATCTAGCCAATTTCTGCTCAGGTACAATTACTGTCACCACTCCCTGTTTTGCCACATTGCCCTGGCTGGGCTAGAAGCGCCCTTAGATCAGTGTTGCCTCCCTTTACCTGTTTCATTCAGTCCTCTTCATAGACTTGGGGTACACCTTGGGCTACATTTAAAAAGGAGACACGTATTTAGAGCCTCAGCAGCTTTAATAGCTGGAATTTTAGGAATGCTTTTTCTGATGTATTGTTGCGTTTAAATCTGAACACACTAGGTTGAGTTGAGGGTAAGACAGGGCTAAGGGACTGGAAGGAAGAAATCTCCAAGAAGGAGGCCACAGGGCTTACTAAATACCCCAAATGGACAGATCACTATATTCACAGGACAAGAGGATAGGAATTACTGATAGAAAACCAGGGTTAACTTACAAGTACAGTAATACCTCGGATTACGAGTAACTCGGTATACGAGCTTCTCGTAAAACGAGCAAAATTTTATCATTTGTTTCGATTTGGAGGACGAGTGTGTCTCGGAACACGAGCCACACGCTGTGCCCCCGACTAGCACTTAAAGTGCCAGCTCCCCGGCTTTGCCTAGCCGGGAGGGAGCCCCATGGAGGCGAGGCGCAGCCGCTCACTCTGCGGGCGCCTTGTGCTGCTGCGCCAGCTCCCTGCCTGGGAGCCCCATGGAAGTGAGGCCGCTCGCTGTGCGGGCGCCTTACGCCCCTGCGGCGGCGCCTTGCACCGCTGCGCTGGCTCCCTGCCCGGGAGCCAGCAAAGCACCCCATGGAGATGAGGCGAGGGAGCCGTGTCGCTCGCTCTGTGTGCGCCTCGCGCTGCTGCTTTGCCTGCTTCCTGCCTGGGAGCCGGCAAAGCGGCAGCGCGAGGCACACACAGAGCCTGTCAGGGAGCCCAATGGAGGCGAGTGAGCAGCCGCTCACTCTGCCTGCGCCTCGTGCTGCCGCTTTACTTGCCAGGGAGCTGTGTGGAACTTTGCCAGGGAGCTGCGTGGAGGCGTTCCCGCTGCTCCCTGCCTCTTCCAGCGGGGGCTCGCCTCTCTGCGAGCCGCCCGCGCTGCTATCGCCGGTCCCAGTCGCGTCCCTTGCTGCTCCGGAAGTGATGCGACGGGAACTGCAGGGTCCCGTCGCGTCACTTCCGGGGCAGCAAGGGACGCGACGGGACCGGCGATAGCAGCGTGGGCGGCTCGCCGAGGAGGCGAACCGCCCCTGGAAGAGGCAGGGAGCAGCGGGAACGCCTCCTACGCAGTTCCCTGGCAAAGCTCCACGCAGCTCCCTGGCGAGCAAAGCAGGCAGCGCTGAGGGTCCCGTCGCGTCACTTCCGGGGCAGCAAGGGATGCGACTGGGACCAGCGATGGCAGCGCGGGCGGCTTGCTGAGGAGGCGAACCGCCCCTGGAATAGGTAGGGAGCAGCGGGAATGCCTCCATGCAGCTCCCTGGCAGGGAGCTGGCAAAGTGCTTTGCCGGCTCCATGGCACAGAGGCGCGGCCACTCGCGCTGCGGGCACCTTGCGCGCTGCCGTGCTGCTTCCCTGCCCGGGAGCCGGCATGGCAGCGCGCGAGGCACCTGCAGAGCGAGTGGCTGCGCCGTGCCTGCCTGCCCTCCACGCACCATTTAATCACTGCTTTGCAGGCTTCCTCCATGGGGCTCCCTGCCAGGGAACCAGCAAAGCAGTGAGTAAATGGTTGTGGAACAAATCAACTGAGTTCCCATTATTTCTAATGGGAAAACTCGCTTTGATATGCGAGTGTTTTGGATTACAAGCATGGTTCTGGAACGAATTATGCTCGTAATCCAAGGTATTACTGTACATAGACTCAAGCCTTAAATAAATAATCTTGTTACAATTTCTAGCTACACTATCCTGATGATCTCTACAGCGGGGGCGTTGCTAGGCCCAGTCCCACGGGCCTTGCCTCTGAACCTGTTTCTCAGGACCCTGGAACTATTCCCAAGACCACTGAGCATCCGTTGATGCGAGTGGAAGATGTGTTTCTTAGCTTAATTTTTTTATTTTTTTATTTTTTTATTACATTTATACCCCACCTTTTTTCCTGCAAGGAACCCAAGGCGGCTTACATAATCCTCCTCCTCCTCTCCATTTTCTCCTCACAACAACCCTGTGAGGTAGGTTAGGCTGAGAGTCAGTGACTGGCCCAAAGTCACCCAGTGAGTTTCATGGCCGAGCGGGACTAGAACCCGGATCTCCCTGAGTCCCAGTCCAACCCTCTCACCACTACGCCACACTGGCTCGCCACACTCTCACCACACCCGCCACACGGGTGATTTTCAAGGGGGACTGCAGTGTGGGAGGAAAGGGTTAACTTAACTGCCCCCTCCCCACCTGATGCACCATCTCCCAACACACACACACGAATTAAACTTAGGAAAAATAACTTTTATTGGTGCTAATGGAAGCTTTTTTTCTAAGCTGAATTGCATGAGGGGGCAATTTTTCTCCAGGAGTGGGAAGAGAGAGAAGTTGGGGGAGGGACAATGAGATGGCTTCACCTTCTACAAAATTTAAATGAATCCTAGTAATTATGTCTAAATATGCATAGATAGATAGATAGATAGATATAGATAGATATAGATAGATATAGATATAGATAGATATATAGATATAGATATAGATAGTGCCTAGGAACACCTCTGCTCTAAGGTCATTTAAAAGATAGGACAACTATGCAACAATGCATGGGACAAGGGCAGGCTTAGATCAAATCACATTTTTTTTTCTTCCTCTCATGCTGCCTTCTCTCTAACTCAGGGCTCTCCAACCTTGGGTCCCCAGATGTTGCTGGACTACAGCTCCCAGAATCCCTTGCCATTAGCCATGCTGGCTGGGTATGCTGGGAGCTGTAGGCCAGCAACATCTGGGGACCCAAGGTTGGAGAGCCCTGCTCTAACTGATAAGTCTCAACAACCAGTGGAGAGCTGTGGGTTGGATTTAACAGCTGCATGGGTGGAAGTCAACTTGCACAATGGGACTTCTCCATCCTCTCCTCCCCCCTACAGCCCCCAGTCCCCAAACCTGCTATAGAGGGTCCCACATCCCCAGTGCTGGTTCTAGGTTTTTGGGGGGCCTTTGGCAAGACACGCACAACAGGGGGCCCTCCATCAGTGAATCTACCTTCTCACCACCTGCAGGTGAACAAGCAGGTTGCAATGGGGAAGAGGAGGAGCAAGCTCTTGTCAGTGGGCCCCTACTGGGTTGTGGGCCCTTGGCAGGTGCCCAACTAGGCTGACCCTTGATGCTGATCTTGCCCAACCTCTAGACCAGGTTTGGAGGGGGAAGAAGGGTAAATCTGTTCTGCCAGCGGTTTCCCTTCCACTGGTGAAACAACACAATTGTATACAACCTTCCCTTCTCTTCCCATTCCTGACCTGGATTCTATTAAGGTGGAGGGGACTCTGTCTCTCTGTCTCTGTCTCTCTCTCTCTCTCTCTCTCAGGGATGGGGACTCGGACTCGAGGACTCAGACTCGAGTCCCAATATTTTTAATATTGGGACTCGAGACTCGACTCGGGACTTGAGACCAAGGACTCTTCAACATCCCTGGGCTGTGCCAGAAGGAGTGGAGAGGAGCGCGATTGCCGGCAAAGAGCGCATGGAAGCGAGGTGCGCCGCTGCTCGGCCACTATGGACTGGCTACCAGGAGTGCAGCCCCAACAGTGTGTCAAGATTTATTTTGATTGATGTGTTGCGTACTTGGGAGAGGCAGAAGAAGGACCTGAGATTACTCTGTGTGGCTGCTCTGAGTGTGTTTCTGGTTCCAGCAAGTTCATCACCAGTGGAGCAGGTGTTCAGTGAGGGTGGAATTGTGATGAGATCTCACCATTCCAGAATGGGGGCCAAACATTTAGAAAAATCATGTTCCTCAAATGCAACATGGATAAGTTTTAGGAAGTACAGCAAGTTTATTTTTTTAAATATGTGGAGGAAGGGGGGTCTGGCTGGCCCGCCACACCCCCACCCTTTCCTACTCCAAAGGAACCAAGACCCCCTGAGATCTCAAGGTACCAGATTGCCAGCCTCAGCTGTCTGCAACCCTACTTGAATCTCTGTTCAGGGACTCGCCTTTAATTCTGTAACTTGGATTTAGATACTGAACCAAGCAGAGCAATCCACAAACACCATGTGGGGTAAAACCAGGACAAGGTTTATTCTGGTAGCATTTTACAACAAGATTAGGGAAATGAGAGAAGCACACAAAATAAAGAGAGAGACACTTCAGTACACAGTACAGCTGCAAAACAATAAAACCTGATTCCTTAATATCTCTCAGGCACACACCTGTTACCTGAGGTTGTTCTCTTCAAGGGTTAAATCCAGCACAGCCTCGCTGCCCGAGGGAGATTACCACACCTACCCAAAGGTCAGAGATGGGTAAAACTCCCACAAGACTTGCCTTCACTAGAGCCCTCATCCAGCTCATTTCACCAGGAGCTAACTGGGGTCGGATCCTGATGCCCCCCCCCAAAGGCTTGGGCCTCTCTTTGGCTTGCCGCCATCACCCAACAGCCAGGGTAGCCCATAGCCACGCGATCCAAGACAGACAAAGACCAAGACCCACGCTTTGGGAAATATCTCTTCCCCCCTCCCCCTTTCTGTAGCTTTCCTGCCTTCAGCCAATTAGAAAGAACTTCACCTGGCCAGGCAAGGGAGGGGGAACTCATGACTCATGGCTCATGGCTTATGGCTTACTGGGCCTGAACTATTTACATATGAAAGCCCTAGGCCAACTTCTCCAGGCATCTAGGCGCCATTCATTCCATCCGATGCTTTATGTACCTTTTGTTTCTCCCAGCCCCCTCAACTGGTCCCACTTGGTTTACACATGAGGAGGCGTGTGTGTGTGTGTGTATGTAGGAACCCCCAAAAGCTCCACAAAATCATTTTTCTAAAATGCAACCTTTCAGACATTTTGGGTTTGGCTGCCTCTGCCTGCCTGTCTGGGGTTCCCAGCCTCCTCTACCTGCCTGGTCTCTTCTTGACCAGTTCAACAGTTAATTGTCCAAGACAAAGGCCTCTGCCTGCCTGCTTTGGGGTTCCCTGCCTCCTCTGCCTGCCTGGTTATTTTGGGTTTTTCTGCCTGGTCTGTTCTTGCCAAAATCAGTTGCAGAGTTTTGAAATAAAAAGGTACACTTGTGCCTAGAATTTATTTAAACCACAGATCTGAAGTAGCCTTATTTTGTTGGGAAAAACCCCCATTGATTTTAATAGGGACTCGTGGAGTCAGCTTTGGGAGTGACTCGGGACTCGGGACTCGGGACTCGTGAGTCACTGTTTTGGACCAAGGACTCGGACTCGAGACTCGGGTCCAAAGACTCGTGACTCGACTCGTGACTCGAGACCAAGGACTCTTCAACATCCCTGCTCTCTCTCTCTCTCTCTCTCTCTCTCTCTCTCCAGACAGCTCCTCAGGCCCAGCTACAATCCTGCCTGAGCACTTTGTTGCTCATATCTGGAATAAAACATGGCACCCATGGCACCACAAAGATAAAATTAGATATGGGTGAATCCTTTCCCCCTTTAAAAGCAAAAATCTTGATTTGGAAAGAGCCCATTTTTTCCACACTGTTTTTCACACTGAGTAGCCTATTCAGGAGCCTCCATCATCACTTCAAATCCTAGGAGCTGTAATGTTGATCGCTCCTGGCTGTTTTCAATGGATTGAGTCAGGATGGATTAAAACCATTGATCCCAATGTTCCTATCAGCAATGGAAGCTTCTGTTTCAGCTGTTCAGGAGCATCCATTGTTTCTCATGGGAACACAGTGGAAACTTCTCTGATGCTCCCTTGCCCTTCCCCCCACATAGGGGAGGCTGGTGAATCCTATGTCAGTGGGGCTCCTTATTCATTGCAGCGTTTATTCTGAGCTTTATAGGAGCTATCCATGATGCTCCATGGTGGAGAACCTATTTTGGGGATGGAATTCAGCACCTTGGATAGCTCCTATGAAGCTCAGAATAAAAGCTGCAATGGATGAGGTGGAGCCCCACTGAAATAGGAGTCACCAGCCCGCCCCCCCTGCCACCACACAGCACAAGCTAGGTTTGGGGTGGGGGAGTAAGAAAAGAAACCAAGAGCAGGCCAGGCTGGGGTCTGCTGATGCTGGAATGAGCCATTATGAGCCAGGCCAAATTTTGGAGGGGAGTTTGGTTTGGTTTGGTTCATAATTAGAGTTTCCTAAATTAATTTCCCATCTAATTTTGAAATTTACCATCCTCCCAAATTGAAATTAGACCTTGGAATTAGGAACATTCCCACTGAAATTAGGGATGCATTTGAGTAGGGGTTGTACACTGGGACAATCTGGATTTCAGAAAGCACCCAGTCTGATCATAAATCAGGTTCAGCGATTCAGACCCTTTCTGATGAGGCACAGACTTTAACTGCTCTTGCCTCATTTTTCACCTCACAGCCGGTCTTCCTTTCATTGGTAGCTTTTGAAATGAACGAGCATTATACTTGAAAAGGGCCTTTGCCTAGTTACTAGCAGGTCAGCAGCACCCTTAAAGCAGGCATTTTAAGTTCACAACACCTGATGGTGGTGAAATCAAGGTCATGATAACAGACTCTGGGCTTTGAGAAAATTGCAGAGAGACCTTTCATGGTGTACTGAGAAGTGGTTTGTCTACTGTAGGCAAAAAAATAAATTAAATCCTGAATATAGCCCTCCCTCCATAAAATGCTGATTTGAACAAATCATACATGTATGTATTTATGTATTTAAAGTATTTTTATCCCACTCCTCAGCCAAAAAGCCTCCCAGAGCAGCTTACATATAATCAGTAAAACAAGACAGTCCCTGCATGCAGCCTTGCAAATGAAAAAGACATGACACACAAGGAAAAAGGAATGGAGAGGGAAGGGGGGGGAAATTAAGATGGAATGCCCCCCTCCCCCTCTTATCTTTCCCCACAGTACAGCCTGCTCGAATAGCTGCTACTGGGTATCCCAGGTACACTTCCTGTTTGTAGCATGGATGCTGTTGAAACCCACCCAGCAGCACTCTGAAGCTCTCTTACAAACCACCACATCCTTCTGCATATCTGCCTTTTTTCTTTACTCAGCACACTGAAATGTTTGCATTGAAGAAAGCTGCCTCTCTAATTAGCTACCATTCTCTAACACCCCCTATTGAAGGCCCCATTTCCCATGTCTTCAAGGTCTTCAAAGTCACTATAAATTATTTAACAATGTCACCTTCTTTCTGTCATTCATAAACAAGATTTAAAACATGTGGTGTTTGTAATCATTTCATCTGTATTAAATATTTTAAAACATGTTTAGAACCTAGGTTTATATTTACTGGAAAATAGGAAACAAGCAAATCAAAGAATATTTTCCAGTGAGACAGGAAACTGAGGGCAAACCATAGTCACAAAATTGGTTTCATTGCTTCAAGACTGTCCTGGAATAAATCATAAAATATATTTCAAAAAAATATTTAAGACACAAATACCTTTGTGGAATTCTACCCCACTTTACTATATTTCTTAGCCATGATCTGAAGCAGGGAGGTGCGCTACGTTTGGGCCATGGGCAATTTGGTAATTTGAAAAAATGTCCTGGGCACCACCACAAAATGGCTGCCATGGGTGGTGCAGCAAAGGACAAGAAACCTGCCCAAAGACTGACTACGAGGCAGAGGGGAGGTCTGAGCCCCAACACACTACACCACAGTGCCAAAAGAAACCTATTTCAAAGCAATCCCAGCTGCCAGTATGAACATGTGTATTTTTATTTTTTTAAGTGGGAGGGAGGGCACCTTGATGGGCACCAAAAAAGGTGTCCAGAGGCACATTGGGGCACATTGGTTACCCTTGATCTAAACCTTTTTCAGGGCTCTAATGAACACATGTAGCTCAATGCCAGCGTTAGGGGCATTCAGAGGGCAGGGAGGGGAGGAGACCGATGCCACCAAGTTAAGAGAGGTCCTGGTGGCACCTCAGCCTCCTTCCCTCCTGCTCCAAAGTGGCTCAGCTAGACAGCCGAAATAGGCTGTCTAGCTGGGTTGCGGGCTGGGAGGAGCAAGAAGGCGACCTTTGCCTCTACGCTCCTCATGTCCTTCATAGGATTACCGTAATCCTCTGAGTTTGAAGGGTTACGGTCATCCCCATTGCATTGTGTGCACAATCACACACACACACACACACACACACACAATGTTTCTTGTGCATAATCCAAAATTACCATTAAACATTTTTCTTCTTTATATATCTTTAAATGTTATAAATAACTAAATCAAGTTATTGAAAAACAAAACTGAATATTTGGCTATATCCTGTTATGTGTACAAAATTTAATAAAGGATGTCCATTTTTATAAATGTATCCCCTCTTTGTCTTTTTTCTGCAGTTCTATAATAAGTTAATTTTGCCGTAACAAAAAAATCCCATATTTTCTCCAGCCACTCATCCCTAAAGGGTGTTACTGTCCTCTCCACTTTTTTTTGCATGCAATATTCTTGTTGTAACCAACACATAAGCTGTTAACTCCTCATGTTGTTGACTAACAAATCCCATCCATAAAATTAAAAAGAAGGGTTCCCATGAAATATTATAACCTGATATTTTCTCCATATTTTATTGATTATTCTCCAATATGTTTTTGCCAAAGGATATTCCCACCATAAGTGATAAAACTCATACAAACCATAATTCAGTTATAATAATAATAATACACAGTAATAGACACCTTCTTTCAAGTAGTTAGCTAACATTTTTAATTCAAAATAATCGATAACCACATGATAAAAATCCTGACTTAAAAGAAAAGAGGGGGGGGGAGAAACCTATACCTGGCCTAACTGACTTTAAAATCATTAACCCTTCATTCAATAATACAGTCTCAGAAATATAATTTATGATAAGAATGTAAAGCAAAGCTATAGGAAATGATAACTTTTACAGTCTCAGGATTTATTGATAGGTGCAATTGAGGTTCGGAGGAGTTGACATACTGGGTACACATAATGGAAAGATGGCAAAGTTTTTAAAAGTACACATTTCCTTTCTGCTTCCTGCTTTTATGTGTTTTATTCCCTGCCATCAATCTAGGAAATGCCACAGTGCACACAGCAGTTGCACCATGGGGGTAGCTATGTCTTTCTCCACAGGTAGAATATATAACTGACCTGATAGAAGAAGCCCAAGAGTATCTCCTGGGGCTTATCCTTTCTTGTTGTAAGCCTCAAGAAGCTATTAGATCTCTTAGCAGTTTCTTGAGTAGAAATGGAGGGGGGGAAATGATCCTTTGAATTGTTGAAGTGCATCACTACCTCTACTAGGTCACTTCACCTGTAAGAGAGAGAAAAATGATTACAATCCAGCACAGAAGGCAGACTTATGCCTATCGTTTTCACTGTCTTTCCATGCTAGCTTGTGGCCAGTGTGCTTTCCCGCTGTGCCTATACAAGTGTAGAACTAACTAAACAAATCCAAAGTAATATGCACATTTTCAGATTTGCATGGTAGATATTACATTTTAGATCATCTTGTTTACAAAGCATTCAACTTTTTATTACTCATTCACCAATAATTTTATCTTCCATTATATTAGTTAATGAAATGTCAGGGAGGGACTGTAGCTGAGCAGAACATGTGCTTGCATTCAGAAGGCCTGCGGTTCAAACCCTGGCACCTCCACTTAAAAGGATCCGGTAGTAGGTGATGTAAGAGGCCACTGCCTGTGACCCACTGTATCAAAGGAGCTTTGCCATTGTAAGCAAAGGTTAACATGCTACTCAGCACAATGGCATCACTCCATTTGTCTTCCTTTTAATATTTCAGCAAAGAAGACAGTGGGTTATGTCAGGGGCTTGGTCCTGCAACCACACATGTGGAACAATTTCAAGAGCCTGTAGCAAAATGCCATTAGGTATACGATTTCTGAAGACTGTAACCGTTAAGCTTATGCTGTGGGATTTGCTGTAATAAAAGGATCTCACTGACTTGGAGTCTCCGGTGTCAGAGTGCTAGAATGTGTGGTTGCAGGACCAAGCCCCTGACATAACCCACTGTCTTCTTTGCTGAAATATTAAAAGGAAGACAAATGGAGCGATGCCATTGTGCTGAGTAGCATGTTAACCTTTGCTTACAATGGCAAAGCTCCTTTGATACAGTGGGTCACAGGCAGTGGTCTCTTACATCACCTACTACCGGATCCTTTTAAGTGGAGGTGCCAGGGTTTGAACCGCAGGCCTTCTGAATGCAAGCACATGTTTCTGGTTATGAACTAGAAGGCCCACTGTATTGCTGACACAGAAGCCCCATAGGTTATATCCATTGTTAGTGCTACTTAGAGTAGACCCATTGAAATGAATGGGACTTTATTTATTTATTTATTATTTACATTTATTAATCGCCCATCTGGCCGGCAACCAGATTAGACTAACATTTGATATAACCCAAAGACGGTTACATCATGAAGCTGTAGAAATGTCTCCAAAGTAGTGCTATGAAAAAGTCTTTATTAAGCATCATTAAATGCATGAGCATTCCCTGAAGAAGAGTCTTGCTAATGTCCTTGTCATAGCACCTTTGGGAAAGGCCATCTCCTTTATTTTTGTTAGCACCATACCCAATTAATCCCAAAGTTTTTTGGGTGTTTTTTTGTTGTTGTTTTTTGCTTTACCCTGCAGAATGTGACCTGGTTGTTTGTAGCATCTCAAAGCACCTTTCTGCTTTCCTTTTTCACTTGCTGGCATCTTATGGTCTGGATTGCATAGCTTGACTGGGGGTGGTGGGACTCATCCTTGAAACAGATGTTTACCTAGAAGCTCTTTTGATCTCCTATATCTCAGTGATTATATGAGTCAGGGAATATTGTAGGTCAGAATCCAGTTTATAAATGGGGGATTGAGAAAAAGATTTTTTTCTTTTCTTTCCTTTCCTTTTTTTTTTAAATTTTTTTTTTACCAAAGCTATAAACCAGGGAGTCTGGCCAGATGGGCGATTAATAAATATAAGAAATAAATAAATAAATAGAATAATACAATATATACCTTGAAGAAAACATTTTTGCCCAGATTTAATGGTATAGGACCATTGGGTCTTTCCATACAATAAATTCCTCATTATGTATATAAGGCATGTCCTACTGTTTTAAGATACTGGGAGTGTCTCTCCTTGCAGAGAGCTCCCTGTGTCATTTGGAACCCCAGAAAGCTTTGGATCATCACCACAGTGAGATCCATTACTTATTTAACCCAAACTAGCCCTTTTGGTGTTTATCGGGTTGCTTCAGAAAAGATGAACTATGGCTTGCAACCTTGGGAGTAGTCATGTAATCAAACCTGGGGGTGTGTGCCTTGCCCCCAGCTCGACTCTCCGTGGGGGCGGCCCCCCACCTCGATCTTCTGCGCGGCGCGGAGCAGTTCTCCGCGCCACTCGACCCACCCTCTCCGGTCCCGTCGCGTCACTTCCGGCACCGGAAATGACACGACGGGACCCTGCGCAGGCACACTATGTGGCACGGGGGTCCAGGCGCAGGGACCCGTCGCGTCATTTCCGGTGCCGGAAGTGACACGACGGGACTGGAGCGGGCCGCATGGGCGGCTCACCGTGGAGAGGTGAGCCGCCCCGGAATTAAGGTAAGGCCTTGCATGGGCGTGAACGGGGCCGATTTCGGCCCGTTTTGCCCGCACGAGGCTCTATGGCACATGCCTACTTGGGAGTGTAACAGATGACAAAAAATTATATGACAGTAAATATATAATAAGAAGGAGCATTTATAGTCAGTTCTGCACAACATCATAGAATGCAGACTGAGGCCCAACTTAAACATGACACAAAGCAATGAGAAAGCACTTCTCCACTTACATGTATGTGTCCCACGTGGTTTCTATCTGGTTTAAATACACTCATCACAGGTGCTGATCGCACATATGAAACAGTAGCACTCCAGCAGTACAGTGGCCCATGCAGATGCACCACTAGTGGTTTGCTTTTTCTGCACACATGTGGGCAGGTGCACACAGTAACTACATTTAAACAAGACTGAACTCATGAGGAAAGCTTATTCAGCCCATTTGTTTTGAAGCTTACCTCTGTAGTCATAAGGGATTGGATTTAAACAACAACAACAACAACACACACAAACCCCAACAACACTGACATCCTCAGGTAGCTGAATTTGCCATGTTTTGTTTGTTTGGTATGGTCCTGGACACAAAGAGCATACACAAACTTTCCCCAACCTGGTGCCTTTCAGATGTTGTTGACTACATCAGGCCAAGCCATCAGCCCCAGACAGCAAGGTCAGAAAGACAGCAAGGTCAGAGCTGTAAGATTTTGTGGTTTGATTGGCAAACTACTCACCTTCCTTTTAGTAGATTTTAAAAGGTCAAACTACGCAATTATTGTTGTTGTTGTTGCTGTTAATAATAATAATAATAATAATAATAATAATAATAATAATAATGCAATTCCTTCCTCCGTGCCTGGCTTGCCTAAGTATGGGGAGGCAGTTGTGGGTGAGGGGGAAGAGACAAGCAGGCTCTGGAGCATGCATCTGCATGCCGCTCATTGGCCTGGGGGAAGCGGGGCTTGCTGGGGTGATATTAACCCTTGCAGCCCCTCCCTTGGCCTCTTTCATCTTGCGGCTCCCTCCCTCCCTCCCTGTACTCAGTGTAAGCATTGCATACCCTCCAACATTTCACAGATGAAAATAGGGACAAACATGTGAATTTGTAAGAGGTATGGTTAAGCAACATGAAGGTGTGATCAAGAGGGTGTGGCCAGGCAACATGAGGGCATGGCCAAGGGTATGGTCCAGGCAACCAAAGGGCATGGTCAAGTACAGAAGTTATTAGAGGAGACACATAAAACTGCAGTATTTTAAGCACAGAAAGCTTTGAATTTATAATAATATTTAACCTTTAGATATCTCTGAGTGTGCAAAGTGGTTCACAGGCCCACCCTGCAAGCTCCTATTTTCTCCACTCAGAAAAAAACAACAACATGTGGGCTCTATTGTACTTTATTGAAAAAACAAGAGCAACAACACTGTGATTGAACAATAATGCCAAAATGGAATGATGATGTTTGTTGCTGTTATTTGAGGTAGTTGGGATTTTTTCTTTCTTTCTCTTGAGGAGGTTGTGTTTTCTGCTAACTCCCTTCTAATGCATTAAAAAAACACCAATCCAAAATCCCTGCAGAATAATCCTAATCATTACTGTAGAGAGCTTTCTCCATGGCACTTCAGCATGTGTTAGAAAAAAACCTTCACATGGGGTACACAGGTAGAGCCAAGTAAAATTTACCATTGCTCTGAAAACAGAATAACAGTGCAATCCTATGCATGTGTATTCAGAAATAAGTCCTATTACGTTCAATAGGACTTACTTACAGGAAAGTGTGTATTGGATTGCATCCTAAAGTGCAGAAGTCCTTTCCATAAAACTCAAACTGGAACAACATAACACAAGCAAAGGAGTTACTGCCGCTTAGTTTCAGTGTCACCAGGGAGCTTGTTTCATGTTTTATACCAAAGGAAAGCACTCTGCAATATTTAGAAACAAAAGTCAAAGTTACATAGTGCATCAGTTGTGGATTTGGAAAGAGCAGGAAAAAGATAGCATCAAAACAAACTCGTACCTTTTATGACATTTGTTTGGCAGGTAGGTGTGGGCATATTTAGTGTCAGTTGGGCCTGGTGAGCATCAGAAGGCACCTTTATGGTGATAGGCAATACCTGAGGCTTCCTGCTCAGGGCTTTGAGGCGCAGTGGGGAGATATGGATTGCCTTTGAGGCTAATTCACCTTACCTGCTCAGAGTTTTGCAGCCCCGGGAGGGGGTGACATGGGAAAGCCTCCCAACACCTGAAAGGTGTATACCTGAGGAGGGGTGATCCTACAGAGGCTGCTCAGCAGGCCTAGAATGTCATGTCTCACCCAATAAACTACAGGATAGCCTCCTGTATAGTTTAGAAGCTCACACTGGGTCCCCTTTGCCGATCTGCTTTGATTAATAAATGTGGCCTGAGTTTATACCATACACCATATACCATTCCATATACCATGTCTCATCTCTTTATTTCCCCACTCCTTTCACTTGCAACAATCATGAGCAGGGCCCTGATCTGGCCCTGGTTCCAATCCAGTTTGGGGCCCTGCAGAAGTTTCTGTCTACTTCCACTTGTAGGTGCTGTTTTTTTCAAACTAGTCTTTCTTTCAAACTTCAGGGAAGATTCTTGGGTATCTCTTACCAGCAGAGACATTGTCCGTGCTTGGTCGGGGACCCTGAATCCTTGACCCACGTCCTACTCTACTGTAGATTCTATGCAGAGCTCAGGGACGATCTAATTCTTCCCCTTTTGAGGACGTTTCAAGGCTTTCCGGATAGGTGGCTGGTTTCCTAATGTTTGTGTGACCAGAAACCAATTGTTACCACCCAAGTTGCTAAATTCCTTTTAGCTGCCATGCAAAGGAGGGCCTTTCTATTGGGTAATAATTGAGAACTGTTCCTTCTCTATTTTTCTGTATGCTTTGCAAATGTTGTGGCTGATTTTTATTTTTATTTCAGTCATAATAATTGAGAGCTGTTCCTTCTCTATTTTTCTGTATGCTTTGCAAATGTTGTGGCTGGTTTTTATTTTATTTGGGTCATATGACCATAATAAATCGAATCGAATTTCTTTCAAACTAGTCATTATTTAGAAGACCAGGGAAATTTTCAGCAGGGAACTGGCATCCCCCACTCTCTACCCCCAATCATGATTGGGAGCATATTCCAGATCGAGACTCCTGCTGGTGGTTTTTCTTCAAAATCAAAGTGACCAGTTAAAATTTGTTTTTAAAAAGCATGAATAACATAATGTGTAGCTTCACCCTTATTGTGTCTGACTTGCTAACCTTTATAATATCTTTGTTAGACCTTTCTTCATTAAACCAAATGGATGCTATTTCTTCATATTTTGCTCTCTTTGTGATACTCTTTCATTGCTCCCAAACTTAGCTGAGAAATCACATCATTCATAATGATGTTTGATCACCACAGTGATCATCTGAATGGGTGAAACTGCTAGCCTTCCTCACTGCATGGTGAGTCACCACAAATGATTTCTTCTGATTCCCTCAGGCAAGCTCCCCAAAATGAGTGCCAACCAAGCCATTTGCTGACAAGTAATGATCCTCACATGGTGACCCACATGGTGACTGCCTGAGGCTGGCAGTTTGAATGTGTGTTTGAGCTCACCCAGAGAGGATAGCAACCCTAAAATATTCATGACCCTTTTAGGTATGATTTCAAAGGATATCTTTTGTCATGGTTCAGGAGGCCAGCTTTTGATCCTTTTCCAGCGGGTTGGCTGCACAATGCAATTTGGAGGGATTTTTTTTAGCAGCAAGCTAAAATGAAGGAGATTAACAGTTACATCAAGGTTTATGACTGCCTTCCATGATTCTTTTTCCAATAGAGTTATGCTCCTGGATTAGGTATGCTCAGATTTAACCCTGACTCCCTTGCAAGGAATAGATAAGTGCCAAATATATCATGGCAAATTATGAGGATTTGTCATATTGTTTATTATTAATATTTAATATATTTATCACCTATTTTCAGAGGCATAGACTGGATTTGAGAGTGTAAATGCTGAATATCACTATTTGTCAGCATTCATTCTATTTTTGCTTCAAGCTGACTCTTTTAAAAAAAAAACTTAGAATGGATAAAATCTTGATTTATTTTATTATTTATTTGTTACATTTATCTCTCTCATTTTCCTCTAAGGAGCCTAAGGCTGTGTACATGATCCTCCTCCTTTCCATTTTGTCCTCATAACAACCCTGTGAGGTAGGTTAGGCTGAGAGTACAGTGAGTGGACCAGAGTCACCCAGTGAGCTTCATGGCCAAGTGGGGACTTGAACCGGGGTCTCCCCAGTCCCATTCAAACACTCTAACCACTGTAACACACTGGGTCTCAATTAAATATCTTTAATTATTATAACTTTTTTCTGAATACAATCAGAATTAGGTAATCAGTGCAAGGGCAAAAGGTTAAACCCTTCCAGCCCCAGCATCAGCAAATCACCTCCATCATGGTTTTTTTTTTTTAGGAAATTGAAAAGATGGGACATCTAATCAGAGGTCTGCTGAAACATGTGTCAGTTGGTAGTCATTAGTCCATGCCACATGCAAGTATGACTAGCACTGAAACTAATTTTTAAAGGGCCATTTCATTTACATAGGTGGGCTGAAATAAAGTTTCTGCTTCCTCTTTGCTAATAATGGTGATATATATATATATATATATATATATATACACACAGTCATGCCTTGGATTGAGAGCATAATTCGTTCCGGAAACGTGCTTGTAATCCAAAACACTCTTATATCAAAACGAAATCCCCCCAAAAAATGTGTACAGAGATTTTTAATTTAAGCCGTACTACAGTACTTGTATTGCAAGATGTCGCTTGTATATCAAGTCAAAAAATTAAATAAATATTTAAAAATTTGTTTGTCTTGCAAAACGCTCTCAAACCAAGTTACTTGCAATCCAAGGTATTACTATATATATATATATATATATATATATATATATGAACAGATAAAGTTGTTTTGGGGGAAATGATGAACAGATATATGATGGTCTTTGAAAGTCTTACTTAACTTGCACTAAGTTCATAGCCATCATGTTAAGCTAGATGAAAGCAATAGATGCTTGGCATGCCAATTCACACTCTGAATTGAGTGTGTCTCATTCTCTTTAGTGTCAGGAAAGGTTCTGAGCACACAATGTGGACACAGACATGGAACACTCCATAAAGAAATCCCCTCTTTACATAGAGCTCCATGTACACATGGGAGCCTCATGGATCTTTTGAACTCAGCCAGTGGCTGTAAAGTTCATTGTTCACTAAGTACCTGGTTTTACAACATAATTTCATATGTTGCCACTCCCCACATCCCCAATCTTCCATTTCTATCTTTATTTTTCATCAGTGGCTATCTTCTGAACTCCAACTGGAAAGCCAGTCAATCTGTTCCTTTTAGAATTCCCAGTATGTCACTTCTGTTGTATAATAGAGAATTCTCTTTCATTGGTTTAGTCACTGCCATCCTCTAGGAGTTAGACAAATTACTTTATGATTCACAGCTCCTGCTAGATACTGGATATATTGCTAGTATTTTGATTGAGTGAAACAAACTGACGAGAGAGAGAGAGATTTTAATAACTGAAAAGGAAACTGAAACCTTGGGAATATCTGTAGAACATTCAGTTACAAACTAATGATCAGTGGCATATTCAAAAAGTTAAACTATTCAAGAACTTTCTTATGTTATATATTTCATTATGCTCCTAGAAGAATTTAATTGATCTGTAGAAGCCAATGGTTATATTAAAAAGTCATTGGTAAAATATTTGATTTTCTTGTTTCAAGGGTAAAAATGGTAGAATTGCTGTCGTGCAGTGGAATCCTTTGTCTAAATTTTAGCTTCAGTTTTAGACTCTACGGGTGCAATCCTATGCATGTTCAGACAGAAAAAAGTCCTACAGGTCCCAGCATGCCACAGCCAGCCATGCTGACTGGAAAACGAAGGGAGCTGTAGGACTTTTTTCTGCCTATACATGCATAGGATTGTGCCCTAAAATATATCCTTTGGCAGTTCTTTTGTTAGTTAAGTGTACGGTACTGAATAATTTATCATTTGAATTTTTTACAGCAAAATGACTTAAATATTCATCTGCACAGGCCACAAAAATCTGATGAAAGTAGCTCACTAGACAGAGGTATTTTGCAAATATATGTCGCCAATTATTATTTATGTTAGATTTAGGTAAATTACCCAGGATGCAGTCACAGTCTCTCATGCATTATATGCTTAGATAGACAATTAAATAGAAGCTATCAATAAATATAGTAAGTTACTTACTGGATCATCTTTTAATTGTGTTCCTGTAATAGCCAAGCACTTAAAATGATATATTCATTGGTTAAATATTATGAGAGGTAATAGAATTTTGCAAAAAAACCCACAACACATTGGTTTAACTGAACTTGTGGTGCTTCCAAAAGAAGAAAAGAAGAAAAGCTCAGTTTGTCTTTTTATCAGTCATACTGCCATATGTTCAATATTTTAAGATGTGAACAGAATTATACATTAATGTATCACTAAGCTGTTAAATAGAAACATTTCTGTGTGAGTTTTTATCTTCCTTAGAACTTCATAAACTTTTTTGCAGCTAGACATTATAGTTAGTCCCAGATATTTGTATCCAATATTGTCATTCCATGGATGGAAGCAGGTCCATTCTGTAGAACCAGGAGGGGGGACATTCCCCCCTCCCCCAAGCAGCTCCCTGTATACCCTCAAAACCATCTCTGGAGGGCTGGGAAACTCTCTAGAGCAGATTTTTGGGCAGCACAGAGGGCTGTAGAAGGAAGGAGAGAGGGCGAAAGTTATGGACATCCATTATTCCATTATTCCATTATGGACATCCTCTAGTGCAATGTTGGACTTAACCCAGAGAAGTCAGCAAAACAGCCTTTGTACTTGCCTAATTCAAGCCTGGAATTTATTCTAGTCAGAGTGGAAGTTTCTATGTTGGCTTTTCCTGGTACTTGTCTAGTGGCAGCTGCTACCTGCTGCATCTTCCTTTCAATCCTTCTCTCTCCAACCCCCACTCCTTTCTTCTAGAAAGCTGTGGGAAATTGCATTATTGTGCAAATTGCATTCCCCAGCTTATGGAATGAGTTTGCCTATGCCTGGTGCCTACATTGTGCTCCTTCCAGCTCCAGGTGGAACCTTCCTATTTTCCCTGGCATTTTAGTCTGTCAGTTTCTGTTTAAAAAATCTGTTTTTAAACCTGTTATTGTATTTTAATCTTTGCACCGCTGCTAGGTTTTACTTTGGTTTTTACTTCTATTTTATACTGTAGTTTTAAACTTTTAAACTTTTATAGTGTATCTTATGTTGTATTTTATGGTTTTAATTGTTGTGAACCACCTAGAGAGCTTCAGCTATTGGATGGTAAAAAAATGTAATAGATAAATTATTAAATGGTGCAATTGTAGGATGGACCGCAGCTTCCACTAATGGTTACTTTCTTAGGTTCTTATCTCATAAGGTCACCTTTTTCAGCCTCAGTTCCCATGTGTAAAATATTCACAAGGTGAAGACAATAGGCATCGTAAAACACTTTCCAAATTAAACATATTGTATAGAAATACCTGAAATAAATATATAAAAATAAATAATTTGTAACATTAAAACCAAGCCTAGAGTCCACTATTCCCTGGCTCCAAAGTAGACCTATTGACTTGTGAAACATCTCCAGCTAATGAGTGAGCTCTGGACTAAGAGGCATAACCTAATTTCATCACATTAACAGTGGCAGTTCATATGGTTACTAAAATCTATATCTCTTAGAATTCATCTATTGTTGCAAATTAGAATGTAAAGATGAAGAAATGAAGATTGGGGGAAATGTGGCATATCAGCAAGGCTGTTTATAGTGCAAACACAGACATCGGGCTTGCCAGGTTAGTTTAAGGTAGCAAGAGTGGCCTGAGAATGATCCTATACAATGAAACATAAAGAAAAGAGCATTACGGTATACAGTAATACCTTGGATTGCAAGTAACTTGGTTTGAGAGTGTTTTGCAAGTCAAGCAAATTTTTAAATATTTATTTAATTTTTTTTTACTTGATATACAAGCGACGTCTTGCAATACATGTACTGTAGTACGGCTTAAATTAAAAATCTCTGTACAAATTTTTTTTGGGGGATTTCGTTTTGATATAAGAGTGTTTTGGATTACAAGCACGTTTCCGGAACGAATTATGCTCTCAATCCAAGGCATGACTGTACTGAAAGAGCTGTCATTAACACTTATAGAGATCCAGGAAGGTTTATCTGTAGTTTGACAGTATATCAAATTTGAAAAGTGCTCCAAATTAGAGTGGTTTAAAAACAAACAAAAAACGAAGACAAAAAAGAAGCAAATGTGCCTTTAAGAATCTGCCAAATGTGGTGGAGAACAAGAGGAGAGCTCTCCAAATCATCTTGAGTGCTAAAGTAATGTCCACACACATTAAGTAAGTTGTTCACCTTTTTGAGCTGCAAGGCTATAAGATTCCCAAGCAGTTACAGCAATCTGCCACCCGTTTGGTCCCTAGAGGATGGTTCTCAAGATGGAAATGACAGTAATGGATAACAAAGTCATACTGAACAGTCCACTGGAGTTAAGAGGATTAATATGGCCCATGTGCATCACAACAACCTGGGTGTGGTTTTTTTTAAAAACCCCACTTGTTGTAAACAAGCACATGCCTGGTGCACATTGCCCAATCACTCCTGCTGTGAGTAGGAGCAGCTAAGCAATCCAGGGATGCTTCCCTTAATTGTTTGTCATGATGTGTGAACCAGGAACTCTCTCCACTGAGAAGGCAGAGAAATAACCCATGGTTTGTTGCTGGGTTACTTTCTCTGGCTTGTCAGGGGAGAGAGTTCCTGCTTCATATATCATGACAAACAACCTGGTTTGCACGTCATGATGGAGCATCCCTGTGTTGTTTAGTCAATTCTGCTTACAGTGTGCTGTAGCACTTTTGCTCACTCGTTCACAACAACCTGTGGTTAAAGAAACACCCTGGATTGTTGTGATGTTTAAACCAGGCCTATATCTTCTTTGTCTTCATCTCCATCATGCTGTTTCAGTGAATTTGTAAATAACTTTTCATATAATATTGTGCCTTCTCTAGCATAAGGTGCAAGTTAGATTTATATTCCCATGCATGAAACCAAAATTTTAAAAAAACTATAATTATTGAGCTTCATGCAATCCCATTGTGATTCTATTAAGGCCAATGGCATTCAAGAGGGTGTATGATATCAAGTTATAAAAGAGAAGCAATGATATATAACTATCTTAATTTGTCTTTATGTTGTGTTTGTGCTTTTTACCATTACTCTTATGCTGTCTACCTAATACACTGCCACATCCTTAGCGCACTTAGAGAAAGTTCCTTCAGGAGTCTACCACCCCTCCAACAGGCATATGCGAATCTCATTTACCTGCACCTAGATGGTTAATATATATACTTGGTGATTTCCATTGTCTAACAAACCATATAGGCTTTTCATCATTTCTCACCAACTGGATGTTTCAAAGAGAAAACAGAAGCCTATTACTCCCACAACCTAGAAGGAAAAGGTGCTGGGTGAACTAGAGCCACATCTTTATTTAATTTTACATTGAAAATCTGCAGCAAAAGCCTAACAACGATGCAGGATTCAGTTGAGGTTACATTACTAGCTTCTTATTGACTGAGCATTTATGGCCAAGCCTAACCCTGTCCTGAGAGCAAGCAGTATATTCCTGCTTCTTCCCAGCTCACCACCTCTTGTTTAAGGGCAGCCCTCCTGACTCACTAATCCCCCCCCCCCAGCCCCAAGACTTGGGTGTGTGATCCAAGTCCCCAGGTCATCATCATCACCAGGCGATCACTCATGACCGAGTAAGATTGTCTTCCAGGATCAAAATTAACAAAAAGAAAATTTTAAAAGGAGGAAATTCTAAAGAAAATTGTGTAGGCTCTAGCGATGGGTCCGTAAGTGACTGTGGAGGCCAATTCTAGATCCACACAGCTTCCCACAGTGAGGACACAGGTTACCAGATGGAAGATGGTCCTGTGAAGGATTCGTTTAATGTGCTTTTCGCTTAGCACGTTTCTCCCTTTCACCTTGCACTCGGGCTTCTTCAAAGTCCATAGAACCTTTGTGAAAGGCCAACCTCCAGTTAGATCGTTCATGGGCCAGAGCTTCCCAGTTTTCGATGTTTATATTGCATTTTTTTAGATTAGCCTTAAGAACATCTTTAAACCTCTTATACTGACCACCGATATTCCGCTTTCCATCCTTGAGTTGGGAATAAAGTAACTGCTTTGGGAGACGGCAGTCAGACATTCGAACAACATGACCGGTCCACTGAAGTTGGTGTTGAAGGATCATTTTTTCAACGCTAGTAGTCTTTGCTTCTTCCATTACAGTGACATTTGTTCGCCTCTCTTCCCAAGTAATTCGCAGGATTTTCCGGAGGCAACGTTGATGAAATCTTTCAAGGAGGTGGAAGTGATGTTTATAGATAGTCCATGTTTCGCAGGAATACAATAAAGTTGGTAATACAATGGCTTCATAAACCAGTGTTTTGGTCTTCTTACAAATATCCTGATCCTCGAACACTCTATGTTTCATTCGAGAAAACGCGGCACTTGCGGAGCTCAAACGATGCTGGATTTCACTGTCAATGTTACCTGTAACAAAAAGATAGCTGCCCAGATAGAGAAAATGATCAACATTTTCCAGTATTGCCCCGCCAAGCTGGATAGATGGCATCACCGAAGGGTTAACTTGCTGATGAAGCACTTTGGTTTTTTTGATGTTAAGTGAGAGACCAAGTTTTTCGTATGCTTCTGCAAAAGCATTTAGGATAGTTTGGAGATCATCCTCTGAATGTGCAGAGACCACATTATCATCAGCATACTGAAGTTCCACAATGGAGGTTGTAATTACCTTACTTTTTGCTTTCAGCCTGCTGAGATTAAAAAGCTTTCCATCTGTTCGATATATAATTCCCACACCAGTGGGAAGTTTCCCCTCGACAAGATGTAAAATCATGGTGATGAAAATAGCAAATAATGTTGGGGCGATAACACATCCCTGTTTGACACCTGATCCCACTTTAAATGGAGCACCATGAGAGCCGTTGTTGTCCAAAACCATTGCCATCATGTTGTCATGGAGAAGTCGCAAGATATTCACAAATTTATTGGGGCATCCAATTTTCATAAGGATAGTCCAGAGAGCTGTTCGGTCTACAGTATCAAAGGCCTTAGCCAAATCAATAAATGCCATATAAAGGGGTTGATTTTGCTCCCGACATTTTTCTTGGCGCTGACGTGCAGTGAAAATCATGTCTACTGTCCCTCTAGAAGGGCAGAAACCATATTGAGTTTCAGGGAGGATCTCTTCTGAAATAGATAGAAGACGGTTTGCGAGAATCCTAGCAAATATTTTACCTGCAGTAGCTAAGAGAAAAATGCCCCGATAGTTCACAGTACTGTGAACTATCACCCTTCTTAAAGAGGGTGATAATTATGGCATCCCTGAAGTCTTCTGGGATCTCTTCTCTTATCCAGATTTTTTCGATGAGTTTATGAAGATGTTGTACAAGTTCGGGCCCCCCTTCTTTAAAGATTTCAGCAGGAATCCCATCTGGTCCACTAGCTTTGTTATTCTTCATTTGATTAATGGCTTTTTTTACTTCATCCAAAGTGGGGAGTATTACAAGTTCCTCTCTAATTTGTTTTTCGCGGGATTTGTGAAAAAATCTCATTATCCACCTAGATTTACGATTTAAAAGATCATAATAATGCTCTTTCCAACGCAGTGCAATAGACTCTTTGTCTTTTAAGAGTTTGGTGCCATCTTTTGATTGTAAAGGGTTTGTACCATAGGTTTTTGGTCCATAAATGGCCCTTGTGGCCTTAAAAAAGCCCCAGTGCATCATGAGATTCTGCAAGTTGTTGAATTTCTTCAGCTTTCTTTTTCCACCAAGCGTTCTTAATGTTCTCTTGTTCTTCTTTGGACCTCAGCCTTTGCACTAGCTGTAGATTTTTTTCTTGGCAGCGCAGTTAATATCATTTTTCCATGTTTGGAAGGCTTTCCTTTTTTGGTCAATTATATATTTAATCTCATTATCATTTTCATCAAACCAATCCTGATGTTTCTTAGTTTCATATCCAATAGTTTGTTCACAAGCTGCAGTAATGGAGGTTTTCAGCTTAGACCAATGGTCCTCAATGGTATCAGGAGGTTCTGTAGGTAGATGTTCCTTAAGAAGTGATTGAAGACGAGTTTGCTTAATAGGATCTTGAAGGGCGTGGATGTTCATTTTACACCTTGGTTTCCTTCCTTGAAGCCTACGTTGGGGAGCAATGTTGATAACCATAGTGGACTGGATTAGTCGGTGGTCTGTCCAGCAGTCGTCGGCACTCACCATGGCCCTAGTAAGAAGTACTTCACGGTGATCTCTAACACGGACAGTTACATAATCCAGAAGATGCCAGTGCTTTGACCGTGGGTGCTGCCTTTTCAACTTATTCTTTTGTCGAAATAGCGTGTTTGTAATAGTGAGATTATGCTCTGCACATATAGACAAAAGTAAGATTCCGTTCGGGTTGCTATTACCAACTCCGTCTTTTCCAATAGTTTCTGGCCATAAATCAAATTCACGCCCAACTCTTGCGTTAAAATCACCCAGGAGGATAATCCTTAGGTATCTCTGACAGGAGAGTGTCCAACTGTGTATAAAAACTTTCCTTGATGTCTTCATCAGCATCTAATGTTGGCGCATAAGTGCTCAAAATAGTTACCTGCTGGTTATTGGCGAGCCTTAATCGAAGAGTTATCAGGCATTTGTTAATGCCAGTAGAAACTTCTGACAAAGAGTTCACTAGTTCATTTTTGATGGCAAAGCCTACTCCATGTATTTGTCAGTCCTGTTCAGGTAGTCCTTTCCAGAAGAAGGTATAACCTCCTTTTTCTTCCTTCAACTGTCCCTCTCCTGCCCTTCGAGTTTCTTGAAGTGCTGCTATGTCAATTTTAAACCGTCTCAGCTCCTTGCAATAATAGCAGTCCTACTGCTCAGGGCGTTCACTATCTATGTTATCCAGCAATGTCCGTATATTCCATGTTCCAAAATTCAAACGTCTTTTTCGACCGCTAAAATGGTGACCCCACTGGACGCGGTAATCCAGTCAGGGGAGAAAGAGGTAGACTATGTTTAGGGCACCTTTTCTAGCCCCCTCCCCATACGGGGTGAGCAGAGTGGATCCTAAATAGGGCTGCTCAGTCATGGATACAGCTGCCGAGCTGCTCGACTACCTTGTTCCTTGAACAGGGCGACTGAGTCTGCATCCACCGCCCATGTGCTGGTCCATGACTAGGGGCTTCCAGATTCACAGTCCTGCCCCCGTCGCCATTTGCCAGTCACCATGGGACTTTGTTTGTTTGTTTGTTTGGGTTGGTTGGGTTGGAAGACGCCTGTGCGTGAAACTGTTTTATGTGGGGAGATCGGTGCACAACGAATCACCACACAAACTTGACAGAGTACGGCAATGATCCAAAGGCACAGTTACCATGATGATTGGAAAACCATTCTCTGCCGCAGCCTTCATCCGCCTTCACAGCCATTGTAATTTAGGTTTAAATTATCTTCCGCCTGTTCTGCCATTGAGGACTTTATGTTTTGGATCATTCTTTGTCTGGTTCCTCTCCCCGAACCTTACCGCCATGGGTGACCCTACTGGGAGTACATAGCTCCCGACGGCATTGCTCACAGGGTTCATCGGAACACGCAAGCCCACTCACCACTTCAAGGTGACGATCCTTAAGGACAAGACTAGGGAAATCCATTTTACCACAAAGGTGCCTCTGGCCGCTCAGCAATGATAACTTGCTGATCTTAGTTCCTACAGTGTGTCGTGCCATTGTGACCACCCTAACACGGCACCACATTAGTCAATTTCTCACCCTTTTGGATCACAGTTGGGTAAAATATTCCTACTCAGTCCCAAAGTGGCCAGTAATACCTATACTGAAGAGGAAGGTAGACACCAGAAAATCAGGAAGAGGTTTAGCTGGGGCAGGATGGATTTATACAGGCCATGGCCCTGCCCTCCACGGTACCAATGCGATGTGCTTTTGCACTCGCTCTGTTGCTGCCCATTCCCCCTCCAGGACTTGCCACAATGCCCCCCTCCCTAATTGCCTGTTCTGGGCTTGGGGGAAATGGGGAGCACTAATTTAAATAGGTGGCTTTTTGAAAAAGATCTCTTTTCAGTGTACGCACTGAAGTATGTACTTGAGAGCAATATTGTAAAAGGTTAAAATACTTAAGAGTTCAAAAATGCGACAACATTTAAGCCTGACCTTATTACTAATTATTAGTATGATTTGCTTTCATGATAATTCAATGCCAATGTCTGATTAACTCTTATGCAAAGTATTCTTTGACATACAGTAGGTAGGTTCCTGATGACAATTTGGAGGGAAAGCAGAAGGGCCTTCCTTTCCCCTCATGGTTAAGGATGTTGCCATCGGGAAGAACATGACAGGGAGGGATCAAAATGGGCTAGCCAGCCTGGCAACAGACACCAAGTCAAAGATTTGTGGATTCCAGGAGATACTTGCTAGTTTCTAAATATCTAGAATTTATTAATTCTAAATATCAATTTAGAATCCTAGGGTTGGATCCAGACTTAGTCATACTTACAGAGACCCATAGGATTTAGTCATGATTTTAACAGGTCTACTCTAAGCGTGACTAAGTCTAGATCTGACTTCTCATCTCAAACATGTAGGATTTTGCCCAGAACCCTCCTAAAAGGGGTGGATGGGATAAGGAATATTATTATCCCTATCCTTATCCTGCAATCCAGCTTTTTCACAGAAGCATTGCAAACCACTTCATTTCAGGGCCAAACTCCAGGAGATCCATATTTAGACTCTTACACTTTTGGGTGTGGAAATTCAGTTAATTAGCAGTCCCAGGCAGCTACTTTAAATATTGGTGAAATGGTGTTCTGGGAGACATTTTAATCCTTCGCTTCTATGGCCTTTCCCCAATGTAATCCCCTTTCCAAGTCTGCTATAAGCCCTGGGTAGACAGGAACAGCTAGACACAGAGGAAATAATTTATATTGCATTTAATGTGATTTTGCACTATTGAACCAATGCATAAACTGAAACTCAGTTATGCTTTGAATTTTGCACTTCTCCGAATTTTGCCATGGGGTTCTCCAGTGAAAAATGTGTATATTAGTGGGAAATGCACACAAAAATGAGTATATTATTGAAAATAATGCTAAACATGCATTATATTATTGCTTGCAAAAATAAAATAAAAGATGCTTTGCCTCTATTAGGCAAAATAGAGGCAAAGATGTATAGGAGAAATGCACACAAAAATGCATAGAATTCTTCACACTTTTACTTTAAAAAATCTCAAAGTTTGAGACAAACTGAGCTTAAGGTTGGAAAAATGAGAAACAGGGAGACATTGAAATTGACAGCTTCCTACATCCCTTGGCACAGCATCTTTAGATGTCTCCCCCTCCCCACATTGCTACCAGCAGCTTTGGTGCAGGATGGGGTTTTTCAACTTTGTGCTATGCAAACCACTTTTAGAAGGATTTGGATAATGCCACAAGCTTTCCAGCTTTCCTTCTCGCTGTTAATGTAATACGCTCCTAAATGAGTAGAGAATTACATTGTTTCTGAGAATAGTTGTTTTCTATCACAAAGCAAATCCATAACATAGATGTAATTATTTTGATCAAAGAACTGGGCTCATACAATGCAGAAACTTTTTTTAAAGGTTGGCTAGCACAATAAGTATGATAATACATGCATTGTATTATAGACAGTAGGAAGCACACAATCTCTAGCATTTGGCAGCTGTCAAATGGCATGGTTACTGGAGAGCACAACGATTGATTGTGAAAGAATAACTTGCATTTTTAGGAAAATTAAATTGAAAAATGTAATGTTGCCATCCTTTTGATATCTCAGTGGAAGTTTTGATCCTTACATGCTGCGAGGAGAATGTTTATTAACTACTTTGAACATACAAGGTAGAAAGGCTGTTACTTTAATCATTCTAACCTTGACTGGCTAAAATCTATTAAAATGTTAAATATTTCCTCAAACCATTTCTTTTTTCTTTCTGTTTTGCCTTCCAAACACTGCCAAAACAAGGTTTTTGGTTCATTTGTCAGAAACAAAACTCAAAAATGGTCTTCTGGGTGACTTGGAAGCACATTAGCGCCCCCCCCCCCCCCCCCCCCGCTTTCCAAAGTGTTATCTCACTTTCTCACCATGCTTGTATCTCCTCCATCACACACAGGCGTCTTCTTTTTTTGTTGCTCTGCAGTGGATTAAACTTATCTCTGCTCAACAATGGCTCAAGATCACTTAAGCAGCCTGGCATCCCTTTCTTCTTTTGCCTGCTGCAAAGACAGAGACACATTTGTCAGTATTGTTGGGAGATTCAGTGATCTTTCTCATTTATTATGCAGAAAAAGGCCAGTATTCCAGCAATATGTTGAATTTTATTCAATCATCTATAACAGACAAATAGGATTGAGATTTAATGGGATCAAGCAGAAGGGCATGCAGCCCTTGCATACTGTTGCTCCTATTTACCATAGATAGATAGATAGATAGATAGACTAACAACAAAATATATTTACAGCTAAATGTTCCAGCTTCCACCCTCATCAGTAGCTGTGATGTTAAATGATACCAAGAGTGGCAGTGTTGAAATGGTGGGGGATGAACATTCCTAAGGAAAAAAAGCAGAGGTATGACTGGTATGATGCTTATGAATTGTCCTCCAGATTAAGGCCAAATGGACTAAGAGTTTGGAGTCTGTAGATCCAAAAGTATATGTATACTGTCCCCTAATTTGGTTTTTGGAGGGAGGGGGGGGGGAGATTCAGAAGAATAGCCTTAAAAAAACTTTTAGAGGAGAGCTGTCATTTTCCAGGTTTCAGATCCCTGTGTGTGTGACAAGTGGCCTGTTGACACTAGTGCACCTGCATGAACACTAAAAGACCACCATGTCATTCATAACTTGCTTCCAGCTTCCTGTAGTTCAGGAGTAGGCAACCTGGTACCCTCCAGATGTTTTGGACTATGACTCCCATAATCCCTGGCCACTGGATCATGCTGGCTAGGGCTGATAGGCATTGTAGTCCAAAACATCTGGAGAGCACCAGATTTCCTATCCCTTCTGTACTTAGCTTTTAAAAAAAGACTTCATATTTTATTACTATAAAAGCACCAACAAACACAACACAACAAATAACAATTAACAAAACTACGTAAACTAAAATGGGCTTCTGATTTTTTTCTACAGCAAATATAAGTAACAAAGTTTTCTCTTACTCTATAGTTACAAAAGAAAAAGTCATTATCTTTTTTCTATTGTCCCAAATTTTTCTTCTTATTCAGCAAATCCACAAATAAACAAGTCATTTTCTTCTAATCTCTGCAAAAAGTCTATTAGAGGTTTCCACTCAGTAATAAACATAGATGTCTTTTCTCTAATTAGTGACATACCGGTAAGTTTGGCCATCTCTGCCAGATCCAGCAACTTGACCAATCCCTTCTGAACTTAGTGAGGTCAGAAGTATATGATAATATATTGTAGGACCAACAATTTCAGAATAAATACATTGCAGAACAGGTCAAACAGCCTTCAGAAATCTGTAATGGCTCTGGTGGTCTTTAGGCAGCAATCCCTGCTATCTAGGGCCATCACAAGTAGGGACTAGTGGTGGGCGGCCTGCCAGGGACCCGACCTGCCTTTGGCTCGGTGGACACTGCTGCTGCACCCACTGAGCTGGGCCAAAAGTGAATGTGTGAGCCACTCAGCAAGCTTCTGGGTTCCCGGCGTGCCACTTTTAAAGTAGAAAATGGCATAAGATACGTTAAAAGGTGCCACAATTTGCATAACTTGCACAAATTGTGGCAGTTTTGGGCGTATCTTACGCCATTTTCTACATAAAAAGTGGCCCACCAGGAACCCGGAAGTTACTTTCCCAGCTCGGCGGAGAGCAAGGCAGGCAGGTGGGACGGAGTTTGGGGGATCGAGCCGGCGAGTTCGCCGGACTTCCACCCCCCGAATGAAATCCTCACACATCCCTAGGACATATGGATTTTGTCAAATCTGTTCTGTCTGTGTTTCAAGGATTGTCAGGGGTCTTTCATTCCATCATCCGCTCATTGATGAAATTGGATTCCCCCCCCCACAGAATTTTGTTGTACTTGCATTCATTTGCATTAGCGGTAATTCACATCAGTGCAAGTGCACATTAGTGCTAATGCACACTTGTGCAAATGCACTAATCCACATTAGTTAATGTAAATTAGCAAAAATCCACCCCCTTCCCCAGTGAAAAATAAGTTCACACATCCATGGAAAAATGCAGAAAAAGTCGGTCCACTGCAAAATCCGCAGGTAAGATTAATAGAAATCTGAACTCATTTGAATCTGTTGCTAATTTCTCTGACATCCCTGGTCACGAGCACGTATGACAGGTGTCTTTCTTTTCAACTGTGAAATGAGGGAGGGTACAGGATAGACCCCATAACATTGGAGCTGCTAGGTACTTACTGTAGTTTCAGAACCGCAGCTTCAGGAACACAAAAGCAATATTGAAATTGTTGGTCCTACCATATATTATCATATAGTTCCAAATGACCTCACCAAGTACAGCAGAACGTGTGTGGCCAGATGTTGTTGAACTACAACTCCTATCAGCCTGTGAGGGATTGAGGCCTACACAGGATTGGGTTTGTTGAGGCCTACACAGGCTTCAGTTTGTTGAAGCCTGAAGGCCCAAACACTTCCCTCGAGTAGTGAAGCCTGAAGGCCCAAACACTTGGATGGGAGGGGGAGTTTGAGAGTTTTAAGTTACGCAATAGAAGTTAAGAATTAGTTCTCCTGTGCAAGGTCACATGGTTATAACCTTCCAGTCCTGGGAAGACTATATATGTGGGGTGTGGTCAGCTAGCAGTTAGTGTGTGCTGGGAGAGAGCTGGAAGCAGCAGCACAGAAACAGCAGAGAGAAGCAGAGAAAGAGAAAGAGAAACTGGCTGCATAGCAGATATAGGTAGTCTGAAGTTAACTAGAGAACGTTGGATTGTTTGTTTGTTTTATTTTATCATACTTGCTTTTGAATTATAACCACTCTATTAAGTAAAGACCCTAATATTAATAGTAAAGTGTTGTTGTTTACCCTGAAAGTTTGGAGTGACTTATTCACCACGTCTACAGCCTACACCCACGTTACTGGAAGCAAGCAAAGGACTTGATAACCTAGAGAGGGAGAGGCTTTGGGAAGAGGCAGAGATCTCCCAAAGGCAGATCAAGGGGTCCCTGCAGTAGCGGAACCTTGACACAGCCCCATACAGCATAGCCAATGGTGAGGGATGAGGGGAATGGCAGTCCAACAACTTCTGGAGGGCAACACATTCCCCACCCCTGCTCTAGGGAAATAAGCATTTAAATTTCATGGAAGCGATTTCATCATTCTTTGCTGAAGGACAATGTCAGAGAGATCTTGTGTAGTGGTAGATGATCTCCTTTATTGAAATTAGTTTAGTGCAGAATTGAATTAGAAGCACTATTAGTTGTGATTCTCTAGTCAAGGAAGCAATAGAACAATATCTGAAACCCAATTCCTTTTGCACAGCCTCTTGTTTGTTTGGTTCCTCCCTGCTGATGTTTAGCTTCTGCTTTTACTATCTCTGTGTATTGTGTTTGAAGAAGGAATGTTCCTCCAAATCAATGGAATCAGAGCATCATTCACAAAATACCAAAAGCAGTGACCTTTCAGACTGCAACATTTGAAAAGATTTTCTTCTTTTCTATGCAGCAGTAAATGGCCTTTACCGTCTTATTCTGCAGTTATTCTGTTTGTGAGAACAGCAGGAGTTGGCTTCTGGCCTGATGTTTAGTAGTTATTTGTGTTCAGGATGATTAGACAAAACAAAAGGAATATATGCTGTTTTTCAGTGTTAGAGATTTCTAGAATGCATTTAATGATCTCCATAGGTCATCCTTGAAGAGAATTCTTCAGTGCTACAGTAAGCCAATTAAGGTAGTAAGCATCACCGTGGGGTAATAAATCAAAACACTTTCAACAATCACAATCACAGGAAATGCAAGAATGACTGAAGGATGTGTTCTCTTAGTTATATTGGATAATGCTGAAGTGCTCTGCCTTTGATTCTATCAATGTCACTTGATTTGTTGAGTGATTTGCAAAAGAAATGCTACAACATAAGGAAACAGACATTGAAAAAAAATTGGGCTTGTGCAATGGACAGGAAAATAATGAATATACAATATAGTTCAAGGCGTACTATATACAGAAGAGACAGAAAGAGTAAGTAAGTATTTATCTGTTCTTAGGAAGAAATAGGTTATCTGGTAGCTGGTTTGATGGAAGAACCTGTTATTATGGAGGCAATACACCAATAGTGACTTACTTACATACTTACTTACTTACTTTATTTATTTCATTTCTATACTACCCAATAGCCGAAGCTCTCTGGGTGGTTTATAACAGTGCCTAAAACAAGGCCAAGATACAATAAAACAGCATAAAATATTTCTACAATAAAGAGATTAAATCATTATAAAAGATTTAAAAACAATTTAGCCAGAAATAACAATATTTAATATAGAATAGACCTGTATGAACACCTGACATGCATGCCCCATCAAGCCATTAAAAATAACCTTAGATATTCTTAAATACCTCTGCATAGAAGGCTGTGTTAACCTGGTGCTGAAAAGATGGCAAAGTTGGCGCCAGGCGGGCCTCAGTGGGAAGATCATTCCACAGCCAGGAGACTGCCACTGAGAAGGCCCTCCCCCTTGTTGCCAGCTTCCCTCAGAGGAGGCACTCGAAGGCCTCGGATGTTGAGTGTAGCGTCCAGGTAGATTGCGGTTGGGAGAGGCATACTGTCAAGTATATCAGTCCCAAGCTGTGTAAGGCTTTATAGGTTATAACCAGCACCTTGAATCAGGCTCAGAAGCATATAGGCAGCCAATGCAAGCGGGCCAGAATTGTTGTTATATGTTCAGACCTTCTGGTCCCGGTTATTAGTGTAGCTGCTGCATTTTGCACAAGCTTCAGCTTCTGAACCGTCTTCAAGGGCAGCCCCACGTAGAGTGCATTGCAGGAATCTAATTCAAAGATCACCAGAGCATAGATTACTGAAACCAGGCTATCCCTGTCCAGATAGGGGCATAGCTGGACCACCAGCCAAAGTTGGTAGAAGGCACTCTGTGCCACTGAGGCCACGTGAGCCTCAAGTGACAAAGATGGCTCAATGAGGACCCCCAAGCTATGAACCCCCAAGCTTCAAGGAGCATTTCAGAACAAAAGAACAAAAGAAGAGTCATGCTGGATCAGAACAAAGGCCTGTCAAGACCAGCATTCTGATCACATAGTGGCCAACTAGATGCCTCTGGGAAGTCCATAAGCAGGACATGATTGCAATATCACGCTCCTGTTCATGTTGCCTAGCAAGATGATACTGAGAGGCATACAGCCCCTGATACTGGAGGTATGTCGAAACTCTGCTGCCGCCACACGCTGCAGAGATAGGAGTTGTTGTGTGCAAGCTCGAAGAATAACGAGGAGATGTGAGCTCATCAGAAACTTTTACTGAGGTTCTTCACGCATAGATTCATTACAATTTACAGCTATACGAACAGTGCAAGGCTCCCCATGTACGGCACGAAACAGCATAGAGATAAAGACTAGTGGGGAGAGAATATTACAGCATATAACTCCTCCCCTCTCATCACTCTGTTTATGACCTTGGGCACACTGCCCATCTTTAACAAGTTACACTCCCAAATAGAACTTCTGTTCACAGGTGCTCTGCTGCAGTCCTTTCTGCTTCAAGGACACATCACACTCTGACAAGGTAGCATATAGTCATCAGGATTAGTAGCCATTGATAGCTTTCTCCTCCATGAATTGTCTAATCCCCTTTTAAAGTAATCCAAGTTGGTGGCCAACACTACATCTTATGGTAACAAATTCCATAATTTAACTATATGCTGTGTAAAGAAGTACTTCCCTTTATCTGCCCTGAATCTTATACCATTCACCGTCATAGAATGACTCTGTTTTCTAGTATTATGAGAGAGGGGAAAAAATAACTCCCTGTCCACTTTCTCCACATCATGCATAGTTTTATTTATTTATTTTATTTATTACACTTGTTAATTGCCCACTGGGCTGACATTTTATACACTATTATGTCTTCCCTTACTGCCCCCCCCAAGATAAAAAGACACAAATATTCTGATCTGTTTTAATAGCTGTGTTTATATTTTGGATGTCCTTTCCTTCAACTTTTCCAGTTTTACCATGTCCTCTCTGAAGTGTAGAAAGGACTATATGCAGTATATGCAGAACTATATGCAGTATTCCAAGTGTGGTTGCACCATAGATTTGTATAAAGGAATTATGGTACTGGCAGCTTTATTTTTGATTCCTCTCCTAATGACTCCCAACATGGAATTTGCCTTTTCAGAGCTGTCACACACTGGGCTGACGTTTTCTTCAAGCTACTGACCACAACTCCAAGATCCCTTTCCTAGTCAGTCACCGCCAGCTCAGACTCCGTCAGCATGTATGTGAATTGGGATTATTTGCCTGAATGTGCATCACTATAAACACTTGCTTACACTGAACCATATTTGGCCATTTTGATGTCCATTCCCCTAGTTTGGACAGATCGTTTTGGAACTCTTCATCTATCCTTTTTTGTTTTAACCACTAATTTGGTGTTATCAGCAAAGTTGGCCACCTCACTGCTCCCTCTAACTCCAGATCATTTATGAACAAGTTAACAAGCAACAGTCCCAATACAGATCCTTGGAGGACCCCACTGTTTACATCCTTCCCTGGCAAGAACTACCATTTATTCCTACCCTCCATTGCAAGAACTGTCCTACTTTCTACACACTGGGCCATAGCTCAGTGGCAGAGCACGTGCTTTGAATGCAGAAGGTCCCAGGTTCAATCCCTGGCATCTCCAGGTAGGGCAGTAAAGCATGATAGCCAGTCAAAGAGGCCAAAGTGCCACAGACAAAAATGCACTTGCCTGAGACATTTCGAGTCTGAGACAGTCCCTATTCTAATTCTAGAAGCTTCTGAGCCAAGATGGGAGTGTTGGAGTGCTTGGTTTCAAAAGAGAACATAGGTGTAGTTGGCATAATGGAAACTGTTGGAATGGAGAGAACCAGTGGAATATGGACATCTCTGGATATAAACCCTATTGGATGGACAGAGAAATGGGTAATTGGGGTGGTGTGTCACTCTGTACATCAAAGACAACATAGTGTTGAAAAACTAGTAACCTCAAAAGGGGCAGACTCCTCCACAGAATTTCTGTGGGTGGCAATACCAAGTCCTAAAAGTAATTAAGTACTGGGGACATGCTATTGTCCCCCTGATGAATATACTCAGGGTGTTCTTGAGATGGAAAATGAAAACAGGGAAGCATCCAAAAGAGAAGCTGTTGTAGTAATGGGTGACTTCAATTATCTTCACATAGACTGGATACATGTGTGTTCCTTCCAGTCATGACAAAGAGGTAATTTTTTTATACCTGGGCAGCCCCATCCAGCCAATGTGGGTGCCTGTAACCCTCTGAACTTGGACGATTACAGGCATCCAATGGAAGGTGAGAGAAGTGCGATGGCTAAGATTGCTGCCAGGTTCCCCTCTCCCTCCAAAACATTTTGATGGCCAGTTTCAGCCGTCTAATAATGTTTCTCTCCTGTATTCCACAAAGGATGGTAGTGCCTCACTCCTCCCTTCCTTGCCCTCAGGAACACCCGCCCCCCATGCCAGTACCAAAGATTATGGCCTGGCTTCGGTTCCCAGCCAGCATGGAAAGAACCATGCTGGCTGCAAGGTGGGAGGGCGCTCTGTGGTCAGAGTCTCAACTGAGGTCTCGGAAGAGATTTCTAAGGCCTCAGGGGGACTTTGACATATCCTATGGTCCTGCAGACAAGGTTGGGGAGCCATAGGATTGTACCCTAAATGACTGTGCCCTAGAACAGTCATGGAACCCACCAGAGAGAAGGCAACCCTGGACTTAATCCTAAGCAGCAGGGGAATGTTTATTATTATCAGGTTTGTATTATTAGGGGCTTTTTAGGCATCCAGGTGTGGAACACTCAGATTAGATGTCCACCATTATCCAGTGCAGCTCTACCACTCCCAAAAGGATTTTGAAGAGCAAATCACTAATAACATTAATCATCATCATCATCATCATCATCATCATCATCATCATCATCATCATCTTTAAATACAGGAAACTGGCTAGGGAAGGGAGGCAGTTGGCCTGAACTTTGGGATGACAATGGAGTTATATGTATAGGAGTATTAAGGGAGGATAAAGACATTATATCAAAGCCGAATGAATTCTTTATATCTCCTCCTCCTCCTCCTCCTCCTCCTCCTCCTCCTCATCATCATCATCATCATCAGGCGATCACTCGTGACCGAGTAAGATTGTCTTCCAGGATCAAAATTTACAAAAAGGAGATTTTAAAAGGAGGAAATTTTAAAGAAAATTGTGTAGACTCTAGTGATGGGTCCGTAAGTGACTGTGGAGGCCAATTCTAGATCCACACAGCTTCCCACAGTGAAGACACAGGTTACCAGATGGAAGATGGTCCTGTAAAGGATTCATTTGACGTGCTTTTCGCTTAGCACGTTTCTCCCTTTCACCTTGCACTCGGGCTTCTTCAAAGTCCATAGAACCTTTGTGAAAGGCCAACCTGCATTTAGATCGTTCATGGGCCAGAGCTTCCCAGTTTTCGATGTTTATATTGCATTTTTTTAGATTAGCCTTATGAACATCTTTAAACCTCTTATATTTATATCTATCCTCACTGGAGATGTAAAGCAGATACTCATGACTGAACTGATATTTTCAGGAAGGGAAACTGAGGAACTGAGGCAAATAGTGATGACAAGATGTTCTAGACCTTAATTTGACAAACAGGAAGGGGGGGGGGAACTTACAATGCTCCAGGTCCAGATGGTATCCATTTGAGGGTTCTTAAAGAATTGCTGATCTTCTAACAATGCTATGTAACTTGTCCCTAAGATCGGCCTATGTACCGGAGGACTGGAAAGTGACCTATGTAATACCAATGTTTTTAAAAGGGATTGGTGTAGGATCCAGGACATTATAGGCCAGTGAGCTTAGGGTCTGTTTTGCTAATTTTGTAGAAGGCATTATTAAAGATAAAATTATCAAGCATATAGACACGTGTTGCTGAAGAGGAGTCAACATGATTTCTGCAAAGGTAAGTCCTCTCTCATTGATCTTTGAGAGTGTCAACAAGTATGTGGATTGGGGAGATGCAATAGACACCGCATGCTTCCAGATGAAGAGTTCCTGTCACTAACACTCAAAAGGTGTTTTGTAACTAATCTATCTTCCGCAACCATTTCTTTTCCTTGTAAGAAAAAAGTTGGAAGAAGCAGTGGGAAGGATACAAATTGAAGATGATGTCATCTGGCCCCTCCCTCCTGTAAAATTCCATGTATGAAGCAGTGAATTGGCACAAAGACTCACCTGGAAGCAATCATTGTTTACTCGGACTTCTGAAAGACTTTTGACAAAGTCCTTCACCAAAGATTCCTGAGTAAATCTATGTACCTATATTAAAAAAACCCAGCATATCCCTTTTCACCTATTTCACTGTCCTCACCCTCCCCAATTCCTCTTCCAGAATTTTGATGCACATAAAGTTCAGAAAAAAAAGAAAATAATTGTAAGTAGAATTATAGGCAGGATAGGGATACCTAATCTTATATCAGATGTCAGAATTATAGCTACAGTCCAATCAAGTTGGGAAACAGAAGAGGGTGGATTGTTAGGTGAAAGAGTAGGTCTTACATAGTGAGGCTTATGCTGTGTTTTATTTATTTATGTTATTTATTCTAAGTAATAATTCTCTTTTCTTCCCATCAGGGCCCTCAAAGAAACGTACAGTTCAGAACAATAAATGCATTAAAATGGCAACAACACAAATACACAATGCAGAAACAAAGCATTCTTTAAAACAGGCCTAAACGATATTAAAATATATAAAAGGCATGGGGAAACAGTGCTGTTTTCACTGCCTCTCTAAAACTCACTCAGTAGGGATGGAGAAAACCTGACCTCACTTGAGAGGCATTTCCTCAACCTGGGTGAAAAGAATGAAGGATGGTGAGCACCCAGAAGCACTGCTTAGAAAGGTGAGTGGTGCTTTTCCAGAATAGACCCTCAAGGCTATTTGGTTCAAGGAAACAAGAATGGAAGATGTCTTTATGGTGACTGACACACACATCCAAACCTATTTGGCCTGAGGATGGTGACATAGCTGGGCCTCCACAAGATAGCCTGGTACATGCATGTCCTTTCCAGCAGGCTGAGAGGAGGGAGATGAGAGGGAGTGCAGGGCCATTCCACCAGCCCTGCTGAAAGGCTGCCCTCCTGAAGGCTCCTCCTCCCTCAACTGCCACCACCAGCAGCCATTCCACCAGGCTGAGAGGAGGGAGGTGAGAGGGAGTGCAGGGCCATCCACCAGCCCTGCTGAAAGGCCTCCCTCATGAAGGCTCCTCCTCCCTCTACTACTGCCACCACTACAAGCCATTCCAGCAGGCTGCACAGAGGGAGAAGAGAGGGAGCGCAGGGCCATCCCACCAGCCCTGCCAGAAGGATGAATTAATATTCCCCCTTCTTCCCTCCCCATTCCTTTTTCCTTGTGTGTCGTGTCTTTTTAGATTGTAAGGCTGCGGGCAGGGACTGTCTTGTTAATTGTTGTAAACCGCCCAGAGAGCTTCAGCTATTGGGCGGTATAAAAATGAAGAGAAATGAAATAAATAAAAAAAAAAAAATGCAAAGCCAACAAGTATGAAGGTTCAACTTCTCTATGGGCTCAGTCACCACATCCCAAGGATTATTTCCTGTTAGGGATGGGAGTTAATTAAACAGATCCCACCCAGTTGTAGATCCCGTAATAAAGTGGTGGCTCTTATTTAATGCCAATAAATATATGTGTTTCATCTCTTCATTTCTGGTATGTGTGCAAATAAGACAGTAATTTCTATGGAGAATCACTTTACTTTTCTGCTACCAGAAAAAAAAAGAAGACATATAACACAATCCTGTATATGTCTACTCAGAAGGGTTCTATGGGGTTTTCTCCCAGGTAAGTGGGTATAGGATTGCAGTCTTTGTAGAATAATCCTTTTTATGGGAATATTTGTCTTCCCTTTCCATCCCCTTTTCCTCTTCCACAACCCCTGTGCCTGGCTTAATTAGTGAAACATCTTGTAAGTGTTTGGAATTTGCATAGAACATCAAAGGCAGAGAAATTATGCCAACAAAACTAGGGCTTAGCTGAATCAATAGCAAATGAAAGGTGTACTGGGCTAGAATTAAAAATAAGAATAGAGGTGACTTTACTGCCACATGGCTTTCTCTTTTCACCCTCCAGGCTATAGAAAAACTATAATCTTCCTTTATGTTCTCAAGTGACAAAACATGATTTATAGCTCAAAAATATTTTTTAATGGTTTTATAGCAGTGGTGCTCATGAAAAGTGTCTGAATGACAGCACACCAGATTGAAATATTCTATTTTTAAAGAGAACTACAGCTCAGGCAGGAGCAGCATAAGCTTCCCTCCACTTTTTTGCTCATCACTATCCAACAGTTGCTAAACACACAACTGAGATGACATTATCAGTACACATAAAACAATGTCTTCACACCCCATACTCAGAAGGGAGATCACCACATTATACTATAGTATATCACTTTATAGTTCAAAGGATAGACTGGTGATTGGATATGCAATTCACGAAGGCCAGGAAGTATTTACATGTTTTTATTGTATTTACTTATAAAATGGAAATACTCACCTTCCAAAACATGTCCAAGAAGAAGGACTTGAAAAACCATATTTGGAAATATATTTGGAATTACTTTTATATTTAAAAAGCAAGTTTTCTAAAGGAACAGAAACAGTAACACCCCGGCAGCTCAATTCCAATGTTATGATTATCTATCTTGTACAATGCCAGTAGGACAGCACTATCCATCTGTACTGTGTGTATTAATTGCCATATAATTGAACCAGTTTGTTACATCAGACTTACATTGACATAAATAGTGTTTTGCCAATGAGAGCCAGCATGGTGTAGTGGCTAGAGCTTTGGACTTATAGTGAGGTGATCTGAGTTCAAATCCCTGCTCAGCCTCAGCCATTACACACAGCAGATGACTTTAGGCTAGTTGCTCTCTATCGTTGTAAGCTGCTTTAAACGTTTGTTGTGATAATAAAATTGGGGAAGGGGACATGGTGTACACACAGGCTTGTCGATAGGGGTATGATTCTTACTAAGTGATCCTGTGTTCAGACAAGCTTCTGTAACTGGTGAAGAAAGTGACGGTCCATTCAGCTGAGTGGTGGGGCACATGCTTTGTATGCAGCACATCCCAGGTTCAGTCCCTGGGATCTCCAGTTAAAAAGGGTGTGGAACTAGGTGATGTGAAGAGGACTGGCCCTACCATAAGGCAGAGTGAGGCATCCACATCAGGCAGCAGATGCTAGGGGCAGGCAGCAGCAGCAAGGTGTTGGAGGACACACAGGGCCGCATCCTATTCAGCCACTGCATCTTTGTTAGTGCTGCTGTACCAGTGGAATGGACCACTAGCATGACAGGAACTAGTCATGCTAGTTATTTGCAATAACCCCAGAAATGAGTGGAGATGCTCATTTCCAGAATGGCACAGGTCAGCAGAGCTTCCTTCTGTGAGCACAGCTGACCTGCCCCATTCAAGAAATTAGTGTTGCCACTCATTTCCAGTTGTTTCAGGAACCACTAGTTTCGGCTGTGTTAGCAGTTCATTCTGCTAGCACAAGGGAAGTGTAGGATACTGCTGTCAACCTGCTCTCTGTTCCCACACAGCCAGCTCCTGCAGCCCTCAAAGGTTGGTGGAGGATGCTATTTTGTTGCCAGTATTGAAGTAACATTCAATTGCCAGTCCAACTGAACTGTGGTGCGGGGCACCATTTTATCCTTTGACATAGGCAGCAAAATGCCTTGGGGCAGTCCTGGATGTGAAAGACCTCTGCCTGAGCACTATCTGAGCACTATAGAAAAACCTACATAGATGTATGAATAGTCTGACCTGGTATATGGGCAGCTTCCTATATTACATGCTCCCTTGAAGAATGGAAAAGATTAAAATGTAGTGACATCAATTACTTTCATATAGTAGAAAACCATCATCGGTTTTGCTTGGACCTCTATACTAGCTTGTCTGTTTATTTGTTTATTTCCCTGTACACACACGCTTATGCTATAATACAAGTGTTAGTCATTAAAGTGCCACAAGATTCTTCATTGTTTTTGCGACAACACAGACTAACATGGCTAACCTTCTGTAAAATTACTTCCATGTATGATAATTCCCAATGATAATCCTATGATGGTTTCTGTTCCCAGCTTCAGATTTTTGTACACTGCTCTTGTATTGCTTGGAGACTAACAAAACAGATGATTATTCTATTAGTTCTGAATCTGACCACCTGCAGTCGAAGAGTCCCCCCTGACAAATTATTTGTATTGTCTGAATAGATAAAACCAATTGTACTATTTCTTCTTCAGCAGGGCACCTCTTTATGTGCAGGTTAAGATGTGTGTGGTGACCCTTGAATCAGGGCCAGTATATATATATTTTTCTTTTCCTTTGCTAGCAGTATGAATTCCTTTCCCTGGTTCAACGTGTCAGATAATCAGTCACATGATAAAACAATTTTCTTTTCTTTTGTTTAAATTTTTAAATTGAATTTTCCAAAACAACAACAAATCTTATTTGGCTTCCGCCTCATTGTCTGACAAACATTACCAATCCTTATCCAATCTAAGTTTCCTCTATTTTCACAGAAAAAAATTCTATCACCTTACCAATATTCAGAAATCAAAACCCAAAGTTATTAAGTCACTTTCCCTCCTCCCAAAGAGGTCCACCAGGGGTTTCCAGTCTTTCTTGAATGAAGTTAGATTTTTTTCTCTAATTAAACAAGTCAATTTCGCCATCTCTGCTAAGTCCAACATTTTCAACAGCCAATCTTCTATAGTTGGTATTGTTGCTTCTTTCCATTTTTGAGCATAGATTATTCTTGCTGCCATCATCATATATTGTAATAATGTTCCATAGTCTTTCTCAAGTTGTAAATCCATTATACCCAATAAAAACATTTCTGGTTTCAGTTTAATATTCACTTTTAAAATCTTTTGTATCCATGTGTGTATTTGTACCCAATATGTTTTCACTTTTTTACATGTCCACCAAACATGATAAAATGTTCCTTCATGATTTTGACATTTCCAACATACATTTGACACATTGTTATACATCTTAGCCAATTTCACAGGGGTTAGGTGCCAACGATACATCATCTTGTAAAAATTCTCTCTAAGATCAGAACACAATGTAAATTTTATACCTTTAGTCCACATGCGTTCCCATTGTTCCATCATTATATTATATCCAAAGTTCCTTGCCCATTTAACCATACAGTCTTTGACTTGTTCTTCTTCTGTCCCAAACTTCAACAAAAATTTATACATTTTTGCAATTACATGATCATCACCTGTACACAATTGTATTTCAAATTCAGACTTATCCTGTTCTATATCATACATTCTTTTATCCACATTAAATCTCTCTGATAGTCATAACCTTCTGTTACTAAACAATCCCGTGTTGTAATCCAATATGTTCCCTGACGCAATTCCAATATTTCTCGGTATTTTAACGAGTTCTCATTGCTTGTCATTTCCTTCCTGTATAATGTCTCTTGGGGTGATATCCATGAGGGTAATTTTGGGCATAACCTAGGCTTATATTTGTTCCAAACTCTTAATAACACCCTTCTGATATAGTGGTTCTTGAAATCTACATTAACCTTAGCTTTGTCATACCACAAATATCCATGCCATCCAAACCTCAGATCATGCCCTTCTAATTCTAGAAGTCTGTTATTTCTCAATGTCACCCATTCCTTCAACCAAACAAAACAGCAAGCATTAAAATACAATTTCAGATCAGGTACACCCAATCCACCCCTTTCTTTCGCATCCTGTAGAACTATATAAACAATTTTCTACAGTTATATTGACCACAGATGAATAAGATCATAAAGTTATTTGATTTATTTACCGAGTGATATTTCAGTATATTCTTGAAGAAAATGATGACCTCCCTTTTTTTCTGAGGTCAAGGATGGACTCAGGATTATGGTAATAATAAGAATAAAAACATCTGCCTATATTTTTGCACTCTGCTTTACCAATTACTTGCAATATATGATTCCCAGATTTTCATTTTCAGTTTTCTTGGGGAGAAAATTAAAATAAATTAGAGAGAGTTAATTACAGCTGGGTCAGTTATATATTGTGTCTGACAACACATATAATGCTGAAAGGGTTTCAGCTGTGAAACACCCATGGTGCAAACCACTGATGATAGTTTACAGAACACTTCCAATTTGTAAAGTGCTTTACAGTCTTTATTGCATTTATTTTATTTTATTTACATTAACACATGCAATATTACTCCCAATTTATTACTGACAAACAGGAAGGGGGGGGGAACTTACAATGCTCCAGGTCCAGATGGTATCCATTTGAGGGTTCTTAAAGAATTGCTGATCTTTTAACAATGCTATGTAACTTGTCCCTAAGATCGGCCTATGTACCAGAGGACTGGAAAGTGACCTATGTAGCGATGGTCCACGCCCCCGACTCGATTCTTCGCGGGGGTGGCCGACCCGACCTGATTTTCCGAGCGGCGTGGAGAGGTTCTCCGCGCCGCTTGATCGAACTTCCCCGGTCCCGTTCGTCACTTCCGGGACCGGAACTGATGCGACGGGACCCTGCACAGGTGCAGAACGCGCCACAGGGGTCCAGCGCGCCTGCGCAGGGTTCCGTCGCGTCATTTCCGGTCCCGGAAGTGATGCGACAGAACGGGCCGCCCCGAAGACAAGGTAAGGCCTCACGCGGGCGTGAGTGCGGCCAATCTCGGCCCCGTTCTGCCTGCGCGAGGCTCGATATTACAAGCCTAGACCTATGTAATACCAATGTTTTAAAAAGGGATTGGTGTAGGATCCAGGACATTATAGGCCAGTGAGCTTAGGGTCTGTTTTGCTAATTTGGTAGAAGGCATTATTAAAGATAAAATTATCAACTACTGGAGCAGAAAGGTAAGATTTGGAAGTACACTCAGTCCACTGGAAAAGGTAGGTGGAACTGACATTGTGTCTAACAGAACCAAGCCGTATTCTCTAGCCACACAGGTTTTCATACTTGGGCAGCACGATCCTACGAGGCTGCCCGTAACCCTCCGAACTTGGAGGATTACAGGCATCCTATTGAGGGTGGGAGGAGTGCAGCAGATAGGATATCCACCCCGCTCCCCTTACCCTCAAAAACATCTAGACCTCCGATTTCGGCCATCTAGATGTTTTAACTCTCCTCCTTGGAATCCAGTGGAGCCTCGTTCCTCCTCTCCCTGCCCCCAGGAATGCCTCCCCCCCACGGGGGAACTGAACATGGTATTCCATGTTTGGTTCCCTGCCAGCACAGATAGAATTGCACCAGCTACAAGGTGGGGGGGGAGGGCACCATGGTGCTGCGACCTTGGAAGGAATTTCTGAGGTTGCAGTGCCTTCCAGTCCCAAACCCATGTCCCCCCAGACAAGTCTGGGGGGGGGACCATAGAATTGCACCCTTACAGTGCAATTCTATATTATCTACTCAGAAGTAAGCCCCATTGAGTTCAATTAAACTTACTCCAAGATAAGTATGTGTAGGATTGCACCATTAAGCTATCCCATATAAGTGGGGTTAGGTTGCTGAATATAATATAATCAAGGTATGTGTGTGGGTGGGGGCCTGTGATACAAGTTTTTGTACTGCCACCCCTCCCCCCCAAACCCCAATGTTTGGGCCCTGTATATGGTTCACATCTGTATAGAGCAGGGCTCTCCAACCTTGGGTCCCCAGATGTTGCTGGCCCACAGCTCCCAGCATACCCAGCCAGCATGGCTAATGGCAAGGGATTCTGGGAGCTGTAGTCCAGCAACATCTGGGGACCCAAGGTTGGAGAGCCATGGTATAGAGTATGCTCTGTATGCATACTTCCTTTAAAATAAACTTTTTTCATAGGTAATTTTATTTCTACTGCCAACTGCTGTGTCTTATAAAATATCTATTTTGCCATAGCTATTCTGTGTTTAATTACGCTCTAAACCTTCAACCTTATGTTATCTTGCTTTGCTGATGTTTGCATTCTTGTGCATACATACACACACACACACACACAATGTATCTAGATTTTTTTTAATGATACTAATATCTTACTTTTATTCTCATTTATTTTTAGGCTGAGCAACTGATCTATTACATTCATTTTGCTTTTTGGTTTATTTTATTACTATGAGCAATATATGAAAAATATGTTATACTGATTGAGAAATTACCAAAATTCAGTTAAATGTGTTCTAGCCAAGAGCATTAGAAATTAAATCAGACACTTATTGCCTTTTCTAAGGATTAAAGAGGGTCTTGGTTTGAGATGTTCCCCAGTGAGAAGATCCCTTATGATTAATTTGAATGCCTAAAGTAAACAAATGAAGTCACACTGGAGCAACTGTCAGCTTATTTATCAATACAACAAAGGAAAGATGGTATGTTGTCAACAACTTATTTATAGAACAGAAGATTATATATATATATATATATATATATATATATGATAATGATGTCAAGTGAAGCTTATACCAGTCATGCTGAAATGCCTTTGTAAAATGCACTGGGGAGTGGGACTGCACATTTTACTTTAAGTGCAACAGAATGGATGCTTAAACTTGTGATTACCAAGGAACAGGCATACATTTCAATAAAAGTTTAGCTCCCAAACATTTTACTAAGAAGGCCCACCAACAACATCTTGTCTTGTAACAGAAACATCCTTTATGCTTATCAGTTTCCCTCTATAGCTCCTCATTCTTCATTTTCCTCACAAACCCATTTCAGGTAACCTGGCAAACCAATTGTAAATTCCTATTAATTACTCATAGGTATCAGGCAATCAACTATTTGTAAATCACAATAGGAAGTTTCCATGTATTGATAGTCTACAACGGGTGTGTTTGTGTACCAGTTTGGGATGAAATCTAATGAAGAGCAAGATCATGGGCTAGGACAGAATTCACTGAGGAGGCAAAGACTACTGTCCTAAGCACAAATATGGAACACAGAGAATGACAGGAGTAGAAATAAGCAATGGTTTGTTGTATCTGGGATGCATACCAGAAAGGGTTGAACCTTTGATAGTGTTTCAATAGGATATTCATAAAGACTCAGGCTTTTTGCAAGCATTTGAGTCAAACTCTTGCAAAAAGCTCAGTAGGCATACACAAAGTATCATCTACCACCACCAGCAGTAGCTCTCCAAAGGGCCCAGTAATTTACTATGGGGCAGGGCAGGAGAAAGCTGCAGTAGCAGGCACTCCCCAGGCCCTGGGGGAAGCATCTTTTCTTGCCAAGGGACTACCAAACTCAAAACCCCAGAAGGGGACAAGGCATGTAGCATCAGTTTCCCACTGAAGATTTTTGGACTAGTAGACTCAGTCCCACCCCTAAAGGAAAAGCTGTTTCAGTAGGACTGAAGAGCACCCACAACTGTCTTCCTTCTTCCAGTACTCACACTAAGTTACTTGGGCCTTGGGGAAGGGAGAGGTGGTGTTGATGGTGGTGCTCACAGGATCAAGGCAAGCAGGTCTTGCTCATGAGGATTCCATCAGGGGTGCTTTCTCGGAACCCTCATGATATCCATAACATCTCTTACCTCTCATCTATCTATCAATACAGTCCTCACACACTACCTTTAGGAAACATAATTTCATGCTGGAGACATTTACATGACGTTTCTGTGCCCACCGCCAATGCAAAAATTGATAAAGTTACCACATCAGAGAGAAGAGTTCCAAACAACATATACCACATATATTACAGTAGCAAGATGGCATGTTGTATTAAATAGATTTTTAAAAAGGAGTAATGAGACACATTGTATTAAGATAGACCGGTTGTTTAATGGCTTTGAGCACTATCATTAGACCTAATTGTTAGAAGTTCTTGAAGCAAACCTGCAGAGACTTGCTTTAAGTGGAGATAACTGAATCAACCATCATGACTTCAGAGCATGTGCTCTATTACTGAACTATAGGCTCAAGACTGAAGATATCCCTGAAATGAATTTGATCCTTCATAGCAGCAGAATGTTAGGATACAGTACTTCCCAAAGATGATAATGAATCTTAAGATAAACTAATTAGATGGATACATAACACGAGTGCTTTGAAAATGCACAACATACATCATAAATATTTTCACTACCTTTGCAAGAAGCCTCCTTGTTGTTGTTTCTCTAGTCCATGTATGTCTTTTTATTGCTCATTTTCTGTTTCCTGCCATCTGTTTATTTTCTGCAACTTCAGTCCCTTGTCACTTCGCTTTCTCCTCCTCTTGTGTTCCTTTCATTTCTGCAACTTCCACAGATTCCCAATCCCTTTCTTTCACTAAATGGACAGGTGGCAAACCAGCTGGCAGTGGCATGTAAAAGCAAAAGTGACATAGAATATTGACATCGGAAACAGGGCATCAGACAGTGATGGGAGGGAGAAATCAGTAGGCTGGAATAAGGAATGGAATGTGCAATGCATATGCAATGGGGAGGAAGCTTCAGCTAACTAACCATGAAATAGCACTTCCCAAATCTGATATCTGCATTTTTACTGAGTGGTTATGCATTTTCATTTCATTTATTACATTTCTATACTACCCAATAGCCAAAGCTTTCTTTCTGGGTGGTTTACAAATATTTAAACCCTAACAATACAATAGGATAACATAACATAACGCCAACATACAAAAACACAACAATCCTAAACCACCAACAGTAAATCCCAGAACTTATTTGCATTCTAATTCAATGTCATACAATATGTTAACAAGAACTAATTCAAATATTACATATTTGTGGTATTTTTCATGTGTCTTATCTCATCTTCCACTTAGGTGAGTTTCAGACACAGGTCATTAGATACAGGATTTATTTTTAATTAACCTTAAGCACTTTATTAAGTTTCATACATTTTCGCTTTTTTATTTAAAATTTATTGAAACATTTGTTAATATTGCAATATAAAGTAAACAAAGCTTTGCAGCACCCACCCATCCTCCCTGAATATCCCATGCCCCCTTCCATGATGCAAAAAAAGTAAACATACAGAAGGAAATCAAGGAACAAGAGACAGAGAAGGAGGAGGAGGTGGTGGAGGAAGATATACAAAAATGGGAGGAGAATCAGGATGCAAGGAACTCTAAGAATTCAGACCAGATACCACTGAGTTTAGTGCTAGCATCGAACCCAACATATACTATTAATTCTTTATCAGGTCTACAAACTCCACAATCCAGGTTTCAGTGAGTGATGCAGTCAATTTCTTCTAGTGTCAGAGATGTTGAACTAGTATGACAGCTGACAAGGTCCATAATTACTTTTGACATGATGCATTCTGATTCTATGACATATATGGCATATGGCCCAAAATTGGGCTAAGAGCTGAAAATCTGAAGGCTGAATGAATCACTGCTCTGCGTTCCACCAAAATTTAGCTATGATTTGCAACTTACCTGTACAATACGTCACCTAAAATTTGAAAATTATTGTATTGAAGAGCTTAGTACAAAAAGAAAGAAAAGAAAAAAGGATTAGTCTCAGTCATCTACAAGATTATTATTGAGGAAGAATATGGTAATAACATGGGAACTGAGAGGACTTGGGAAATGAACTTAGATATTACTATATCAGAAGAGTCATTGGCAAGAATATGATCTTCGCAGCCCTATAAGTCTGTATCAGCCAGCCTAAAGAAATGGTATTAAAACACTCTATAGATGGTGTTTGTGCCCCACAAAATTACATAAAATTAATAATGAGTAATCGGAATGTGTTGGAGAAATGGCAGTTTAAAGGGATCACTTGAACACATGTGGATCTTTGGTTTGAAGGTTAAACAGTTCTGGCACGAAGTAATAGATTGATTGAATAATGTAACATGACAAAAGATACCTCCTATTGAAACTTTATAACTGTTTTCATTGTTTACCGGGGAGAATGTTATAAAGATTTGTTGGCGACACTTGTAGGGGCTGCAAGAACTGAGATTGCTAGAACTTGGAAAAATGTCCAAGGACTCTCATTTTGGAGATATCTTGATAGAATACAGTTGGTTGTGCTGTTGGAGAAACTAACCAGCCACTTTTGTGTGGCTAGAGGAGAAATAAAGAAAGATAACTTTGTAACAACTTGGTACCCATTCTTAATGTTTTTCCCAGAACTGAGTGGTGAAGATGGACCTCTAGTTAATCAGCTGGATTTCTGGAGTAGTAGATTCTAATCTGGCGTAGGATTTGGACCAATTAATAATAGATATAATATTTTAATTGTATTATTTACAGATATAAATTTAATTGTATTATTTACAGATGGATGAACAATGTTGTGTATGTGACTGTATTTAACATATTGTTACAATTATTTGTTAGTTTTTTGGACTGTTATTGTTAAAAATGCAAATAATTTTTAAAAATGGAGCTATGATGGGACATGCCCATAACATTGTGCTACCCCCCCCCCCAGGCACAGGCACAGTGCACCTCCACCAGCAAATCCAAGCTTATGTAATCTATATGTAGTCCAATAAACCAGCTTTTATTATTTTATATAAAACTGGAACCAGGCATCTAAAAGCAGACAATATTGGTGGAAAGCAGAGATGATTGCAAGAAGAACATTCTGGGATTCCTTTTTGTGGTCAAAATTGGGGTGGAAGAGGTAGTATTAATAGTCTGCCAAAAAGAAAAAGAAAAAGAAAAATACAGTTCTGAAGAAATATTTGGGCAAAGAAAATGGTCAACATTTGAATAGGCAGATTTTCTGTGGCAATAAGCAATAAGCCAGGAAGATGGAACTTTAAAATGGAGCTTCATCCTCAACTTTCAGATTTGCCTTTTCAGGACATGTTCCTTCTTTCACCAGTGACAAACATCAACACCAGTATGCAACATTAACCAATGCTGCTTAAAGCCAGAGAGAAAAGAATAGGCACCTTACATAAAGCAAAGCAACAAGAACAGGTATTGCTGAATACCAGCTGTTTGATCTGCTTCAAAAATATGGTTTCTGAACTCATATTTTCCAGATAAATTGACATTTGAAAGCTCAATTAAAAGTAATACCACAATCACTCATATTTATAAGGATTATTTGATTATTATTGTTTGATCAACTCAATCAATGGCCTGAAAAATACACACAGCACTTGAAAAACAAACTGAAATCTGCTCACGAACCCTGCCATTTCTCATCCGCTGCATCCTTCACGTACACCATCAATCAGAACAGCCATATTCTGCCTTGCAGGAACAACAGTAGGGGATATATGTGTGCTCAAGCAGTGCTTGTAAGATTACAACTCATGATAAAGTCATGAAAGTTTGTAACACCGTTTCCTTTCTTTTCATCAGCTTGTAATTCTCAGCACTGCACACAAACTTAGATTTAATGTTTATTCTAAATCATGTTTCTCAATCTGCAATTGAAATGAATCTTATGTATTTCTTGGCCTCATCTTCCTCCATTTTTATATATTCTAGATTATCTTCTGCATTATATTGTCTGTGGTAGTTTCCTATCTGCATTTCTTTAAAGGGATCTGCTGATATGTTCTTTACCTCTCAGGTAAAAGTGCAAAGTTGCAAAGCAGCAACAGATGATGAAAGATCAGCCTTTTGAAAACAAAAGGTTCTAGTGTGCCAAATGTTAGTATAGAGAAATGCAGTGTACACTGTGAGCTAAAATGAATTTGAAATAAAATGCATTTCATAAAAATAATTTTTTATTTGTACTGTTCCATAATCATTATTTTTGTTACTATTGTTCAAAATCTTGTACATAATAATTTTTCAATAAAAAGTAGAGGGTTTGTTTTTAAAAAGAATAAAAAATAAAATAAACATTCTACACCTACTAAAAGTTTTGCCTCACTCTCAGAAACCACTATCGCTCCTCCCTCTTATCTTCTTTGTTCTCACCAAGAATTGGATCCAAAATTTCCCTTTCCCCTTCTATCAGAGGAAGGAAGCTCTTCTCATAGCAGGAAGGGAACTTATGGTTCCATTCCAAAGTCAGAGGTGGGCAACATGTGGCCTGCAGGCTGCATATGTTCCCACTGGCCTTTTCTGAAGCTGCCCACTGCCCCCAGCACTGCCTTAATGGAACTGATAACTCCAGGCAACTATGAGTTGCCTTAAGGCAGGGGTGGGCAACTTTGTGAGGTCCAGGAACCATTTTGGGCTGCAGACATTCCATGGGCAGTGCGCATTCTGAAGGTGGGTCCAAAAAAGGAGGGGAAAAAGGGGGGAATTGTAGTATTACAGAGCACTGCAATGGTTAAATGTGGGTATTTTACACATTATTGATTTATTTAAAGCACCTGCTAGTAGTAGATCTTTTGTTTCATTAGAGCTTACTTTTTGCCCACATCTAATCTTACTGAGGAAAAGAAGCAAACAAACATAATGAGCCAAATGGTGACCTGGATTCGAGGTGGCCAGCTTTCAGTTCTGCATATACGTGGATGAGTTTCTTAATGTTTCTTTCCAGTTCCAAATCCTCAGGCTGCATCAAACGCTGTTCCAGAGTGTCCTTGTTCCTCAGGAATGGACGTCTCTTTTTTTGATGGGGGAGGGCAATCGAAATCCTGGGGAACTTGTGAATGTGCACACCAACTTTTGGATCCTACTCAGTATTTTAATTTAGAATGTGATGTTTGGAACCTTAAGAATTAGTTTACACAATAGAGTCATATGGAGCAATATCTCTTCCATGTGGTGACTGTAATGTGTAAAGAGACCTACATGGATAGCCTCCATTGCATGGAGATCTTTCAAGCTACTGCCAGCCGTGATCTGAATGTCTGGTGGTAGCAGAGTTGTGCACAAGTGGACTCCAGAAATTCTTGACCCTATTCGTGGGCAAAGAAATTAGAGGGTGGGGGACTATTTTACTGATTTTCTCCAGGGGAGAGGAAATTCTTTAATGGTTTCTCGCAGGTAGGGCTCAGCATTGGCATGGGGTGTAGCACAGCTTCTTTCTTTTCCTTTCTTTTCCCTAAGGCTTCTTGGAGTTTTTGTGCTGCCACTGCAACTGGCAACAGCAGCAACTGTGTTGACAACCTAGCCCCCATTTTGCATCTTCTTCCACAATGCCTCATACCTAGCATCATTCTGGGGCATTGTGTGGGGTGGGTATAGGGAAGGCAGACACCACCAAAACAAGAGTGGTAAAGAAAATTTTGGAGAAAAATTTGCAAAGTGGCCTTTCCTTTCTAAGGGGGTAAGAAAAGAAAAACCTCAGAACTTTTCTGAGAAAAAAGTTTCCTGATAAATTTTTGCTCAGCTCTAGTTATCATTCTTCAGGGTTCAGCACCGTCCCCAAGGTCATCCAAAATGTTAATTTTCTCAGGGGTAATTGTGTGTGGATATATCTTGGCTCTAATGCAGTTGCTGATAATACTGTTATTTCCCTAAAAGCTCTGTAGTGGGCATGAGGGTGGGCAGTGTTGTGTCCAACTCCAAGGGAGAGATGGAGCTGGTGCTGAACCAAAACCTGTCCTTCAATTCCCCAAAAGTTTTCTTCCCACATGAAAGAAGCTTACATTCTTCTGCATCATTCTCAAGGCATTTTGAAATTTATTTATTTATTTATTTATTTTTGGTGTGGTGTTTTTCTGTGAGGGGGCTGAGGGCACTGTCTGTGTTTTTCTTCCTACTACACATCTTTCCATTGCTCTGAAGCCTCCCAGGCTGCTTGTGCTTCCTGATCTGGAATTACTTCATGATTCTTTAATCATAGAATCATAGAAAAGTAGGGTTGGAAGCGGCCTACCAGGCCATCGAGTCCAACCCCCTGTTCAATGCAGGAATCCAGGTCAAGGCATCCCTGACAGATGGCTGTCCAGCCGCACCTTGAATGTCTCCAGAGTGGGAGAGCCCACCACCTCCCTAGGTAGTTGGTTCCATTGTCTTATTGCTCTGGCAGTCAGGAATTTTTTCCTGATGTTTAGGTGGAATCTGGGTTCCTGTAACTTGAGCCCATTATTCCGTGTCCAGCAAACTGGGATGATTGAGAAGAGATTCTGGCCCTCCTCTGTGTGACAACCCTTTAAGTACTGAAAGAGTGCGATCATATCTCCCCTCAGTCTCCTCTTCTGAAGGCTAAACATGCCCAGTTCTTTCAGTCTCTCCTCATAGGGCCTTGTTTACAGTCCCTTTATCCTTGTTGCCCTCCTCTGAATCGAAGTGTGGGAAGCTGAGAAGGCTACAGGCTGTCAGAAAGATGATTGTGCAATGAAAGAAAGGACACTCTCACACACTTCTTGATCACCTCATGAGTAAGGTAAGCACATGAACCCCGAACTCAACCCACGAGAATTTCTCAGAAATGTTCTTCTCCTTTGAATTTCTTTTCCAAAGCAATTTCTTTTCTATCAAATTGAATGAGAATGATTAAAAAAAAAATGTGGATGAAATTTTCAACGCAGCAGTAGTTGATTGTGTGCAGAACACCTGTGTAATGATGGCGATTAACACTGGCAAGTCATTCTACATATTATGGCCGTCCATAAATAGAGGCTATTTCAAGGGGCTTTGACATGTCTATCATTGTAATGTGTAAAACAGACCTGAGACTTAATGTACCAGGCACCAAAATACTCAGAATCTAGTGATGGGCAAACTTACCCTGCGTGAATTCATTATTTCCTCAGAAAGTATCAAATTCACCCATGTTAGCTCAGATGAAGATTCTCCTTTAATACAAAATCTTGCTCCACATATGTGAGTTTTTGCACATGTGCAATATAAAAGTGCATCTTTGGAACTGTAGTTTGGAAACGTGTAGTGTGGCATGACATCATATGTCACCACGTCATGTACACCCTTCCTGATTGGTTGTTTTCACATGGCCATTCCATTCCATAACAATGTTATTGCAAGAAGTGATGTGATAGAATGTGAAACCAAATTAGGTTCTCAAAAAATGTCTCGGAAAGGAATCTCCTTCCCATATGAACTAAACGAGATTCAAATAGCTACAATGAACATCACAAATATTTTGGCACAGCTCTGTTGAATAATTTTGAATTGATTCATGATCTTTGAAAAAAAATCATTTTAGTGAATACAACTGTAGCCAACCTAATATAATATGTTAAGTGCTATACATTAATGCTGAAACATACTTTATATGTCGTTATGAAATCCCATTGGTGGATAATATGCAGAAAAACTTCTTAAATTAGCAAATTGGTAATTATGGTAATATAGAAGAAACTTTCATTAAGTGATAACTACAGTTAGGAATATTCCAATCAATATGCAATTAACAATTTAAAAAGCTCCTATATTGATCAAGCTGCACAACTATTTTGGAGCTGAAGTTTGGCTTATTTTGGGGGGAAAGTCTCTAAAGCAGACAAGCTGATATAACCATAAGCGATGAAATGTCAACTCTGGCTATGACTATCAGAAATAGTTATGGGAATAAAATTAGAGCCATAAGTACGGCTGTACATTTCTATAAGATTAGTTACATGAGAACTCAGATTATATAACCTTTAACAAACAGTAGTTGTTATTAGCCCATTCTCCTCTAATTCATTTTTTTTAAATACTTAAGACATTCTGGTGTTTTGTTTTGTTTCTTTCTGAATCTTTATTCACTCAACATTAAGATTAACAGAGCAATGCAATGATTTTTATAACATTTATTCACAAAACAGTTACTCTCCCAGCTTGGAATCAATGAGGCAGACTCTGTGCATAGATCATACATTACAGCAAATACCAATCCGTTCAGAAAGTAATATAAGTTGCAAAATGTACATTTAAAAACTCACAATAGAAAACCAGAAGTTGAAAAGCAGCAAATCATACTATCTGTCTTTCTATTTCAGTAACCTCTAATTCTTTATATGCAATCTCGCCACTTCTGTGTAACATGCATTTCAATTCAATGATTAAAAAAAACAAACCTGCTGGTTTAAGAGCAGAGTTATAGCTATCTCATGATTGCTCAAGCTCCAAGGAGCCAAGAAAATGAGACACTAAGGCTGATGCCTTAACAGACCTATCCCATGATCAGTGATGATGTTGTACAATGTCACAAATTGTGCTTGCTTACAGCTTAACCTCCATGCACCCACACTTTTCTTTGGTTTTTCAGGCCCAATCCAGATGGGGAGAATGAAGTGCATGGGACCAACAAAGTTGCCTCATATTGTCCTGGTCCTGTATTGCCTTATGAAGCATCTGAGTCTTACTGTATTGCTAGAGGAATCCTCTTGTGACTGGCTGTTCGTTGCTTACATTAGTAGCTGGCAGGATGGATTGAACAGTGAGAAAGAGCCTGCTTCTAGCTCAGTGATGGCGAACCTTTTTGAGCCCGAGTGCCCAAACTGCAACACAAAACCAACTTATTTATTTCAAAGTGCCAACACTGCAATTAAACCTGAATACCGAGGTTTTAGTTTTAGAAAAACAACTCATACAGTTGTCTGAACTAATTAACATCTTTTGTCTTAAAAGAAAAACACAATAACAGAGCTTTCAATGATACAAACAGTTTTTTGTTGGGAAAAAAAATCAACTCAAAACATTATTATAGTACTACATTGTACACATAGCCTGAAGGGAATTTATACAAACTTTTTAGATAATTAGGCACATGTATTTTTGGATAAGGGATTCTCAACTTGTGTAATATGATTATATATGCCAGACTGAAATTGTATGGGGCAAGCTTTACCCTGCTTCTACAGGTGTCGGATTAGTAAAAGTTAAAGTCAAGCTGTACTAGGATGAGCAAGATAAACAAGAAAACTAAATGTGCTTAACACATTTTAAACACTTTATGTCTTGGACTGCAAACACTGCATTAGGTAAAAAGTTTGCATTGGGCATGCTTTTGCACAATTAATGTGATTTTTGCTATTGCGTGCATGCTGATAATTTGTCAAACCTTGGCTCATACTCCGTTAGTTTGAGAGCAACACATGCAGCACTCAGGTCAACTGTTAGGGCTTTACATCCAAGCCATCTCGGTGCCTCAGTCCAGTCTTCAAAATCTTTTAATGTGATACACAAATGTAGAAAGAATTCTGTAACAGGATTCGATAAATCATTCTGTTCCACACTGTGAGAAAGAACAGATCATTAGTGTTTTGGCGAAGGGGATTGTATTTTCGCGAATCCTGTGACCATGGCCGTCGAGTGCCCCAGAGAATGTCCCCTGAGTGCCAGCTGTGACCACCGTGCCATAGGTTTTCGCCATCCTGTTCTAGCTCCCCGCCTCCTCCTCCTCCTTGTTACACTATGGTAAGATGGATTGCATGAGAGTTCAAGTTTCTTATTCTGGATTTTCAGTTGCACCACGGTGAATAAGACAAGAGAATTCAGTCAACACACACTGAGATTCCAGCCCTCTCCTAGCAGTAAGACTAGATGCATCATAAGGCAATACAGGACCACAACAACTTGCGGCATCTTTGGTGACCCAAGATGGGTGCCTCCTTTGCACATTGATCACTGTCCCAATTGGGGTGGCAAGTGGCACATGAAGGGAAGGGATTTGGATGGCACTTCAAAGAGTGACTCCTCTAAGTGTTGACTGAGCCAGGAATCTCCTTTGCATCCTGCTCGTCATCCCAGTTGAGCTGGTGAGTGACACACAAAGAGAAGGGGCCCATATAATGCTAGGAGGAATTCCCCCAAACTCTGTCAGAGTCCCTTTCTCTGTGCAAAGAGAGGCACAGAGCTCTGTGCCCCCCTCTGTACAGAAAAAAGTAAAATTGGGTGCAGATAACATTAGGCATATGAGAGGGATGTGGCTCCCCTGCTGGCCAGATTGGGAATCTCCACAGGTTGAATTTGGCCTATGAGCTGGAGGTTCCCCACTGCTGATCTAGACCCATTTCAAGCTGGTTTAGGCCAAGGTTTGGTACTGAAATGGCTGATGTCACTCTGGTGAATGCCCTTTGTCAGGAGAGAGACAAGAGGAGTGAGACCAAGTTAATTCTCCTTGATCTCCCAGATCTTGTCCATGTTTTTTTCTATACTACTTCTGCTGCGGGCTGGATGTCAGATGCACAGTGATAAAATGTTGTATCACTGTGTCCTGCCTGCAGTATTGTATCCTCCCTGTTAGCTTCAGAAGATAGCATTGGTAGGGAGGATCTGTTTGAGTCCATAGCATTTAGCTGTGGGGTCCATCTCCCCGCCCCATTACTTTTAAACATCTATATGAAGCTACTAGGTGAAGTCATCAGAGGACTTGAAGTGAGCTACCATCAATATACCAAAGACATTCAACTCTGTTTCTTTCTGTCATCAGAGTCAGGTGAGGTCATGCATGTGCTGATCAAGTTGTTGTTGTTTTTTAAATGAACAAATAAGAACTCAAGTTCAATGTATATAGATGTGCAAATCCTCAATACATGTACATAGACTGCAAATCATAATATAACAAATGCAATAAATCTTCAAGCTTGATACTAAAGTTGTTTTCACAACCTCAGCAGGAGCAATTAGCAATCAGTTTCAGTATTCCAAGTATCTATTAAAAGATAAATCCAGATCAAACCAAATAATCCATAAACTTGCATTTTCCCTCTCCTCCCAACCATTTCAGCACACTTCTGACATTCTGAACTCCATTATGAATAGTGGGCATATTTTAATGCCATTCATGTTGAATTACTTCACAGCATTCCTCACCACCTTTTGAAAGTTCTTTTCAAAGCCAACTGTTTCATTTATTTTCTCTAAACTTCTGCCATAAAACAAAGAGAGTATGCGTGTAATTTTGCTATCTGCTCTGGGAAATCAAAATGGCTTTTTCTTTTTGTGCACCAGTTCATTTGTGTCTCTTTTCTACTTTCTGATATATATTTTTCATCCATTGATTCATGACATTGGTAACACATTGAAGATTAATGTTCTTTCTTCATAAGGGGCAGATGGCATGACACTTGTTATCTTGATCAATTCATTAAATCTGCCATATGGGAAAGGTGGCCATCTTTCTTCTCATGGGGGGATAAGAAGACGGTGACATTGCTGTGGGACAAACACAATGTACCAAACAGGCTCAAAGATTAAGGAATCAATGGCTTATTTCAGGAGAAGCTATGATGGCTGGCATACTTCCATGCTCTTCTTGAAAAAGCCATTTGGCACTTGAAGAAGCACAAGAAAAACTTTCTGATAGGATACAGAAAAGGCACTGTACTTTTCCTAGAGAAAACAAAAGAGGTAATATGGAATGTAGCAGAATACACAGAACAAGAACAAACAAAAATATGTAATGCAAAACACGTATTTACTTATTATTTTTATAATTATTAATATTTATAGAAGGGAGCAACCAGAGACTTCAGGTAGGATTACACTGCAGACATCCCATAGCAGCAAACAGGAGTTCTGTCTTAATGTGTTTACAGTTGCAATGACACCCAGAAGTATAGAGTCAGACACCAGGTGTTTGGTAAACTAAGGCCACAATTTCATTAGCATATAGCAAATGAGATCTGTAATGGAATAATGCCAACTAATAAGGGTGAGTCTAACCCAGCCTGAGTGTGGAGAGACAGCTGAGGTTGGAGATAGTTGTCTCTATCCTCTGGCCACATCTTTCAGTATGCAGAGGTGCCCTCCTGAGCCATATCCCACTTAAGTATGGATAATTGTTCAGCTGTAATATGTAAGTAAGTGTGGTATTTTTTCTTCTAACTGTGGATCTAAATCCTAGCTAGGAGGAGGCAGAGTCCAGTGGTAGAACTCATGCTTTACATGCAGAACCTTAGTTGGGTATTTTCTTCCCAGATAAGGAGGACACAGAAGGCAAGTCTTGGGGACACAAACAATTTTGTTTCTTTAGTCACATGTTCTAAATATTTCTTACTTTTCTTTGGTCTCCTTTCTCTATCCCTGTCATTTTCCTCTCTTCTCTCCGCCTTCCTTTCCTCTCTCTTTCCTTCTGCCACCAGGTCCCTCCAGGAACAAACTTATGAAAACAACAAATGAACTACAAGAAACTGGGCATGTTTAGCCTTCAAGAGACATGACTGAGGAGGGTTATGATAGTTCTCTTCAAGTACTTGAAAGGTTGTCACACAGGGGAGGGCCAGGATCTGTTCTAAACCATCCCAGAGTGCAGGACATGGAATAATGGGCTCAAGTTACAGGAAGCCAGATTCTGGCTGAGTATCAGGAAAAACATCCTTGACTGTTAGAGCAATACAACAGTGGAACCAATAACCTAGGGAGGTAGTGGGATCTCCCACACTGGAGGCATTCAAGATGATCTGTCAGGGATGCTTTAACTTGGATCCCTGCATTGAGCAGGGGGTTGGACTCGATGGCCTTATAGGTCCCTTCCAACTCTACTATTCTATGATTCTATGAACTATAAGGATACAATATTTGTCTTCTCCTTTAATATAGCAGGGCTGGGAAAAGATAAGGGCTGGACCAAAATATTTGGCTCTGTGTTTCTCATCACTTCCATCATGGGGCTACTTAAAGGAGGAATTCTCCCTGAAAATTATATGGGGTGAATGTTTGGATGCAGGGGACAGACATGTGGGTGGGGGGGTACTTACCACTTTACAAGGTGATGATCTTTAACTGTAAAAATGCTAAAGAGCTGCACCAGTTAAGCAGCCTGGCTGCCAAGCACCTTTAAAATCTAGGCAAGAATGTTCCTAGGAACAGCACAACATGATTATGTAGCATAATTCCCAAGAACATTCCTGGGGGGGGGGGGATGACTATGTCATGCCAAAGCAACAACTTGGGTCAGCAGGGAACAGGCACCCTTGTGACACAGCACATTACAGTACCTTATTTTATTACAAACTCACATATGGGGATTGATTAAAGCAAGCAAAACCTTTTTTGGACCCAACCTCTGGGAATTTAAGAAGCTCCTGTGGGCACCACAAAATGGTGGATCACTTATTTGCCATCTTCCTGTCGTGTCTATGGATCTTAGGCTGCATCTTATTCAGCAAAACCTTTTGTTTCATGTCTATTGGACACCACGACATCCCCTTAATAAGGGATTGTCTAATTCAGCTAATTGCTCATGGTGCAATACAGCTAATGCTTCTTTTAAACATATGTTTTGGCAATGTCCAGTAGTTGCTTCTAATTGGAAGGAGCTTATTATTGTACTGGAACAGTCTTTAATATTCACTTCTGTACACGGTCTTTTCAATTATTTACCTGCTTCATGGCAATTAACAAATGGTCGGTTTCAATGGATTCACTGCACTCTTTTGACAGCTAAAAGACTTATATTACAGCACTGGAAGGATATACACTCACCTCCTATAATGCAATGGATTGAGGGCCTTACACAACACTTTCAGTATTTGAACAGGTGGCTTATAGATGCCACCTTCAAATGGATACTTATTTGGATATTTAGTCTGCTTTTGTTGAAACTTATGTATAATTGTTAGAAAGTTGTATGCATTTCATATGTATTCATTGCTATGGATATATACAAATCCATATATGTATATTTATTTAAAAAGGAAAAGAAATTTTAAAAGGTTTTGTGGGTGCCTATGGGCATCACATTGGGGACCCCTTGGCAAAGAGTGTTTGTGTGCATTTTTTAAAAGTATGCATTTTTATGCACATTTTTCAAATGCACACATGCTATTGAACGCTTTATCTCTCTTTTTTGGTCTGTAAATCACATTGAAAGCTTGGACGTGCACAGTTTTTGACCACGGGTAGCATTTGAGTCTGCATTTGGTTCTGGAGGGGTGAATTGGGTAAATTCTGGTAAAAGCAAACATACTGAAATGTATGACATCCCTCCTCGTACAAAGCACAGAAACTGATGGGGATGGAGGCAGGGTTGAGATAGCTACCAAGGTAGAGTCATTTCAACCATTATTGAACAATGGGATTGCAAAATGGATGCACACCAAAAAAGGACACCTCTTCCAGACTTGCTTTATATAAGCTGCCACTATACCGACTTACAGCTGCTCTGCTTTTGGTAACCGTCACGGCCGCAGCTGCAGCATGTACTTTTGTTGTCAAAAGCCAACAATGAGAAAACCATACTTCTGTGTGTGTGCACGGGAAGGGGGTTATGGGAGTGGGAGGTCTGCTTTGATGGATGATGGCTATCAATTTTACCTATTTTTCATTTCTCATACAATCCAAACCAACACACGCCATTGTGAGATTCTATAAACATTCCACACATTTCAGCCCTTTGGAAGCAAATATTTTTGCTGTTATGAGAACAGGCGGTCAGAATAAAGCTAAAACAGATTCGCAATCTAAACTCAGCTGAATCACTTGAAGGCATTCCCAAAAAGCTTTAGTACCATCCCCATTAAGCAGCAGCCATTTCTATTAAAAATCACTGAGCTTGAATAAGCTCCTCAAGGGAGCATCTTCCTCGTAAGGAGATTTTCTAATTAAACATGCCTTAATTGGCATGTACTGTGTTTTGAACAATTGGAACACAGGAATCTGTTGAGATTAGTCCCATCTCTATGCCTAGTTTCATTCAAATCTGAACAATTTTTAACCAAAGGCACTTAGCCTGTCATCTAAAATGCATTTCTCTTATTAAACTGCCAACACTAATATCTAAGCCTTCTAGGGACAGGATTAGTATTTTTCCCAAACAGTAACTATCTGCTGTTAAGACCCATGATAAAAACCATTGTTTCCCTCACAAGCTACTTTTTTGTGATTTAACACAAACCCTAATATCTCTGCATCACAACTGAGCTGTATCTGTGACTTGCTGTTTTCCTTTCTTTGACAGTTTCTTGAAGCAACAGGATTTGTTGTTTAACAAGTCTTTCATTTTCTCTCTCTCTCCATGCACAACTTGTCTATATATCCTAAGGGGTATTTTCCAGTTAGAAGGATTAAAATTCAGATACTTTAAATGTAAGTGGAAGACCAAACACATCTGGACAGCATGTAAACCCTTTCGTTCTATAATGTTATATGCTAGCCTGCAGATTTATATTTATCAAAATCTCTCAACAAATATAAGTGCTAACTGTAGCTCTTGGTGAAATGTTTTTAGCCATTCATGTTAAGATAAAAACAAACAGTCCTGTTTCATTTCTTCTGTGAGTCAGCTGCCTAAATAAATGGTGCATAAATAAGCCATGCAAAATATTCATTTTGCTTGTCAAAATATATCTTGTAATCACCATGATTATCTCAAACATATATTTTTTTTTAAAGGAGCAAATATTCTTCAGTTGCCATGTCTGTCAGAGAGCTGGATACTCAACTTAAGGTAATGCCCAAGACATCCTTTATCAATTTAGGGTTGGGAATGCACAGTTCCTCCTTCTCTACACACACTCACAAATACTTTGCTGCTTCTGCTCTCCTGTGCCCAAAACACTGTGTCCTTTGTTTCTGGGACAGCAGTCATTTTGATTGCTGAATTTGCATGTGAAATAAAATATCCAAGGAGATCGTGTCAGATATAAACCACAGAAATAATAAACAGTGGGCAGTGAATAGAACATAACAGTGAATGCATGCTCTTTGTATTTGTGTGTCAAAATACACACACACACACACACACACAAGAAATCTAACTTCAAAAACAAGCCACCATCCCATAGCTATCTCTGTAATAATTAGCAAACGACATACCCAGTTATCATTTGCCAAGTCATAGGTGACTGTGTATTTGCGCGCGTAAAAGGGGAAAAGAAGAGGCGAGACACAAGTATATGGTGTAAATAAAGGGCCACATTTTATTAATCAAGATCTGCGAAGGGTGAAAGTGCGGGTACTAACTAAAACCAGCCATTGGCCAGTGAGGTATCCCAGGCAGATACATCCAAACCCGGGGGGTGGCGCAGCACTTCACCACCACCCCAGTTTTACACCCTCTTGGGTGCTGGGAGGCTTTCTCACAATCCCCACCTCAGAGTGCCACGGAACACCGATCCGTGTGATGTAAGCCATCCTCACTGGCGATCCGTATTTCCCCCCACTGAGCCGCTAAACTCAGCAAGCGTTGAGATACAGGTCTCGCCAGCCACCTGAACAGTGCCATTGGATGATCACCAAAAACCCTAACCCCACTGCCTATTCCCGCACTTACTAGCCAAATGTGACCGGATTGGACCAAATCACATGGAAAACGCAAAATAAAAAACACCCAACCCTGCAACACAGTGTAGAGTAGGCGAAACACGCCCATTGCCCCCAGCCAATCAGGACAATGAGCCAAAATTCCTACTCGGTCCCCTGGAAATGGCGGCCCGCAAAGCCCACACTGAGAACCAGGAGGGAGGGAGGTGCAAAAGAAAGAGGCCAGGGTGTGGGCATGCGGGCCTAATAATGGTCCTGCACGCTCCACCCTTGTATCCTATTGGAGGGTGAGATCACCCCATAGTGGTCTCACTCTCCTTTCCTCCGCGCGCAAAATTCTCCCCGCCCACAGTTGCACGTGGCCGGGGGAAGGGAAGTTCTCCAACCCCGCTCCAATAATATTATATTGTTGCTCATATAGCTTCTTGTCTGAATAATATCTCCTACAATGTAATTTGTTTGAATATTTTGGTTTCTTTTTTGCAATGGGGATAGGTTTTCTTTAAAATGTCCACAGAATCATCAACAGTGTTTTTTAGTGCCATTTTTCTTGGTAGAAAGGTGCAGTACAAATCAAACAATCAATCAATCAAACACTGTATTGTTACTATTCTTGCTCAGGACATGTGCCTGTATACATATCTGAAACCTACTTTTCCTGTGCTCCAGGAATATGCTGTTCCAGAACACAAATGTCTGGGAAAATTTAGCTCTAGTGCTAGGGGTCCTTTCCCATTTGCATCCCTGGTTCCATTTGCTGAAGGACAGACTATTGTTGGTCCAGTATACTGGCCAAGAAACTAGGACATTCACCAAAATACATGGAAGCATGGCATGTGTAAGTTTTGGAAAGTAGTTTAGGTAGCAGAGCACCCTGGTAAGGTACTCAGGAGGGAGCAACAGAGATGAATTTGGAGAAATGGGGTTCTATTGAGAAAGTTTTTTTTTTAAGGCAATGCACAGGTTAACTATTAAAGGCTGCCCAGAGAAAGGACATAGTAAGAAGTGAGGCAGTTTTGAGTTTAAGACAGATGTATGGTTATGCTCCAGAGTGTAGAGGGGGAGGCTACAAAACCATTAAGAAAGAGAGAAATATAATCTTCCATGTGATATGTTTGAAAATACATCAGAGAGAATGGGAGTGAGGGTCCTCAGCAGGGTAAACCTAAAAAGTAGTCAGAAAGGACAGACTTTATTGTACGCACTGTCAGAATTGGGCTACAGTGTTGTTTTGATTGAATTAGGAAGTAGAGGACACTAGGCTTTAGCAAGTCCATAACTTCACAGGCTGGGACACTCCTTTTTTCCCATTTCAGTAGAGGATGTCAATCAATGGAACCTACTTCTGTCCTAACTTATTAGCCTTTGTTAGATAACATTTCCAGACAAAATGGAGATATTTGAGCCAAGGTGGTAGTATGTAGACCGAAAATGGAAGCAGAATGGTGCTCTGTGACAACATTGTTCTTCAACATAGAGTTAGAAATATCTACCACCACTAGAGTGCTGAAAATGATTAGCCTTCTTTTAAAACATGTGCTTGGGGAAAGTTAAACATCTCAAAAGTCATTTGTCCAAAAAAGGGAATTGGATGTAACAGCAAAATGTATGTTCTGGGGTCTTTGTAGCTGCAAATGGTATACGCTGTAGGTGCTTGTGATATGAAGTGGCTAAAGTTTTTAAAATCTGTGATAAACAAAGCATGAAGGGGTTGTTTGTTTGGTTTTTTTAAAAAAACTTCTAAATTAACATGAACTTTTTCACATAATACTAAACAAAAAGATCTACAATCTTGGTGAGCCTAGCACTTTTTATAAATTTATTTATTTTAGAAATTAACCAGCTTTATAGGAGCTCCATGGCGGAGAACCTATTTTGGGGGTGGCATTCAGCACCATGGATAGCTCATATGAAGCTCCAAATAAAACCTGCAATGGATTAGGAGCCCCACCAAAATAGGAGTCACCAGCCTCCCCTGTCACCAAGGAACCACTTAGTGCTCTGTTTGCAGTGAAAATGGGTCTGAAATGCTTATTCTGAGATCAGTTATCCTCACCACTGGGCAAAACTGTGCTGGTTTTGGCTTTTAGGGTGCAGTCCTATGCATGTTTAGACAGAAAAAAAGTCGTACAATTCTCAGCATGCCCCACCCAACATGCCTCGTCTAAAGATGCATAGGATTGTACCCTTAAGTTCACACTTACTTGGGAGTAAGTCCCATTGAGCTCAACAGGCCTTACACCTGGGTAGACTACTAGACATGTATAATATTGCACTGTAAGCTCTAAATGGTTTGAGACAAGGTTATCTGAAGGACAGCCAACATCCATACAAGCCTGCTTGGCTTCATAATCAGCTGCTGAGGCCATGACGTGTGGCCAATCAGTAAGAGATATTCGGATGATCAGTACCAGGGACAGGGCCTTTTTGGTGATAGGACCACACCTCTGTAATTCTACCCTCTGTCCAGAATATGCCCCCCCATGATTGTCAGTTTTCAAGAGCAATCATAAAACATTTTTTTAAATTTATATACACTTTTTAAAATTGCTATGATGAATTAATTGCAACTGCTTAGCTTTAAGGGGGCATAATGTAGTTTTAATGTGGTGATTTTGTATATTATTATATTTCTATGGAATTTTGTACACTGCCTTGAGATGGGGGTGGGCGCAAAATATCCTGAAAGGTGGATTAGAAATCATTAAATACAGTGAGGGAGTGATCCTATGTCCCCTAAACAGCGTCTGAGGGGCTGTAGGATTTTTGTGGATTCCCAGCTCCAAGCTCAGGCACTGCACTCCGACCTTGGAGATGGGAATCGGAGCTCTGACCTCCCCCACCCCTCTGCCCTCACAGCCTGCATGGAAAGAGCCGCACCGCCTGCTCTCCAAGGTCAGGAAAGCAAGCTCAAAGAGGGGGGAAGAGGGCGTTTTGTGGGACAGGGAGGGGAGGAGGCTGGGCAGGCCGGGATATGAGGTATCCTGAAGCCACTCCAGCCCAGCCTCTTTCCCCCGTCCTCGGAAGCACTCCAGCTAGTTGGCCAAAAAGCCTGTCTGGTAAAAATGCAGAACGGGAGGACAGGGAGGTGAAGATCGCCTGTGCCGCTCCTCCCACTCTGCACTGGATGCCCATAAGCCTCCAGGTTCGAGTTTGGGGGCTTATGGGCATCCCAATAGGATCACACCCTAAGTAAATAAGGGCACAATCCCATGCATGTTTGGGCAAAAAAGTCCGACAACTCCCAGCATACCCGAACTAGCAATGCTAGGAGTTGTAGACCTTTTTTTTGTTGTTGTTGTTCTCTTGCTGCCATTGGAGCAACAAGAAAGGTAAGGGGATGAAGGATGGGACAGTGGGAGGTAGTGGTGGGCAGGGTGGGGAAGGGAAGCAGAGCTTAGGTTTCTCTCTGGCTCAGAAGAAAAAGCAGAGAAGAACTTTGTGGGCTGTAGTTCTTGTCTTGCACTGAGGCAACTGTTACGAGACTGCCTAATTTCCAAGCTTTGCTCTGGTAATGTTGGGCAGAATCATTATTTTACAGCACGTATATAATACAGCCCAGCTTGGTACTGTGATTAGCACATATTGAAAAAATTCTCTTCCCCCAGCTACCTTGTTGTTGCCGGGGAGAATTTTGCGCGTGGGGGAGGAGTGGAGGGGCAGACCACTATCAGGCCACTACAATGAGCCAATCAGGCTGTTCGGGGCCCGGAGAGCCAGGGTTGTTATTTAAGTCCTGGCTACCTCCGCCCCCTCAGCTGTGTCCATTTTTCCAGCTCCCTCCCGCCCTCCCTGTTAGGAGTGTAGGCTTTGCTGGTTATCCTTTTGGGGGCCGAGTAGGAATTTTGACCTACTGCCTTGATTGGCCTGGGGCGGTGGGTGTGTTTTGCCTACTCTACTGTGAGTCAGGGTTGGGTTTGATTTTATATTTCTCATTCGGTCACATTTCAGGAAGTGCGCTAATAGGCAGTGGTGTTAGGGTTTGGTGATCATCCAGTGGTACCTTTCAGGTGACTGGCGATAACCCAAGGCTCCCCTTGCTGTTGTCATGTGGCGCAGCTTGAGGGAGATTGGGCCGCCTTTGTGCCTTGCCTCTTCATTTCCTCTTCTTACATGTGCAATAAATAAATGCTGTAATGTAGAGTATTTCATTGGCTTATATAAATTTAAGTCAGGAGCCTGTTACCTTATTTATTCATACTGAAAGAAAAACAAAAGTTTGCATTTAATAAGTTTTTCCCTCCAAGTTTATAGGCAAAATCATTCTTCTATTATTTTCCTGGGAGAATTTGAGGACTTTCTGAAAATATCCCACAGATGCCTTTTTGTGTGAGGGGTCCTTAATGTTGATTTGCTCTAAAGCACAATGTTGAATAAGAATCCCTGCTGGAATATGTCATTCTCTGAAAGAAAAATGGCAAGCATTCCCTATTCTTCTCAGAAACTCTGTGGGGCTGAATGTAAACGCAGTAGTAACTTTGGTACACAAACATCAATTTCTGTTTTGCTGAGCACAGACAGAAAATTGATGTGTGTCTGAAGTCATCAATATTTGGTGTGTGTTCCCCCTCCATTTTTAATATATTTGCAGTTAGTTTAGACATTTACAGCAGCTATCTCATCATAAAGATTTATCTTAAATCCACAGAGGCCCTCTATGAACAGCGAACTACTAACTAATTGTATATCTCCATCTCACTCTTAAATCACTTAAATCTGAAAGGTTTTGTTTTGTTTTGTTTAAAAAACCACAGTTTAATAAAGTGACAAAAGAAAACACAGGAGAAACTGTACTTGAAATCTTTTGAAAAGATGGACAGAGATGCCTTCAAACTTTGATACTATTCCAGATGTGAAATCTGAGACATCTTCTTCCAGGTTTTGATCTCTTCTACAAACAAATCATTAAGATGTATTTACTTTCTTTAGGACAGTTGTGATTTCTGAAAAACTACCTTTAAACGGCATCGGATGCAGATTCAGAGAATGCTTATCAATGTCATTTTGCCATGCGATAACCTGGGAGCACAGAAATGGTCTGAAGAAGATTCATAGATTCATAAATTATAGAGTTGAAAGTGGCCTACAAGGCCATCGAGTCCAACCCCCTGCTCAGTGCAGGAAACTAGAGGAGGGGTCTCCCATCCAAGTAATAACCAGGCCTGACCCTGCTGAGCTTTCCACACTCAGACAAGCTGAGCCAGATCATCACTGGATCAATGCTACCTTCCAGTTCGACCATTATGTGCACGGCCCACATGTAAGGAGTGAGCCAACATACCAAGGACTGCCAATAGGGAGGGTAGAGTGTGGCACAAAACTCCTCTTATCAAGCAGTGCATCCAAGAGGAATGAGCTGGATGCTTTGCGTCCCATGTTTTTAATGCCCTGTAGTCTTGCTTACAGGGCCGGTGCTACCATTAGGCGAACTAGGCTGCTGCCTAGAGCGCCAGGCTAAATGGGGGCACCAGAAATGCGGGGGAAGGGGAGGCGAAAGAAGCGCGCCCCTCCCTCTCTCTCCTCCACCTCAGGGCTCCGTCTCCAATCTGGCGCCGCTGAAGCTTCAGGCAGGCTCCTCCTCACAACCAGCATCAAAAGAGGCAGAGAAGGCGACAGGCTGGAGGAGGCGGAGGCTGGCAGGGGCCAATGATGGGAGGCTGGTGGGTGAAGGGAAGGATGCACCTGCAAACACCTCCTCTGCCTTCCCGGGCAGGGGCCAATGATGGGAGGCTGGTGGGCAAAATCTCCCCTTCCTTCCAGCCAGTCTAATTTTTCTTCCTTCCTCTTAATCTGTTTTGTCTTTTCCCCTTCTCCAACGGTCTACTTCAGTTCATTTTGTGTTCCTCTTTCTTTCTTTCTTTCTTTCTTTCTTTCTTTCTGTCTGTCTGTCTGTCTGTCTTTCTTTCCTTTTTCATCAGTCTCGCCCCCTCTTCCCCCCTTAATCTTTTTTTAAAAATAATCTTTCTGTGGTTTCCTTTCTCTTTCGTGCACACACGCACCACTTTCCTCTTCCTTTCCTCCCTTCTTTCGCCGCCTCCCCCCTCTTCCTTCCTTCCTTCCTTCCTTCCTTCCTTCCTTTCACCCTCCCTCCTTCACCCACTGCTCCAAAACGGCTCCAGATCAGCCGGGGTGCCTCGCTTTGCCTCCAGCAGTTCCAGCTGTGCTTAACTGTACAGAACAGGTCTACTCCAAAGTAAGCTCCGAGGGAGCTGGAGGGAGGGAGGGCTCAAGTGGGAGGGGGGCGCTAAATATCTGATTTTGCCTAGGGCGCCAAACTCCCTTGCACCTGGTCCTGCTTGCTTATTGACATAAAACTAGAATTTGAAAGTCATGGTGTGATGAAAAGAATGGCCATCTGGATCTAATCAAGGCCCCATCACACAAAATGGGGGATGCCTTTCACCCTCATTCACAAATGGTGACAAAAGCTGTACTTAGGCCCAAATCTCATGTTACCAACATGGTATAGTTGCTGCCATGTATCATGTTACCTCAGAAATGTCACCTCTGAAACACAGCGGGCTGCATGTTGTTCCTTCTGTACACACATATAAACACACACTGAGGCTGGCATGGCAAGGAACAATGTCTTCAGCACAACCTCATGTGATTCATAGCTTCATACAAGAAAAGAACAACATGATATTGAACCACACGGGAGACCTTTTGGGGTGGCCAACATACTGCCTCAGCAATCTGAGAACCGGATCTGTGTCAGTAATTCTCAAGTTGTCAATCATGACAGATATTTGGAAAAATGCCACCAAGGCTGTTAGAGATCATAAATCCTATAACAGTAAACTTATGAGAGGCTCAGAAAAATTGTGTTGTGGGGAGGGGTCATGAACAGATGAGCTGCTCAATAGTAACATCCCATGTTGAAAAGATTTCACACAAAATATCCCAATAGTTGTGCCTCTGAGCCATTGAACGAAGACAATAATTTGAAGAACCATGAACCAGGTAGTAGAGTCCTAGTGCAAGTACAGAGCAAAATTGTACTCATGTACAACAATCAAACTCCATCTATGACTTGACACCAGGCAGCTAGTTCCTGTAAGTGGATTTTGTTAACAGCAGATGCTATCAAAGCACCAGTGGTTGTACTTGGACTAGGAAAGTAGACAGAGAGGCAGACTTCTGAAGTATCTGTTGTGAAGTCATAGTCACCAATTGCCCTGAAAATGCAGGGACCATCACAAAAACCCTTAAGCCATCACGGCTTCTCACTTTGTCACACAGAGTCCCAAATTCCCCTGCCTCCCACAACTGCAAGCTATTTAAAGGAGCCATGGGCAAAACTGCAGCTAAACTTGCAGTTTTAGCCTAGCTGCAATTTTGCCCATGGCCCCCTTAAGATAGCTCTGCTTAGGCTCGAACAGCTGCAGTAAGCAGGGAGGGAAAAGACGCTGCTAAGCTGGGAGGGCCAGGCGAGGATCTGTGCGTGTGTGAGCGTGCACACGTATGCTCTACTCGGGGTGTGCGGGGTGGGTGGGTAAGCATCACCTGTTGAATTTGTGCCAATCCTGACAATTTTAAAACAAAAAGAAAGAGATTGCCCTGCAAGCACTGACACCCCCCCCCATGAAAAACACCAGATATTTATTTTTTTTATTTATTATATTTATACCCTGCCTTTTTTCCTGCAAGGAACCCAAGGTGGCTTACATAGTCCTGCTCCTCTCCATGTTATCCTCACAACAACCCTGTGAGGTAGGTTAGGCTGAGAGTCAGTGACTGGCCCAAAGTAACCCAGTGAGTTTCATGGCCGAGCGGGGACTAGAACCCGGATCTCCTGAGTCCCAGTCTGACACTCTAACTACTACGCCACACTGGCTCTCTATAGATATCAACAATTAAGGGTTTAAGTAAGGTAAAAAAATAATAGAAAAGCCACTTATAAGATATTATGAAATAATATATAATATAATAATGTAATAATGATAATATATAAAATTTTGTGTGTTTCCTCTAATGACTTTTTTTACCTGACCATGCCCTTTGGTTGCCTGGCCATACTCTTGGTCATGCCCTCATGTTGCCTGGCCACACCCTTTTTGATCACACCTTCATGTTGCTCTTACAAATTCATAGGTGTGTCCCTATTTCCATCTGTGAGATGTTGGCGGGTATGTGAAGTATGTCTCCTTAGGCCAGGGGTAGACTAGCATACTGCCTCAGCATTCTGAGAGCCAGATGTGTGTCAATAATTCCTCCCTCCAGATGTTTTGGACTGCAGCTCCCATCATCCATGACCATTGGCAGTGCTGGCCTGGGAGTATGGGAGTTGTAGTCCAAAACACCTGGAAGCCCCTGTGTTGCCTACCCTGCCTTGGGCAATCTGATACTAGGGTTCTAAAGATAAATTTAGGATATTCATTTATTGTTAATAAGTACTACAAGGATATAATAGTCACTCCATCGACAAGATGCCTGTGGCTCTATTATTATCTATGAATCGCCAGTACTAGCTGAAAACATGTCACTCTAAGAATATTTTCATGGCTACAAAAGTCAGTTTTATTGATATATCTGAACTTGATGTATTATTGCAGAAGCACTAGACATATTGTATTCTTGTACATATACAATTTACTAGAATGGGACAACATTGACAAATGTTTTCTGCTTTATAAAGAGCATTAATATCCATGGTTTCAACGATATAAACATATTTGCATGCTTTTTTGGTAGCTTCTTCCTCCAATATTCCCCACAAGATTAAGTATGGCTGATTTTCACCTCTAGGTCCAGCTACAATGTTAGCAGTCCAGCATGATCATTCTTTTTTTTTTCTTTTACAGGTTTGGAGGCACACACAAAAAGGCATAAAGATAACCACACAGACTTGTGGATTTATGCTGTAAAAATATGCTGTCCCTTTTGTTAGAGTGATACCACTTTGATTTGAGGATGTTTTGTTTACACTGAATGCAGTTATTCAGCCTAATTTGTCTGGAGTCTAATTTGTTTAAATGCCCTGGTCTGGTATTCAATTTTTAAAATCATTATTTATGTACGTATTATATTTCTATACTACCCAATAGCCAAGGCTATTTCATTGGGTTAAACTGTAAAAGGCTGCATGAGCAAAACAGGACTGCCCCCCCCCCCCACATACACAGGGCTAGTTCAAACAGTAGTTGCCCACTGTTGGGATTCGGAAAAGCTGTATACATCCCAGGATAAAGGTGGCAATTTCCTTTGGGAAAACTTTATACCCATCTTGCACTATGCTTTGTCCCCACCCCGTGCCCTTGACCCCACGTGCTGTGACCCAGCCACTGTTGGAATGTGGACCCCCAAGACACTTCCCAAATTAGAATTTGCCCCCCCCAAGCCAGAAAAAGTTCACCATCCCTGTTCTAAAGGCAGTACCGGCTCTAAGTGCTTAAGGCCTTGGGCCAGACGCCCTCAATGGGCCCCATCCCTCAGTGTATAGCTTCTCACCTCATTGCCATTGTCAGCAGCTCCTGTGTTGCTCCTTCTCCTCTTCTTTATTGTTGCTACCAACTGCTCGATTGGAAGGCAGAGAGCCAGCAAGCAAGTTGTGAGTGGCATCTATTGCTCATCCTTCTCACCAGCTCTTTTGTCTGGGACAGAATGAGAAGCAGATGAACAAGCACGTTGCGATGGCGAAGAAGAGGAGCAAGTCCAGGGAGTTCTTGTCAGTGGGACCTTGACAGGAGCCCAACCAAGAGTAGGCTCTTGATGCTAAAGGATCTTTGTCCCCTCAGTTCTGCCCACTGTATCAATATGTCCTTCATGGGAGGCAAACTCTTTTGGAGAAGGGGCAATGTGGCCAGTTGCCCTGGGCTTCACACATGGAGGGGCACTCTGACAAACAGTACACTCTAATTGAAAAGAGGAAGATGAATTGCAAGAGAAAATTTAGTTTCCAGGTCTCCCCAAATCTTAAAAAGATCTGGATGGGAGATAATTGGTTTTATTTTTCATGAAATACCCTCCTCAACTACTCTCTGTCTCTGACTAAGCTGCTGGCATCAGTTGAGCTCATGTAAGCAGGTTTTTCCCAGTTGAGCTGGGGAGAAAAATGTTATCTTGCACTTGGCAAATACAAGATGTAAGATAATTATGGGGGAAAGCACACTTTGGGTTAGAACTTGTGTTTGCGCAGAAATGTGATGTGCATATAACCTCCTAATATCTGAAACAAATTTATACTCTGACTACAGCTGACCAAAGCTCATGTTATTTCTAAAAGAGGAAAATGTAGCTGTCATAAAGGAACACGCTTGTATATACAAGTTCGGTTCAGGGTTGTTGACTTTTTCAGTTCTAAATTTTCACTGTACAATGTTGCTTATTATAACATTTTGACGTTTCCTGTCCAATTGTCAGATAGCCACCCACACACTCATTTGCCATAAGGTAACTGGGAGTTGACAGTTGTGTACAGACAATTTTAACTCTCTGTGACAAACCCTCACCTTGTTACCTCTACCTAGATCATAAATGCAGTTTGTTCAGGACAGGAGGTCTAAGTCTCCTGGTTGTGGGAACAACTGGAGTTTGAGATTATATAAATAAAATATCACCTGGACATTTGCTTGGGCATAATCTTCCCCAACTCTCCTAATCTCTGAAAATGAATATACATATAACTGTTAGGTAGATTAGGAAGCTTTTGTCTTGACTACTGTATCTAATCTACTCTTGAAACAGAAATAATTACAACTGTCCTTCAACTAAACTACAGTTTAGCAGTAAAAGAATGCAATTTAGCTACTATTGTATTGTGTCTTCTTTGCCTTTGAAGAGGGACATAATCTTCTTTGATATTACTTTGTTCCAACAGTACATAGTTGATTAATATACAGGCCTTAGGTTGTAACCTTAGAAACAGAGAATATGAATTCTTCAGATGTAAGTCCACTAGAGCTGAAAATTAAACCATTCCCTTTGTTCTTTTGTAATGAAAGGAAGCTAAAGATCCATCCAACCACATAGATAAGTAAAGTTAATGGAATTCAAAATATATCTTCATATAACCTTCCCTCAGCATGAGTTCATTGTAATCAATGCACTCCCAGGTGAAATTAAGGCAGATTGTGAATCACAGATGTTAAGCCAGATAGAAACAGGAAGTGATGGGTGGCTCATATAGGGATTTGAGGGCCTATTCACATGTTACTGAAATGGGAACATCTTCCTTATGATTTCTTCCCAGGCTGTTAACCAGATTCCCCTTGGTTCATCACTAATTTGTTCAATTAAAATCTCACTAAGAGGCATTTGAATTGAAAGGAAAATCTCATCATCTTTCAGCATTGCCTGCCTCTCTAGTGATGTGCCCAGGTTGTTTGCTCCACAAGACTACCCGTAGGACCCAGCATGCCTCCCTCTCTCTGGGGCCAGATGCAAAAGCCATGCCCTGTGGATCTACTGTGGTCCCAGTGGGAACAAGTATCAGGATATTCTCTGTGGTTGTAGCATTCTTTCCAAGTCTTCTTTTTCCTTTTCTGTCTCTCAATTCTTCAATCAGATAGTTATATGCCAACATGTTCTCTTTCATTTCTCACATCAAAGCAAGTGCATTTCTCCAATCTGGCCTCTGAAGTTGTTGGAACTGGTGTCTTTATAATGACTGTTTTGCAATTATTTCTTAAAACGTTAATTTTAAAGGATTCAAACCCACATGGTATATACAAGAAAGGAAGGGATATTCAATTCATACCATCTATCCCTTCCTCTCACACTGTAGAGTGGAATAATTGAGGTTTTCACATTTTCTAGAACTGGGGTCTATAAAGAAGCCCACATAGTCAGGTAGGAGGAAGCATGCCAGTTTTTCACTGAGCTGTTTTCCAGAACCGATAATGGGACCCCAGGTGTGTGCAGATCATTGAGTCACTATGACTCTAATCCAGACATTCATGGATGTTCAGTTACAAACAGGAATCTTTTGTGTATCCAGGGTCTCTGTTCATTTCAATAAAGGGGCCAAGCCTTAACATGCAAAAGAACACATGTGGGCTTTCTCCATAAGGAAGTAACTGGTGGTGCTCTTACTTACAGTTCATCCTATATGGTATTAACAGGAATGCATGATGCTTTCGTAAAGACAGTGCTCAGCAATAAGTTTAAATGACCGTACAGAACCATATTTAGGGTCAAAATTAAGAAGCCACGTGATTTATCAACAAAACAAAACAACATTCAATCAATTTATATTAATCAGGTGCTGGCTCTGAAACATGAAGTATCTTTACTCAGAAGTAAATCCCATTGAGTTCAATAGGACATGCACCCTCACGAGAGTGCTTAGTATTGCAGCCTGACAGTGCAATCCTATACCCATGTACTCAGAAGTAAGTTCCATTGGGTTACATGGATCTTACTCTCATGTCAGTGTGAATAAGATTGCAGCCCGAAACTCCTAACCTTTCTTGTGAAGGTACAGCCTTTAGTGGTGCTTTGACATTGAATTAAACACAATGTGGTCAAGGTGTTTTTTTCACTGTCACAGACAGAAAGTACGGTAGATCAATTCTGTTTGCAGAAATTCAGAGGTGTCCCCCCCCCCCCTGTTAAAAGAGTGCAAGGAAAGGGAATTGAACTAATTTATTATAATTATTTATTCTGATGTATAATACATTTCAGAGAAAATATAAATCCTGTTTAAAACTCAGCACACCATTTTTCATGTGCATTTCTCACTGAAGACATGTCCTTTCACTCGGCAGCTGTGTACTGGATTGCAGATAATATTTCTTTGGTTTTCTAAATGAAGCTCATTCTTTAATGTGGACTAGGATACTTATTTTTTTTACCCTATAAAGTCTTAAGTGCTTGCAAAGGTTATCCCTTTATTCCATTATTTTTAGTGGTAAAAGTTTTCACCATCATCTTTCAGCCACTGTATTACAGAAACATCTCCAGGATTAATTTGCAGTCATTGTTGTTGTTTTTATATGGAACTCCCACCATCCAGATAGAATTTCCTATTATCCCTCTTTGATTTTTTTAAAAAAATCTTATAAATACGCCACAAATCGTGCAATCTTTTACATGTATGCTCAGAAGTAACTCCAACTAATTTCAATGGGACTTACTCTAAGGTAAGTCGATATAAGATTGCAGCCTAAGAAAAACACACTAGTGAATACATCAGAGGTGGGGAACTTGTGCTCCGATGTTGTTGGATTCCAACTCCCATCAGCCCCAACCAGCATGGCCAATGGTTAGTGATCATGAGAGTTGTAGTCCAGAAGGCTGCAGGTTCCTCACCCCTGAGAGATACATTTCCACATGAGGGAGCATTTGTATGTGACCACAGAAGAACTGCAGGAACTTCTCATTTTATAGTAGTGAATTTTCTTTTTAAAAAGGATCAGCTAAACTCACCCCTAGAATCTGAAGCCTAGCTATATGGAAAGAGTGATGCAATGGCATCCCAATAGAATATTCCCTTACTGTGGGCCACCATATATGCTAGTGTTGTAATGGAGAAGTGAGAATTTGTAGGGATGGGACAGGAGTTTAGCAGAGGAGTAAATAAAGAGATAGTATTGTTTCAGATATTAGTTTGGGTAATACCTTTAGAACAGCAGAATTGTATTTGCATGTATGAATGTATGTATTTCAAAAGCTTATAACTTTTTTTTCTACCGGGGGCCTCACAAAAGGAACATATTAAAAACAAAGTAATTAACAATGTGCTACAAATATATATTTAAAACCATATAAAATAAAACGATAAAAAGGGGATAACAAGCAATATAAGAGAACCACATACAGAAACAGCATTAAACACATAACAAACTAAAAATATTCAGTCAAAGGCCTTCATGATCAGCCATGTTTTAGTCACCTGTAGGAACACAACATTGGGGTGGGATGGAACCCTTGTGGAAGGGCATTCCATAGGGTGGGTGCTACTACCGAAAAGGCCCTGTACCTAGTAGCCACCTGTCTTGCCACTGACATAATCTGTAACAGTAGCTAGTTGTGTGCTGTAGTGCAGTCATGCTTCCTCTCAGACTTCCAGCATTGCCAGGGAACCATACCACTAACGCATTGCTTCACATACTTGCTCATTGTCCCCCTGTCAGCACTGACAGTGGGAATGGTCTGGACAACAAAGGTAAAAAAGACAATATATGGGTTTAATACAGTTAGCAAGGCTATAGAACACTGAGAAAAAGTAACTAGCAGCAGGCAGTACATACCAAGTGAATCTAAGACAGCAAAGGAAAAGTTATGAAGGGTGTGAATATGGAGAAGAACTAACTTTATGGGGAAGATAGCTTGAAAGGCAGATATAAGAAAAGAAGTAGAACAGATAAAAGCACAAATAGGGAGTAGGGAGAACAAAAGGGAGGTGCCAACAAGTTAGCTTGAATGCAGAAAGAGAGGGAGACAGGCAGGCAGGGAGGGAGGAATAAGGAGTTCACAGATGGAAATTTACTTCAGATGCTTAAAGAAATGAGTGATCTTATAATGATGGGAGAGGATATTTTTGTTCCCCCCCCCCAGAGATTTCTGAATTGATTGCAAATGACAGAAAGGACAAGAGGTAAGGCTGGGAAGGGAAAGTCGTAGAAAAGCAAGCAAGAGTCTAAAAAGATTTAGGAACAAATGCAGAAAAGATAAAAAGTAGAAATTTATATGTAGAAGGAAATGCAGGAGATTAAAATTACATGATCTGAGCCAATGTGCATTATGAATATGAATGGGGCAAGTAAATGTCTTCAACTTTCTTATCAATGACAGAATGAAAGACAAGGATGTATTCTGCACATGTACCACCTTTAGTTTTGGTTTACAATATGATATCCATGAGAAAAAGTCATGATAGCTGGACATGTAGAAGAATGGAACCAAAAGCTACACTGTCAAGGATGGAAACTTTTCAGAATATACAGACAGAGTGTATAATGAGAAAGGAACGAAAGTTGAGATCTTTTGACCAGTTTTCTAAAAACAGCAACTGGGCACAATCAATCCTATGCATGTTAAGACAGAAAAAAGTCTTACAACTCCCAGCATTTCCCAGCCAGCACTGTAGGACCGTTTTCTGTCTAAACATGCATAAGATTGTGACCTAAGAGTGCAATCCTAACCCACAGAGCTAGCTAATTGGAGGGGGTTAGGATTGGGTGCTGGTGCCCCTCTGTCAGCCTCCACCAGAGGACAATGCTCCACCAGTAGAAGGCGCTCTGTCCACCCCAGTGGCCCCATTCCACCTGCAGAAATTTCCATGGATGGGACACTACTGCTGGCGGTGCTCCTGAGGAGAACAGCTGGCAGAAAACCCCCAAATGGGTCAATTTGGGGCTGGGCACCAGTAGCTTTGGATCTGCTAGATCCAAAGCCCCATGGATGCCTCAGCCCTCAGGCCCTTCAATGATACCAGCCTGGTGTTGGCATGGCAAAAACAACACACACACACACACACACATTTTCTACCCTGGGCTGGCACGAGCCAGCAGGGCTTCGAATGCGGCAATGTTTCCACTGCTCTGCTCTTCCCTGCGCCCACTTTGGATCATTACTCTTTAAATAACAATAATTAAGGACAGGGGTGATTTGAGTGTTTTTGAAAGCTGATTTAATAGATTTCATAGATCATAGAGTTGGAAGGAGCCTACAAGGCTATCGAGTCCAACCCCCTGCTCAATGCAGGAAACTAGACGAGGGGTCTCCCATCCAAGTAATAACCAGGCCTGACCCTGCTTAGCTTTCCACGCTCAGACAAGCTGAGCCAGTGTAAGCCACAGGCCTGTGACTATGAGGTATGGGTAAGGGGAAGCAAATTAAAAGGAAGTGGCATTTCAAAAGTGCATTTATTCCTTGTGCAGTTGCAGCTAAGTACCAAAACAGAACAGTAATTTGCAACTTTTCAATATTTTTCTGCACATCTTCACTCTGCATTTACTTCTGGCATTAATGCATACACAATCACACTGCTTCCTAATCAGCAAACTACTTTTGGACATCATTCCCATTTAAATACTGCTAAATAGCACTTCTCATTATCTGTAGTTGGAGAAAGTACCAATTATAGACTAATTTCTGTACTTCTGAAAAACATGCCTGATAGACTGAACCTTCCAGCTTCTAATTTTGCATGTTTAGGTGCTTCTGATCTGTCAACTTACTAAATCATGCTTTCTCCTCATCCCTCACCTGCCCACCCCTCAGTTAATGTAAGGATCTAATTGCCCTTTTTATTCCCTGCTTTATAATAGCTGTCATTGGATAATGGAAGAATCAATCAAACATATTTTCTTCATGTCCCTGAAGCAACTGAAGTTTATTATTTTTTTAGTCCACTGACACTGAGAAGGCCGAATCAATATTGACAAAACATCAACTCTTTTTGAAAAGTTAGGCTGTGATGGTTCTCAAAGCCTAACAATTTCACATTTGACCAAAATGTGAAAACCAACTGTGGGCTTCTTTTCAGAGAGTTTGCTTTTCATATATATCATGGATTATTTATTTATTTATTTATTTGGTCTTTGTACTATTCATATACAGAACAATAATTCTGAGTGCAATCCTAAGGGCAAGGAACCCTAATGACATGGCGTTCCAATTTCAGAGTATCTGTCCTGTTCAAAACCCTGCCGGACTCTGGCTGGCAGGGCAAAAGGAATGGCAAAGACATTTTTTTGTTGCTCCATCTTCCAAAAAAATGAAAATTAGTTAGACAAGATTCAGAGTTCATCTAACTTCCCCTCTGTGCTGGGGGTGTGAATGAGCCCTTGGATTCTCAGCCACTCTTTCCCAGCCCACTGGTACCCCCTGACGCACCCATTTTCCCCCTTCTATGAGGCTGGTGTTCTGTGGAAACCTCTGTGATGGCTGGGAGGAGCCAGGAGGGCGCTCCTGACATCAGGGGGGGAAAAACCCCCTCTGAGGTCAGAGCACTGAATGAGACCTCAGAGCAGTTTTTTCAGAGCAATCCTATGAGCCCTGGGATGCTGTCTAGGGGCAATAGGATTAAAAGTTATTATCATTTTCAGGTCATATGTAGGTGTCATATAAAACCATTCAAAAATCCAATAAATTAAAACAGAGGTGAAATATCAGTGCTCTCGCTAAGCAAATAATGTAAATATTATGCACCTCTTATAAGGTCAAATGTTTATTCATTGTATTGCTAAAGCTTCAGTTCACATAACTATATCCAAATTCTCCTGCAAAATTGTGAAAAATATTGCTAGTTGAAATGAAAATCAACAACAACACTCCTATCTGTACCAAAACTCATTCACAGGGGTTCCAAAAGTCTGATACAAAAGGAAAACTGACACAAAAATCCACAGTGAAAAAATAATCCAAGTTACTCATGCAATATAAGATACAATGATTAAAAAACCTGCTAGTTAAGACCAGAGTTAAGGCTATCTCATGTTGGCTTAAGCTCTTAAGTGTAAGAACTTGCCAATTCTCAACCCCCACCTTTGCTTGGGAAGTGCTGAAGTGGAGGATTAAACTGACAAGTTCTTTGACAAGTTCTTTGATTTCCCAGGGAATATGGCTCTGCTGGGCTAAACAAAGTAGTGTGTGGAGAGGATGAAACTGATAAGATATTTACAAGAGGGGAATATGCCTCTACAGGTCCACGTAGTGGACAGGCGGACTTGCGATCGTGCACACTTGTGCAAGATTACCAATCTTTTTTTTTTTAAATGACACTATTTGCACAAATTTCAAGGTCCAAATTTCAAGCCCCCCCCCCAATTTGTGCAAGTGACACAATTTGTGCAAATTACAATTTGCACAAATGGCAGAAGTCCCCCCCCCCAAAAAAAATGTTGCTGGAATTGGGTAGAACCCCCACACACACTACAGTCCACTACCACTTACCAGAATGGAAACGCTGTGAAATCCTGTCAAGCTTAAACGGAATGGAATTCCCAGCGTCGCACATCCCCAGCTGGCACACAAGTCACAGCCTTCCCCACTATGGTGAAATGTATTTCTATTTAAAGTATAATCATTATTTCTAAATTTACATTTATACATACAGTATAAATTAGCACATGCACATTTTATGCCTCTCAGTGTCTTCTTTCGTCCCTTTTTGGATGATCCATTCCCTCTTTTTTTTTTTTTGGCAATGTATAAGTGGCCACCCTGCTCTGAACATTGAGATTTTACTGAGTTATCTTCGCTAATTGTCATTCACAGACCTATCTTTTGTCTAATCCTTTCTAAATGTCACCAACAGATCAGGTGGTATTGAATTCTATAAGTTAATTATGCATTGTTAATTAGCCTGAAGATATATATTTGTGGAGAAAGCCTGACACGAGTATGCATGCACACACATACACACAGTCTCCGTCCAGGGGAGGGGGGGCGAGGAGGGGGGATTGAGTTACAGGGAAGCAGCCAGGCAGACCGGCATCCCCAACAATGGAGAGTCTCGGTTGAATTCCACAAAACCCAAGAAAGGACCATCAAGACCATCAAACTATCAGGGCAGTCTCAAAGAGCTGTAAAGTACCCAGTACGTCACCTTCTTCCCGGGCAGGAATAAGCCCACCTGATACGAAGGGGCAGGCATAAGCCCCCACCTGACCTGGAGGGTGGGGAGAGCGGGAAACTCAGGGGTAGAAAACCCCTCTCCCTTCCTGTGAGGGGTTGTTGGGAACACAGGGTGCTTTGGAACAAGGTTCATCCTCCAAGCGGCGGCTGGAGTAAGCTGTTCTCATCCCCGGATCAGCCGACCCGGAGCCAGGCTGAAATTGACTAGCGTAAAGTCTTTAGTCTAAGGTAACTGACTAATCCCAATGCGCTAGCCTGGGAGCCTGTTTCATTGATAAACGTAGAGGTCACCTCAGGTTGTGTTGACATTATAGTATTCCTAGAAAGCTGTTAGTTCCGCTCCGTATCTTGTGTAAATAAATAAAGCCTTATTTGGTCATTTAAAGGGCTCTAGTTATCTCTTGTGTACGCAAACCTCCTAGTCGGTTTCATTTGCTTGTACGGGCTGTAACTCAGTGCCGGTTAACCCATTAAGCGCCGAACTCACGCATAGGACCCGGGTGCTGGTCCTTCACAATATTCTTTTGTTCACACTGAACCTTCTTTCAGCCAACGAACTTCATGAGATCACCCTGACTACAAGTTTATGGAGGCAGAAAAAAAAAATCTCTACTTTGCAAACCAGGACTCTTGTTTCTCAGTAGGGGCCCCATTAGGCCTAGTTGTTCTGATGAGATCATTCAGGCCATCTGGGACACCTGTTTCAGATAGGCATCACTCAGACATTCTTGTGACTGTGAGGTGCATTTGAGGCATCTGACTCCCTGACCCCTGCATGCTCTGGACACACATCCGCTCCTGATGGATATCTGAATTCGTGCATATTTAGCGAACTATCAATTGGTCTCAGGCAAGTCTGCTTACAATATTTCCTTTTGCAGATGTAACATTGATTCTTTGTCAGCATGGTTTATGTTTTCTTTGTTTTTCTAACAACAACAACAACAACAATGGGAAATGATTATGAAGGCATGCTTAGCACAAATGTTGCAAAGTGTCATATTCCTTATGTTCAGCCACGCTGGGTGACCTTCATGGGTCTCTCACATGTACCTTGGTATCTCAATAATACATGGGAAGACACCAGTCCCCTAAAACAATAGAAAACTGTTGGCATTCCCAAAGTTGGCATTCCCAAAAGGAATGGGTTAATAAAATATAGCTGCTGAAGGTGCTTTATAAACATGTGCTTTAGGTTGCATAAATGTTTTTGCTGGGGAAAGTCACTCATCCATTTGGGATTACAGTGCGTAAAAATGCATCACACACTGTACAGCTCACATGTGATTAACCATAATGTTGATGTAGATAATTATGCATTGTTAATTAGCCTGAAGATATATATTTGTGGAGAAAGCCTGACACGAGTATGCATGCACACACATACACACAGTCTCCGTCCAGGGGAGGGGGGCGAGGAGGGGGGATTGAGTTTTATTTTTGAAATAAAGCCATCATCTACAAAGGAATGTAACTGACAATAAAAGAAGATCAAACTGAAGAGGGTTATGAACAAGGAACATGTAAAAAGAGATACCACAATTAACAGATTTTGATATCATTACATTTGCATGGCCATGGGAATAAATTCTTTCTTAAACTGAGAAAGTAACATGATTTAAGCACTTTTAAACTAGAAAACTCATTTACTTAGTTTATGAGGTAGGATACTTAGACATAAATTATTGCTACAGGTGTGTGAGGGCCATATAAATTGCCTCTAAGATATGATGAGTTTAAAATATACAGTTGGTTAACCGCACTGGCTGAATTTAAAGTGCCTGATAACCATTGGAGATGAGTACAATGAGGAAGCTGTGAGTAATCCTGGAAATCAGGATATAGGGAAGGGAAAGGAAGGGAAGGGAGAGAATGTGTGGGTGTTGAATTTGGAATTAGAAAATCTGGATCTCATTCTACTCAGCCATAAACTTCAGGCCTATTCCAAACCATGATGATTCAAAACACGAAGTGGCTGCTTTAAGTGCCTGTGCCTGTAGACAGCAAGTCAGGTGTAACAGTTACTCAGGGCCCCTTTTGGGAATTCAGGTGACAGAGTCCTATAGTTGCTATGGAACAGAATGGTGGAAAACTTTGGTTAAAAGGAAGTCTGGCTCTTGGCACAGACTGCAAAGCAAACCTGTCTTTCTTGAGGGCAGACATCTGTCTGGATTTCGGTGTGTAAGAAAGAGAGAAAACAGGGATGCTGATAAAGCAGAAAGCTGGAGCTAAGACAATGGGCCAGTATGGAAGGACATACAAAGTGTCATATTCCTTATGTCCAGCCACGCTGGGTGACCTTCATGGGTCTCTCACATGTACCTTGGTATCTCAATAATACATGGGAAGACACCAGTCCCCTAAAACAATAGAAAACTGTTTTGCATGTTTCTGCCCCCACCTCCAGCATGTCATTTACCAATCCAGAACTGAATTTTCAGTTGGCAGTTGGGAAGAAGGAAAAGAGGCCAATCAGAAGTGTTGTGGAAAAATTGATCTACTGCGTTGTATTTTTAAGAGATTCTTAGAAAGGAAAGTTTATTAGTGAATTCACGGATGGCATCTGAGCACAGTCAAGAATGCCAACAAGAACACAAGGGAGACACTTCCATTTATACTGAATAATATCATGTAGAGGTCAGGTGACAATTGAGTCAGTACAGGAACCTGAGAGACAATTCAAAAGGAGACATTTAAACAAAAACAAAAGATCAGGTATTGCCCATCTTCCAGCCATCATGCTAATCAGTAGTCTTTCCCAAGGTGATAATGGCTCACAGTACTTTTAGCATAAGAAGGAAAGAGAGGCTTAGGCAAATCAATAGGTGGGTGATTTGCCCTCGTTGTTCTACAGAAGGTCAAGGAAAGGGTCTGACATGTCAGGACATGTTTCTGTAAGGTAGGCCTTTCTGTTTAAACTAAAGCCTGGACAAATTTTACTTCTACAGAAGGCAGAAAAATGTAGGGGTGTCGGTGGATCAAAAAATGATTGCATCCTAGTAATTTTCCCTTTTACTTTTGCTTAGCTCCAGTTTTTGCTAACAGATTTTTACCTGTTTGCGGGCCTTTGGGGCCATAGTTTGCCTGTTTGCTTTCTTTTTGTGAGAAGAAGGGACTTATTTATTTATTTTACTTTGACCACATCACTCCTTCAGTTTTTAGGCTGTTCCTGGTCATCTTTTCTGAGCTAGACTTTTGGGACTAAGTGCTTGGCTCCTGAGTACCTTGAAACAGATTCAGTTTTACCAATCTCTTTGATTTATTTTACTCTCTGGTGAGGCTCAGACTTTGCCACCTGTTAAATTTTAAAACAATTTCTTCACTTCCTACCTGGATTAATATTCCCTATCTTCATTGTCCGGGGTTCCATACCTTGGACCTTGGGATTGGTCCCTTCTGATCTTCATCTGGGTCCACAGGAACCTAACCCTCAAATCTCTGCTTAGGATAGGTAGCTATCATTTTCCTTTTCATTTCCCCCTTTCTTTTCCTTAATCTTTATGCTACACAGCTATATCGGTGGAAACTTTAGGAGCTGCATACACACAGTTGTACTGGTGGGAATTTAGGTGGAGCTAAGTAACAATTCAAACTGTTGTTAGCTTTGCCTATTGTAACTTTTGCATATCACAGCTATTTCATTTGATGCTTTAATATAGCTGTGATATTGGTGTCCTAGGGCGGTTCTACAATACACTGTATATCGTCAAGTTAGCAGAATGGTACTGCTATATTCACATTCCACAATCACTACTCACAGGGCACACTCTCGTTAAATGCACTGCACTGCACTCATCCCGGTTTGCCACCCCACACCGAACTCCATAGAGGTAGTACCGGGTGTTGCCTTGAACAGTTTTTTAAAAATTATTAGTTTGCTTCGTCATCTCTGCACAGGTGCGAACAAGCGCAAGAGCGATCTTTAAAAAGAGAAAGGAAAAGCTCTTCCATCCAGCCCTTCACAAAGAAGAAGGAGAAGGCTGCTGCTGCTGCTGCTGCCACCGCCCTCCCACGGGGTCAGGGTGACACCAGCAGGATCAGCACACCGCGCCCCTCCCCTTTACCCAAATGCAGGGATGGGGACTCGGACTCCAGGACTCGACTCGTGAGTCGGACTGAGTCCCCCCTCTGACTCAAGTCCCACTAGAGTCCCAATATTTTTAAACAGCCCTGTTGCCCTGGTTTCCCCCTGCCGAAAAACATAGCGCAGGGGTCCAGTGCGCCAGAGCAGGGTCCCGTTGTGTCACTTCTGCCACGCTGGAAGTCACGCGACGGGACTGGTGCGCCCGGCAGCAGCAGCTTGAGTGGCACGGAGAACTGGCCATGCCGCTCGGAAGAACGAGGAGGGGGGGCACCACCGCAGAGAATCGAGTCAGCAGAGAGGCAAGCCCCCCACAGGTACGTGAACACCACTATTTCGGACCAAGGACTCGGACTCAAGACTTGTGTCTAAAGACTCGTGACTTGACTCGTGACTCGAGACCAAGGACTATTCAACATCCCTGCCCAAATGCAATTTCCCAAAGAAGTGTTCCTACTATTCTGAGTTTCCCAAGCATAAGGCTCCTGTTAAATGAATGTGATATGCTTGGGAGTAAGGGCATTAGAGAGAATATGATTTACTTCTGAGCAGACATGCCTTTTGGCTAATTTATAGTCCCTGCTCGTCAGGCAATGGGGGTGAATATGGCTGTTTATAAGGGGGGAAGCCTCCCACTCCTGTCCCCTCTCAAACTCCATGGTGGTTATCCTGGTTGTACTGCCTTTCACATGCAGGGGAAACAGGTATTTCATTTTTGTTTCTTATCCACCGCTGACCACTGACACCACAAACCACTGACACACAATTCCCCAAATCATCATCATCATCATCATCATCATCATCATCATCATCAATTTATTTCTTACCCGCCTCTCCGTCTAGATTGAGGCGGGGAACAACAAAAATTCAAAATACATAAACTAAAGCGACCTGCTTGGAGGTGCGGAGCTGCAGAGGTGCGCAGGAATGTTTACAAGCAAAAATAAATTAAGAAGCTTCTGGGGAAGAAGGCAAACCACCGCACAACAGCAAATGGTGGATACCTCTCTTCCCCACCAGACGCACATGAGGCCACATTCCCCCCTGCCCCTCGAAAACTATTGGCTAACTCCAGTGATGACACTTTCATGGCCGCACCTTGGATGGGCAAGTGCAGTGCAAGTTTAGCATGTGTGCCAGCAGAAGTTCAGGAATTTATGTGGATGGCAGGCAGGGCAGGGGGTGGTGGACCTTCCCAGCAGTTGGGAGGGGTGAGCCACATTTGGCTGCGTAAGGAAAAAAACTTTTGAGTGGGGGGGAATTGTCTTGTAACAGGATGAAGCTTTCCCAAATGGGAGAGTTCTCATTCTCCTAGTTCCAAATTTACCCCATCACTAGAGATGATCATTTCTACACATCTAACTTCATCTCAATGTTCATTTTCATATCTTTTGTAATAGATGGGTTATTTGATTACATTAGCAAAGTGCTCCCTTATAGCAAATGTGCAGGAAACTGCTGTGGTTCATCAAGAAGATTCTCTGGCTTGGTGCAGATACTTATTAGCTATGAAAAGTAAATGGAACCTCCATGGCCAGAGGTAGTGTAACTCTTCCTAGTACAAGATACTGAGGGCAAACAACAAAGGAAGGCCATCTCCTTAATACCCTCCTTTTGAACTCCCAAAGCCATCATGCTGGCTCAGCTTGTCTGAATGTGGAAAGCTAAGCTGGGTCAGGCCTGGTTATTACTTGGATGGGAGACCCCTCCTCTAGTTTCCTGCATTGAGCAGGGGGTTGGACTCGATAGCCTTGTAGGCTCCTTTCAACACTATGATCTATGAAATCTATGAAATATGGTTGCCCAGTTTTCAAAACTGGATATTGTACTACATCAGGGGTCCTCAAACTTTTTACACGGGGGGCCAGTTCATTGTCCCTCAGCCTGTTGGGGGGCCGGACTCACTGGGACTCCCCTGTGCCGCCTCCTTCATGCTGCCCCCACCGCCACTGCTGGTGCAGGACCCCCCCCCCGCAGGACCGCCCCGCTGCCGCCGCCGCAGGACCCCCGGCTGCAAGACCGCCCCGCCGCCCCCCTGCTGCTGCCGCCACCGCAGGTCCCCCCTGCCCCCGTAAACCCCAGCCGCCGCCATACCCCCCCCGCCGCTGCCATAGCACCACCCGCTGGCGCCATCCTACCTGGTCCCCTGCGCACTGCTGCTGCTGCCGCCGGTGCCTCTGCCACAGCCTCCGCTCGAGGCCGCCGCCGCCGCATCCATCCTGGACTCCGCCCGCGCTCAGTTTTGAAAAACAGCGCGGGCGGGGTCCAGGATAGACGCGCCGGAGCAGGGTCCCGTCGCGTCACTTCCGCTGTGCTGGAAGTGACGCGACGGGACCAGCGGGCGGCGAGGCAGATGAGGTAGAGCCCCCCCCGCCGCTTCCCGCCCACCACCACCGTAACCCACCGCTTCCCGCCTCCCCGCCCACCCACCCACCATAACCCGCCACTTCCCACCCACCCACCATAACCCGCCACTTCCCACCCACCCACCGTAACCCACCGCTTCCCGCCCACCCACCGTAACCCGCCGCTTCCCGCCCGCCCACCCACCCACTGTAACCCGCCACTTCCTGCTTCCCGCTTCCCGCCCACCCACCCACCGTAACCCGCCGCTTCCCGCCCACCCACCGCTTCCCGCTGCTTCCCTCCCACCCACTGACCCACCGCTTCCCGCCTTCATCCCTGCCGCCGTCCTACCTGGCCTCCGCCACCGCCCGAGTCCGCCGCCACCACTGCTGCTGCTCCGGCGCGTCCATCAATGACTCCGCCCGCGCTCAGTTTTGAAAAACAGCGCGGGCGGGGTCCAGGATGGACGCGCCGGAGCAGGGTCCCGTCGCGTCACTTCCGCCGCGCCGGAAGTAATGTGACGGGACCAGCGGGCGGCGAGGCGGATAAAGTAAAGCCTATGCCCCGCTACTGGCTAAGCTGCCCCTCCTCCCCTTCCCCCCCCCACAGGAGATGCAGGGCGGCAGGCAGGCAGGCGGCCCGGCAGGCGGCCCATGCCCCCCCCGCTGGCTCAGCCGCCCCTCTTCCCTCACAACTCTTGATCGGCCGCCGGGCCGGATGAAAAGACCCGGCGGGCCGGATGAAAAGACCCGGTGGGCCGGATGCGGCCCGCGGGCCGTAGTTTGAAGACCCCTGTACTACATGATATGACCTGGCCAAGCAATTCCTATGTTGATTGACAAAGAACTTTGCTTCTCTCAGACATGAACATTCTGAAATTCCCTATAAAATAAATGACAAAGTAAACGTAATGCAAAACTTGTCGCCAGTCAAGTATACAAGCTTCAGAGTTAAGTACAGCAAGTGGAGGAGATGAATTTCAAATACAGCTTGGGAAAAATACATTTTCAGTGCTTTCCCACAAATGTTCCAGCTTTTATGTTTATCTTGAAGTGTAAATATATCATCCACAGTGAAGCATAAAACAACACATGGTAAGGCAGGGCACAGTCTTCCCGATGTAATGTAACAAAATTATATTAAACAAGTAATCTGAAATGATTATGCAGATAAATTTTTGAACATAGCTTCAGTCAGATACTTCCTTGTGCAAAGGGCAAATGAGGAAAGTACTATGCCACCTGGGATCATAAAGAGACACTTTATCAGGTATAATTTCCTGTACAGAATCATATTTGGTGCAATAAGGTGCATGCTGATGAATGGAATCGATAGCTCTAGGGTCCAAGTTTCATTTTCATTTAAATACTTTGACAAGTGTCAGCATTTCAGTGTCAACATTTTGACCTCCTTCAAAGGGATTTGCAGCCAATGTGCCAGGTTTCCTATGAACTAAAGCTGGTCTAGAAGTTGAAAAATCTTTCCAGTGTCCAAAGATATTACCAGCAAGGGAGTGACCGAGAGAGTTTCCTAGAAAAGAGCAGTAGTTCACACTCAGTAATGTAAGGCTGCAATCCAGTTTAGGAGTATTCACACTTAAGTCCTACAGACAACTGTAGAATTTAAGCAAGTGTACTATATGCTATGGTGCAACATTGTGAGATTTCTCAAACAGGGCAATTCTATGTATGTCTACTCTGAAGTAAGTCCGAGACTTCCAAGTAAGTGTATATAGCAGGACTAGATAATGTGGCACCTGTGGGTATCAATGCACCCGAACACCTTTAGCATGTAGACCCAGCTGTAACTTGTTTTGCTTATTCCTAGCCTCCTAGCAGACCTACATGTAAACATAACTAATTGTTAGGGTGATCAACAATTACTTATGTTGATTATTACTTCTATTATTATTCCTTCATTCACTGCTCTGCTAAGCTTGATGTATTTCCCCAGATGTGCACTTCTTTCTTGAACCTGTTTTTTTGGATCATTTGCTCCTTTTGATAGATCTTGTCATGCCCCAGCTAGAGGATTCCTCCTTAGAGGACCTGGAGGCCTCAGACTCAGTTACAGACAATGCCAAGGAACTGTCCATGCCAGCATTGCAGGAAGAGCCTGTTCGAACTGGACCTGAGCAGAGTGTGTGCGGGTTGGGAGATTTATAATCCTTGTCTGTGTGCTAGCAGACGCCTGTACATTCCACACACAGATCTTCTAGATCTCACCTCCCTCCTCCCGCAGGCAGCGTGCAGCGTGTGTGCCAGTGAACCAACAAAGCTTCTCCGTTGCAGATTAATCCATGGAGTCAGGAAACACTCTGTAAATACCACAGGTCTAATTCTACCTGTTTATTCACTTAGCAAGTAAAGTTCTACAGAGTATACATTTCCTAGTTACAGTCCATGTGCAGAGTATAAATGCATAGCAAGCATTACATCCAGTGGAGTAAGTTGATCTCACTCCACTTCAGCAAAGGCGTTACATTGTTGCAGTAACAAAAGCCCAGCAAGCTGTACCATGAAGAAGAAGAAAAAGAACAAAGAAAGCAGTTCAGCTTCTCTCTAAAATGGCTTCAGACAGAAAACAAGTTAACACGTCATCAGAACATACAAACCATGTGACTAGCTCATATTGCTCTCACACTCTACTAGTAACCCCTGCGAAAACACGAGATTCTAGAAAGACATAATAAACCTGTTTACCCCGCCATTCTGTCCCTTCCATGTGTAAACAATGGTCCATCCCCCTGGGATGAAGGGAGCTCTGCTTCAGAAGCTGAGGTAGAATGACCACTGAGCTTCCAGGAGCAATAACACCTGAAGAGGAAGTGCGCTCAAGATAGTGCGCTCAGAAGAAGTGCATGATTATAGCTTCAGGCTCCTCATGAGTAATGTGCCCCTCATGTGTAGGGGTTCTCCTCATGAGGAGGACTTTTTCCAGAAGCTTCTAATGAGCACAGCTGTACCTCATTGGGGGGGGGGAGGTTCTGGCAGTTTCTGCTTAAAAGATTCAGTTCTAGGCTGGGAGACCTGCTGGAACCATGTCTCTTCTTCAGCTTTGGATCAATTGTACCTTGTCCCCCTAATGCATCCTCCACCAGAAACTCCTGTAAGTTACCTTGACTGCCTTTGTCCATTATTATTGATCACTCTTTTTCTGACACTGTGCTCTGTGAACTTGCTGGCTTTGACCTTAGACTGACTTGATGTTGCTAATTGCCTGCTCCTTGACTGAGCTGGACTTTGTGGCCTGGCCTTGTGGACTAGAATGTCCAGCATTTGTCTGCCAAGGCAGGCACCTGATCTTTTAACAGTGGTGTGACAGGCATAAATATATCAGAGGAAGCTTTATCTAGTGTGCAGATCCACTGGTGAGAAAAGTTTCACCTACTGGATTTCTTACTTTCATAACACAGGATGCCTGTCATTTAAAAAGTTCCTTTGATTCCCCCACCCTTGGATTCCTTTTTAAAACTTGGAGTTACATGGGCTTTCTCCCAATCTTCATAAGAAGTACAAATTTAGGAATATGTTGCATAAAAGATCAATGATTTCACATTTTCTTTAAGAATTTTTGATTGTATGTTGTCCCAACCCATCTATGCAAATAGCTACAGTTTATTATGCTTCTGACTAGGAGAGGAAAGTAATTGCTACCACTCCTATGGCATTTTTGAATATTATATTTAGTGTTTTTTTTGATATTTTTAATTTATATTTACTGTTCTCTGATATTTTGTAAATTATTTTTTTGAATATTATATTTAGTGTTCTTTCATGTGTTGTAAATTATACTGTTATTTATTTGTTATGTTGTGAGCCGCTTTGGGCACAATTTTTGTGGCAAAGCAGCATATAAATAAAAGGTGATGATGATGATGATGATGATGACGATGATGATGATTTTTGTCACACCATGAAATGGCTGAATTAGAATTCTAATATTGAAAGAGGCCATTTATGTGATATGGCTGTAAAGATCTATGTCCTGCTCTGGCGATTACACCCTAGATACTTGTATTTCTTGGTGAATGGAATGAAGCAAGAGCTATTACACATGCATAGACATAGACATCTGCAAGGCTCCAGAAACAGGTATATGTGAAAATAGCTATGGTGTAAAGAAATTCAGCCAATAGTTCCTTAATGCTTACTTTGTTTCCCTAATTGTAATTTCTTTTAATCTATATGGCTTCCACTAAAACATTTGCAAAGTTTTGGATTTCTACTGCATTTACAACCTCTTCATAATGAAAACTAAAAGAGATCCAAAGAAAAGAGCTATATTGGAATTGTGTATGAAGAACAAATAGAACAACTTGGATACAAGTTAGTTTATTTCCTTACAAGACATCAAGAAACAAAAATAGAATGAACAACTTGAAAGCAGGTTATTTTAGAAGAAATTGGTTTCATTTGGGTTTCTTTTGTGTTGAGTTTCTATTTTATTCTATTCAAATACAAAACAGAAGTAAAAGAAACCCCATAATCATGAACATTCATTTACACAAGAAGATGATTAATTTGTTTTTATGTTTATTTTTTGTTTCTTGATATCTTGTAAGGATGCACATATTGTTTTTCTCTTAGGTTCCTTGTCTGCTTCTTTTAAGTGTTCTTTAATAGACCATTGAATACAGATCATTAGTTATTATCATTCCATTTTCAATATTCCTTTTGCTCAACTCAAATAGTTTCAGGCTGGAAAAATTAGGGTTGTGCACAGTTGTGCTCGATGGGTGTGTGTGTGGAAGCTTGGCGAACTTGCCAGGCTCAACCCCCCTGAGCTCCACTCAACTTACCTTTCCCTGGCTCGGCTTGCATCCTTGTGAGCTGAGCTGGGGAAAGGAACTTCTGATCCCCAGCACTACATTTTTTACGTAAAAAACCAGTGTAAACTACGTTAAAATGGCTGCAATTGGTGTAACCGGCGCTATGTTTTTTACGTTAAAAACAGTGTAAAATCTGTTAGAACAACCGTGATTTGCATAGTTTGCGTACGCCACACAAATGGTGGTTGATCTAACATATTTCATGCTGGTTTTTTTATATAAAAAATGTAGCACCAGGGACCTGGAAGTCCAGCGAACGCCTCAAATGGTTGTAATAACAGTAATCCACAACTATAGGAAAGAAAAAAATATATATTATCATAACAAGTGTGACTGCTGGATATAACTTATACATGATTAATCCTAAAGTGGGCTTTTGCAAGATAAATATAGCTACAGATCTGTCTTTGGACCTGCTGAATAGGAACAGCTTGCACAGGAATGTGACATACACTTTGGAAATGGAATTATATTTCCAAGATCAGGAACAGTACAAAATCGCAAAGTGCAATGAGTAAAGCACAATGGAAGAACAGACTATACCAAATGAATATCTGAATATTTTCAAGCAGCATTTTCTTACTCCGGTTTGCAGTTGTAGCCCTATGTTAGACAGATGAATCACATTCTGCCATTATAACCAGAAATCTTGGGTGGTAGGGAGTTGGTGCTAGGGCTTATACTTAGCAAATGGCTCAATGGATTGTCTTGAAACTTGGCTGCATAGGAGAGGTAGGTTTGAGGATGATCAGTGTTGATTTTGAGGTAGAAAGTATAAGAGATGGCTTATTCTGATATGTGTTAAATTTTGATGAGTGACTCCAGCAGTTTCACAGGTATTGTCAGCCCTCCCCCACCCCCCAAAAGACTTTTGTGGAGTTGGACTTTGGCTGCATTCTTCATTTGTACTGCATCCTGTTGTGGAAAAATTGATCTACTGCATTGTGTTTTGGAGAGGTTCTTCGAGAGTAAAGTTTATTAGTGAATTCACGGATAGCATCTGAGCACAGTCAGGAATGCCAACAAGAATGCAAGGGAGACACTTCCATTTATACTGAATAGTATCACATAGAGATCAGGTAACAACCAGTCAGTACAAGGAAACTGAGAGACAATTCAAAAGGAGACACTTGGGCAATATGATCTTTTGTTCTTGTCTATCTTCCTGCTATCAAGGCTTTACATAAGGTAATCAGTAGAGTCTTTTGCAAGGGAGACATGGCTCACAGTACTCTTTAGCATAACAGAGCAGAGGCTAGGCACATAAGAGATTTGCCCATCAGGGTTGTTCATGGAAGGTCTGACTTGTCAGGGCATGTTCTAGAAAGGCCAAGGAAAGGTCTGACTTGCCTTTCTAGGCCTTTCTGTTAAACTGAAGCCTAAACAAAATTTACTTCTACAATCCTTTGGAAAACATTTTTGTGTGTGTTAGTTCAAAGGGAATGTCTACTATGTGCTTTGCCCTAGCAGTAATGGAACATGTTTTTTTTTTTTTTTTTTTTTAAATATTTTTATTAGTTTTAAAAAAGTGAAATATACCAAAACAAAGAAACTCAAAATGGTATGTTTGTAGTTTTTCTTAGAAATGCAAATGTTCAGCCCATTTTAGCCTATGTTTGGTGATCACATGCTCTGTAGGAATTTGTGTTGCTTAACAACAGCTTTGGAATTAGGGCCCCTGGGAGGAGAGATGACAGGCCTGTAGTAGCTCAGTTGGTTTGGACTCTGTCCCCCAACTACAAAGCTCATAAAACTTGCACATGTTGGAACAGGAAACTGCCTGGATGCAAATGTCTCTCCCCCCCCCCCATTGCATATTGGACAAAGGTAAGAGTCACATCTGTAACTATACAGGCCTGTGGCTCACACTGGCTCAGTTTGTCTGAGTGTGGAAAGCTAAGCAGGGTCAGGCCTGGTTATTACTTGGATGGGAGACCCCTCCTCTAGTTTCCTGCATTGAGCAGGGGGTTGGACTCGATAGCCTTGTAGGCTCCTTCCAACTCTATGAACTATGAATGTATGAACTCCCCCAACTTCTGGCTCTGGCCACACCCACTTCTGGAAAGTGCAATCCAACAGGTTTTAACCAAGGTAATGTGGACCTAGGCAGGAAAAATGTTCCCCACCCCTAGTTCAAGAGAAGAGTTAAGGTTCTTTGATGCTCTCCAATGCATGTGAAATTTAAATTAAAGCTTCCACCTTGACTTGTGTACCACATCCATTGAACTGCTGTGAACCGTGCAGAGAGCTTCAGCTATTGGGTGGTATAGAAATGGAAATAATAATAATAATAACAACAACACAACACAACAACAACAAAGAGGATCCACAGTCTCACTGTGCTTGCTAAGGTTCCATGCATATTTCCCTTGGATTTTCAACCCTTTTTTTAGATATGAAAGGGATGGATGGCATTCCCCCCCTAATAATCCGTGCTCTCTCTAAATAGATAGATAGATAGATTTCAACAGCTGGCAAGGGATGTGATTTATGAACATGAATGCTGAAAGAACTCTTTAAATCTGATTTCTCTTCAAAGAGGCAAGCAATCTACTTCAAAGAACACATAATTCTATCAGTGGTCTTTGCAGGTATGTTATACAAAAGACAACAGGTGGATGAAACACAGCATAACAGAGAAGTGAACTGCATATCCAATGGAGATCTGAGTAATTTCAGGAAACAAGGTTAATCACGTGAAAAGTCTAAGATTTGTTTCTTTGCAAATGTTATATTATTCCGAGTAGAGGAATAGTAGAGTGATCTTTTTCAATAACCTCACTTTCAGCTGTCATTTCTGCAAGACACCTGCTTTTCTGACTTTGCAACCACTCTAAGAGAGCCACAAGCATCATGTTTTTGGGTCGTCATCACAGAATGAGTACTAAATGACAGCCCTATATGGACCATAATGAAATAATATGACTGCACAGGAGTAAATAGCATAATGTTATGGGAAGTCATGTGAAATGTCATTCCTTCTCATTGAGGTGATTTCTCCCACTTCATCTCACCTGCAGTTTAGGCTGTGGATCTTAGAACATGTGCAGTGCGCCCTATGCATGTTTATCTGGAATCAAGTCCCACTGTAAGTCCTTTGTAAGTTTGTTTAGTGTGATTGCATCCTTGATCACCTATTCTTAGGTGTCATGATGCAATAGGATGTGAGCTGGAAAAATGTTCCACAATAGCCCTCTTCAGAAGTTTTCCTCTTACATGTTCAAATGGCACATGGACAGGGAACGAGGCCATCTTTGCTAGCCCTGCCTCAATGTCCTCTTGCTGACTGGCTCCACCTCTCTTGTCACACATTGAGGCTGGAGGGGGATTCTTTGGACATTCATCTGAAAACACTTAGATGCCTTCATACAGTTGAGGACCCCATACGGTCAGGATTCACAGTCGCCTGGAGGATTCTAAGCATGCTCAGCTGAATGCATGAAGAACCCCCCCCCCCCCTTCAGACATTCAGGCTCAATGCATAAATGCTCAGTGTGGCACCAGGCCAGCCAGGACGGGGGTGCTGGGGATGGGGTTAAACTTCTGAAGGGAGCTAGTATCATTGATTTACACTCTTTTCAGAACATTTGTGCTGCTTTGATGTACTTTTCAGAAAAGGCTGTTACCTGTCATGATACTACTTTCCTTAACTGAAAAGACTATGCCTTGTGATGGTTTTGTTGTTTTTATCTAACAAAAACAAAGCATTTAATGGATCCTAATAGCTATGACATCTTCTGAAGATGGTGTATAAGTGCACAAATTCATTTCCAATGAAATGTGTATGGCACTGAGGGGAAAAATGTGAAAATGGTAGCTTAAAAGTGTAAACTAATATTTAGAGTAGTGTTGAGTGTGGTTTTAAAATGTAGAAGTGCATCTGATATACCTATAATAGTAACTTTATTCATATTGCATTAGAGATGGTCTGTGCTGAAAAGATATGAATATTTCTGTACATAAACATTCACTGAGTGCGGGGGGGGGGAAACACCTTGCCTTAACCCAATCCTACACAGATTGCCCTATCCTATGCAGTGGTAGTTGTCTTAGATCAGTTCTGGGAGTTAGGTCATCCAGCTTGCTGATGAATCTCTGTTTGGAATTAATCTTATTTAAGATATAGGCATGCACACCCTTGTTGGCTTGAATCCAATGAGAACTTAGTGTAAGTAGAAGGCAATTCCACTCGTACAAGGAGCTCTGATTTTTACCAAATCTGCCCCTTGCACTTCACTACATGACATTCCAGGGAAAATTCTAACTAGTGGGTGCAGGTTTTCAGAGGTGCAATGATCTGAAGGGGTAGGTAGAAAAACCCTATTGTGTAAATAGAAGTTAGTTGACATTTCTCTGCCTCCAAGCCATGGAGATGATGATGATGATTTCCATACTGCCCAATAACCGAAGCTCTCTGGGCGGTTCACAACAATTCATAACATAGGTACAATAATAGAATAAATAATAATAAAATACAAATACAATAAAATACAGCATAAAATTCCAATATACAGAATTTAAAACAGTTTAAACAACTACAATAATTCCAGTACAAAACTAGACATATTAAAACAGATGATATGTCCCATCACATCCCATTAAATGCCTGGGAGTACAGGGCAGTCTTAACCTGGTACTGAAAGGATGACAAAGTTGGTGCCAGGCGGGCCTTGGTGGGGAGCTTGCTCCATAAATGGGGGGGGGGGCACCACTGAGAAGGCCCTCTTCCTTGTTGCCACCTAGGTATGTCACTGATCCTGCAGCAGCCTGTTTAAATTTTTTTCGATCTAGGTAGATTCTCCTTCTCCCTCTCCCTGTTCACAGACCTGACACTCGATACCAAATTGAGCTGCGAATCAGAAAGATCTTTTGCTCGAGGCTGGAGAGAGGTCCCTTCTAAATCTGAATAGCACAGACCCTAGCAAGCCTCCCATGTGCTTCAGCAAGAAGTTCTCACACAAAGAAATGTAGTAACAGTGATTGAAATGCAAAAAGCTAATGACGGTCAGCAGGTGGTAAAACCTCCTGTTTAAGAGAAATGCTAATTTGAGAACAACAGTCTTTACATTCCTACTTAGAATAAAAAAGTATTTTGTGTTATAGATTTTGTGTTATAGATTTTATAGGCATGTGCTAATTGATTTTAAGGTAACTTTTTTCCTAGTTCTAACTATGACTGAAAGGGAAGCCTGCAGTGCTCAGTATTATGTCCAATTGATTTTAAGGTAACGTTTTTTTTCTAACTCTAGTCTGAGAGGGAGAAGCCTCCACCAGAGAGAGACTCCAGCCAGACTGGCAGTGTTTTTTGCATATGTATATAGAGAGACTGCTTTGAATCTCAAATGCAAATAGAGGCACTATGCATTGCATATGCAAGCTGTTTTTTTGAATCTCAAAGAAAAAAGCTGTATTACAGGCAACTGAGCCTCCCTATGAGGGTGGCAGTCAGAGGAAGGCCTCAGATGTAGATCGTCGTGTCCGGTAGCCCTGGATATGGCTAAATCTGTTCCTTCTGCTCATGCGACATTTGATGTCATGCCATATTTCCACAGTCTTGATCAACATTACTGAAAGCTAGAAAACAGTAAGCAGCCTTCTTAAAAACCTGTGCATATCATATTATGTGATGTATTCCATCTATTTCCACTCCATGTCAGTTTCATATGTATTCACTCATGAATCCATTCCATTCAATTTCTGCATCAGTCTGTGATTTTAAAAGACCCCCAAAAATATAAAAAATGCATTTATTTTTGTACAAAATTTCCCCTAACATACGCAGTTTTGCAAAAACATTTTCAGCCAGGATCTGCACTGCAAAAATTGGAGTTGAGTATAATCCAAAGGATAACTGAGATCCAGTCTGCATATTAGTCAAGGAAGTGCAAATGAGGTTGGTTCGCTTAAAAATACAGACCAGACAAAATTGTTGAACAGTCCAATCTAGTCTGGTGCATCTGAAGCTAAAGATCCATCTTAAAGATGCATCAGAGCAATCTTTCTTGTACTAAAAAGTGCTGCATCAGTTCCCAGGGGAGAAATTATATTTCCCACTTCTCCTGACATCTGGTTCATTGCTGGCACAAGGAGGCAGTCACCAGAATAAATTCTGCTGCTGGTGCTGCAAGCAACAAGAATGAAGGAAGGGAGGAAATGTAAAACAGAGAGAGAAACAGAGACAAAGAGTACAGAGTAATGGAAATGAATAAAGCAAATGAAATAAAACAAATAATAAAACAAGTAATAAAACAAATGAAAATAATGAATGAAGAATAAACAAATGAGCTCTTAAATAATAAAAACAAATGAAATTAGCCAATGAAAACATTTCTTGCCTAACGTGATCATCCAAATATGATTGTGTCAAACAGAATGTGACTATAATCCTGTAATTCTTCTCTAGATTGGAACTTCTTCCCTCTCATCTTCTCTCCCTTATCTGGATTCTGATTGCAGTGGTGGTGGTGGTGGTGGTGAAACGTCTTTCTCTCCTTCTCTGGTCTGGTGACCACCCATACCAGACAAGGTAACAAGTCAACATTTTTTACCAAAGGCTGCTCAGTAGCCATTAGGAAAACTAAATGTTCAAATGCATTTCTGTGTGGTATTTTATTTATTTATTTATTTATACCCTGCCTTTTTTCCTGCAAGGAACCCAAGGCGGTTTACATAATCCTCCTCTCCATTTTATCCTCACAACAACCCTGTGAGGTAGGCTAGGCTGAGAGGCAGTGACTGGCCCAAAGTGCACCCAGTGAGTTTCATGGCCAAGCAGGGACTAGAACCCGTGTCTCCCGAGTCCCAGTCCAACACTCTCACCACTTACGCCACACTGGCTCTCTTTTTCATTACACTGCCGCCACCAGAAATGAAGCAGGTGAGAGAGTAGAGGTACTTGGAGGCTCATCAGGTTGGGTGTTAGGAAAGGGACCACAGCTTGTCACACTTGATTACATCACTGGGGATATGATGAGGCCCAGTTTGGCTTTTAATTGGGCTTAGAAAATATAGAGCTACTTTCCGAGTTTGGCGGTGGGGGGGCGGGCGTTGGTTTGCCCAGCCCAATGACAAGCCTAAAGGGGAGAGTGGTATTTTACTCCAATGTTACTTTTCTCAAAACACTAATGCTGGAGATGAGCCAAAGCAGACCCTGAGCCATCACCCTTATGCTGTAATTCTATACCTATTTACCTGGGAGTACAGTATTTTTCCATGTATAAGACTATACTTTTCCCTAAAATCGTTAGACTAAAAATTGAGAGTCGTCTTATACATGGAAGTAAGCTGAGGAGAGAACCGCAGCGGTTGCAAAACTGCCCAGTGTGGGGCATCTTATACATGGGGGTGTCTTATACACGGAAAAATACGGTAAGCCCTAGTGAACACACTGTGATTTACTTCTGAGTAGACATAGGATTGTGCTGTAAATCAGCTGTTGTGGTCCTCAGCTGTGTATTTTCCTGGTGGGGGCAGTGGGAAATGGCCATTTTAATTTCCCACAGTGCCCCCACCAACATAGATTCACTCTGGGACATTGTAGTAAATTTAAAATGGAGGAGAGGACCCAACAGAGGGTATTTTACTGACCTGAGTATGGCCAATAAATCAGCTGGGTTTAGAAAATGGTTACACAATTACTGAAGCCAATGACTAAAATAATTACCAGGACAGTGACAGGACAAAAACCAAGCTTTGGAGAAAAACTTCATCCATCATCAGAAGGAAAGGAAATGAAGCAATGTTGTTCAATAGTAGCAGACTGCAAAATGGGTGAAGAAGTTGACAAAGTCTGCTCATTATACAATGAGTTTTTTTGATAAACCTTCCCACCTATTTTGTGGGCATTTCACTATAGTATATTATGATTGATTCATGATGGGACCCTAATAACACATGTGTTTATTTGGAAACATCAGTAGGAAACAAACATGACAGCTTAGACAAGATAGAATATCTGCTCTCAAAACTGAGATCTCACCTAGATGTGTGTGGTGGGTGGTGGGGGTAAAAGGATGCTTTCTTGAGTTTATTTCCAAACATACCACTCTAATATTTTTAAAATGATATACCTTATTTCTGCTTCTCAAGGTCATTCTCCATTCTATAGGAGGCAAACTTTTTATGCAAAACTATGTATACCTAGCAACCTCTAGAGAATAGTTCCCCTGCTGATTCAGATATTAATACTTATTTCTAAAGACTTCAGTAAAGGTGAAAAGGATGTAAAATATGTTCTGGGTACAAAATGATATAGAAAGATGTGCGAACTCTTCAGTGATCCATATAAAACACAAGGAGCCATAAAAGCTCTTCTTGTAGAATTTTTGAAAGCGGGCCTTTTCATAGATGCATCCATGTTTCTGACATCTTGAACAACCTGCTTGAAATTTCTGTAGGACTACTTACTGAAGACAATTGTATTATGCTACAGTGCAGATAATCCTGTGAATTACTTGGGAAGATAGGCGAACAAATGTCAGTGTACTGGAAGAAGCAAAGACTACTAGCGTTGAAAAAATGATCCTTCAATGCCAACTTCAGTGGACTGGTCATGTTGTTCGAATGCCTGACTGCCGTCTCCCAAAGCAGTTACTTTATTCCCAACTCAAGGATGGAAAGAGGAATATTGGTGGTCAATATAAGAGGTTTAAAGATGTTCATAAGGCTAATCTAAAAAAATGCAATATAAACATCGAAAACTGGGAAGCTCTGGCCCATGAACGATCTAAATGGAGGTTGGCCTTTCACAAAGGTTCCATGGACTTTGAAGAAGCCCAAGTGCAAGGTGAAAGGAAGAAACGTGCTAAGTAGAAAAGCACGTCAAACGAATCCTTTACAGGGACCATCTTCCATCTGGTAATCTGTGTCCTCACTGTGGGAAGCTGTGTGGATCTAGAATTGGCCTCCACAGTCACTTACGGACCCATCGCTAGAGTCTACACAATCCTCTTTAGAATTTCCTCCTTTTATCCTGGAAGACAATCTTACTCGGTCACGAGTGATCACTTGATGATGATAGCATAATTGCATTTGTACTGAAGGTACAAGGAAGAATATTATGGGGCAAACTACATGTTAATATTATGGGGCAAACTAAATGCACATAATGAAGTCTCAGAGTTGATGTGTGGATTTTTTTTTGTAAAGGAGAAGCAATCCAGGGAGGCTCCAATATTATGTGAAGGGGCTACTTAACCATTTCCTTTAAAGGTATTTTCCCACTTAGAATTGACCCTTCAACTATGTCCCCCCCGACAGGAGAGGGGAATCTCTGGTTTGCAGGCCTATGGGGTTTTTTATTTTTAGCAAATGCTTATATTTCAGGGCCTAATCTAGCCTGTGGAGGGAGCCTTCCTGTTTTCCTCTAGAGTCAGGTCTTGGCATCTATAGGGTATTTTCTCTCTGAGTGCTGCCATCACCTATGGGAAAGCTGCTCCTTCATTAGGCAATCACACCTATGGGGTTCTTATTTTTAGCAAATGCTTATATTTTAGGGCCTAAAATATAACTCTCTGCCACCATAACTAAAATCTAACTCTCTGCCACCATAACTCAGAGTTGCACAAGTCAATCCTTTTCTGTTGGCACCAATTCTGTTAAAATACTTTAAAACCTCCTAGTAGCCTGGTATAAGGCTTAGGCATGAGATGGGCACCAACACTTGAAAGATGAACTATTAAACAAATTAATTTATTAAAGGGATATTTTACAAATAAGGGAATACTAATATGTATTTTGGAGTTTTCAAAAGACTGTTTAGTGACAATTCTTAATGACTCAAGAGACACTGTTGGTGCTACAAGCCTCGTAATGGCTTTTTATCTCAGGCCAAATTCCATAAACCTCCACCCCAACCAAATACACTCACAACCAGGTCCAGCTTCTGGGTACAGTCTTCCTCTGACACCAAGGCTCCACCCATTGTATTACTGGCTGCTTGGGCGGTTTACCTGCGTTTTTACTGCCTGCTTGTATAACCTTCCTCTGGAAAGATCTTAGGGTGGCCTCCTAGCATAACACAGCCACCTGCTCCTACTCCTGATCTTCACCAGCCACATATGGTTATCCCACAGAGAAGAAGTAGCTAACATTCAGACATTAGCTATTCACTTTCTCCTCGGCCTTCTCCTAGCCCTTCTCTAATACTGCACACCAACCAGCAGACATTCTCCCTCACTCTTAACATCCCATAGACTCTCTCCATCCTTAACCCCCGCTAACTCCTTGACTGTCAACTGTCATTTCCCGACTGCTCTTTTCGAGTTAGTTAGAACCGCCCAGCCAATCAATTAAAACTGAATTTACTTGATCCCAGGCCCCATTTATAAATATTCACACCGATTCTCTGTCCCCCACTTCAGAACATCACTGAACAAGTACTACACAGGCATTTTACAGTAGCAAAGCAAAGCCTCTGTCAGATACATTATAGCCTCTCTGTGGTATCTGAACCACACAAAATAAACATTGCAGAACAACAACAGTTATATACATTGCATTTTTCCCCACAGCCCTTCCCTTTGGAGGAATCCCCACTGTTATCTCAGAGCACAGATCAGAGATAACAGTAGGGGATGCGGTTGGGTACTTGCCTGTGCAACTGTTTTCCCCAGTAGGAACGTGGCACATAGGCAAAGCATCTGCATTATGAAGTGAGAGGCAGGAAGGACACCATTGGCAGAATGGGTGCACACTCCCCTCTGCAGCCTACCTAAAGTCTGCTTTGCAGGGTGGAAGAAGAGGGGAAGTCCCATTGTGCAAGTGTTAAGTCTGCTCACATGACATTGAGGCGTAGTGGTGAGAGTGTTGGACTGGGACTCGGGAGATCCGGGTTCTAGTCCCAGCTCGGCCATGAAACTCACTGGGTTACTTTGGGCCAGTCACTGACTCTCAGCCTAACCTACCTCACAGGGTTGTTGTGAGGATTAAATGGAGAGGAGGAAGGAGGATTATGTAAGCTGCCTTGGGTTCCTTGCAGGAAAAAAGGCGGGGTATAAATATAATAAATAAATAAATAAATAATTGGATGTTGCCCAGAGATAACAGTGGTGTTGTCCAACTTGATAAAGCAACTTATACTTGATAAAGCTATTCTGTCAGGGAGAATGAAACAATTATACTCTTGCCAGTAGATATGGGGGGGGGGGGTAACTGTATGGACAGTTCAGTCTATCAAGAACATAAAGAACTAGTGTCTTATGATTACTGCAGCAAGATTAAATTGATGCATTATGTAAGAGCAAAAAAAAAAGACAAAGACAAGATAATTTTATCACAAATTGGAATCCTTTTATTAAATAATGTAAGAATAATTTACTATATCCAAATATACAATCTTGTTTCTGTTTGAACCAGATCCTTATTTAAATGTACAAATTAACTGTAATTTAAATAGAGATGGATAGATAGGTAGACATACAGAATTTTATTTTAAGATATCTTTATTATTATTTTTTATCTTTTTTCAGCAAGAGTCTATTAAGTCAGAATCTTATTGCATTTAATGTCCCTATTCTGCCAAATCTATGTAATGATTATATTAGAAATGATTATGTAGGTTTTCCTTATATTCTTATCTGTTTAAATAATAAAAACAAAAGCACCAAACACCAAAGGTATGAGTACCCAGTACTTTTGGCTACCGCATCTGAAGGTTCTGGAATATTTGATCAATGGATTTATGGCAGAGAAACATAAACATACCATTACCCACTCTTCCATTAGTGCTGCTGATTACATGAATTAGCCTTTACTTGAAATAGGGTTGACATGGATGAAAAATGCACTATATGAACTAGTCCTTAATAATGTACAAATCAGTCATGAGTAAGATGGCGTTCAGAGTCATCATAAGAAAAGAAGAATGAAAAGCTAATTCTAGTTTAAAATACAGAAAAAGACAATAATTTTGAATAATGATTCTTCAGAGAAATTGAGTTCTGATAGAAATGAGAAACTATGCTTTTATACCAGCTCAAAATGTTAACACTGAATGTTGTCTTGGAGTGAAAATGTTTCTGAATCTCATTCTCATCTCATAATTAAGTATTGCAAAGCAGCATAAATGAGGAGCAAAAGCAGTTAACTCAATGGAAAGGCCACATCTATTTCTTCTGCTGTACAAATGATATTTTACTCATTATATTTCTTTGTATGCACAATGACAGGCATGTAGAATCCTGAGACTTTTGCCAGTGCCCCATTTAATATATCAACAGTGAGTTAACAGGCCCATAGCTGAATATTATAGAAGCACTGATTATTCTGTAGTATATTCCTAGTTGAACAAGAGCCTCTATAACCTTTATATAATACAACAGTGTGAAATGGGGGATTCTTTCCTTGGATTTCATTATACTTTGGGATAAATATTGAAAACCATTCAGTATGTACAGCTGAAGTGTTTATTTCCCCCCCCCCCTTGTTCTTGTGATGTTAGCAATTTAACATGGACCCAAGCCATGGTGCCATGTTTTATGATCCAGTTATGTCTGCAGTCCATGAGGTGATGTAAACAACAGTACTGTACCACACCTTTTAGCCAAACAATAAAGCAAAAAGGGAGGGGGAACGACACAGTAACATGACTGTCATTCTGTTTTACGTACCGTTGACGTAAGACTAAACTCTTTTAAATCATAAGCTAAAGCACTAGAATGAAAAGTAGTTATTCTCACTCTGACACATTAGAAATATGTCATCAATATATAGTGGCATCATGTCTTAAACTAGCGATGAATTGAATTGATGGAGCGTGGATATGAGAATTCTGTTCTCTTGAAGTATTCCTTTCTCTTCTATCCAAGGAAGGCTACAGCCCATGCTCAACCCACTCTTCCTAACTCAACCACACCCCAAGTCATAAGTCCTTAACTAAAGATGCTGACTGTTCGCACGGTTTTGCATCCAACCTATGATTATCTGACCCCAATTGCCTGCTTCCTGAATGCGTGCCTGGCCTGCATTGTCTCCAGTATACCACTGATACACTTTTATTTGGAGGAGTAAGTACCATGTGAAGTCTGAAGCCCACAAGTGAAGGAAGCCACTGACAGTGACAAATTTGAAATAGTTCATGGCAGAACTATTAGCTATGAGACTGTGAACATTACAGCGAAGCAAGTTATGATTATATTTAGCTGTATTGAACCTAGAAGACAGGGTGGGCTGTACATTTAAATGATCATTTTATCCATTAAATATAAGGCTTTACAGGGTCTATTGTATGCTGTATTCTTTAAAAGCTTGCAATAGCCTGATCTCCAAGTCAAGAAAGTGTTCTTTCACATGCATCACTCTAAATAAAAACACTGTTCTTCCTGAGTTGGTCAGCCATACCTATAAGTCCTTTCCTAGTCTGTAAGGTAGACTCGGACTGCTGTCCCATTGGCAGATGTTTCTCCTGCACCTTCATAGCTAGAGTAAGAGTCCACCAAGGTGAAAGTCCTGAGATGCATAGCTTGGAGGCACAGCATGGCTGTGAGCAGTTATGGATGCAAAGTTCCATCTTGCCCGTTCCTCCTGATGTGGTTCACCCAGCTCCAAGGATGCATTGCTTTCTTCTGTCCTGTCTTACAGAAGAAGGGAGACTTTATGTTGACACCTTCAGAAGCCTGGCTGCTTTATCCCACCATCTTCCCCAGCCCTCATTCCTGTCACCACCAGCTGCTCTGCATTCACCAGCAGTGCAGTGGTGGGCTAATGGGAGACTGGAGCAGGCTGCTGGTGGAGCTCTGATGCCTCTTGCCATCTATGTTCCTGCCATTGATGTCTCTCCCTCGGCTACCTGGTGTTGCATCATTGGGTGATGTAACTGGACTGAGTTACAGGCAGCTCCCTTATTCTGTTGAAAAACCTGCCCAGACAGATTTGTCTTGTCCCCAATGTGCAAATGTTAAGAATTCAGTACAAGACCTCCTTCTTTAGGCATAGTTTATAGTATTTTATATTTGCCTTTTTTGTAACTTCAAAATCAGTTGTATTTTGTGTAACAGATTTGCAGTTATTGTTTGAGTTTTTATACTGTCAGCTATTTGAACATTATGCTCATATTTATGTATCATTTTTGTGATCAGTTGGGATTGGGATATCATTATTAATTAATTGAACAGCTAGATGGTATGAAAATAAAAATACAAAATTCATTGCAGTGTGAATGAAGAAAAGGAAATGATATTCGGTGAGAGCTGTTTTGCCAGAGAGACCATTAGAAAATTAGTAAAAGATTAATGAAAATTAAGAAGGGAAATGGATTTATGTTTCATTATAATACCTAGTAACATTTCCTTTCATGTGAAAATCCCTTTTCAGAGCAAAGCACAGGCTCAAGATACAGAGAATTCATGCACATTTTGTCCAATAAATGATTTAGCCACAAAGAGGAAAGGCTGCAGGAAGGCTACTAGCATCTCAGTGGGCTGCCCATTATATTAATATGTGCATCATTCAGAAAGCTGAAATAAGGGACAAAATTACTTTCCATAGTTTGGACAGCAGTGCTACACACAGAGCATGTAATTAATACAACGATTGCAGGGTGTATTCATTAAGCATTTTTGTATTTTAATGATCAAGGCTTTTCTTCAAGAGAAATTAGTTGGACAACTAAATATGTGACTAAGTTTATTCTTCCAAGTGAGTGACATTTTAATAACAGAACTCCACTTCTAATAAATATACTTACAAATGGGAGCTCATCCAGAGTATCTGGATATAATTTGTAGCTTGAACAAGTAGTAAGATGGAACACAAATGCATAATAATTAAGAGCAAAAATAAAAATGTTCTTTCTCTTCTATCTTTTCTTTGTTGTGGGCAGTATCCAATGGGGCGCTTACACCCCTGCCAATTCTCCTATGCCCAACAGATTCCCTTCTGCAAGCAGTGCCCACTGCTTGCAGAGTGGTGATTTAGTGCATCCGGGGGCAACCGAAAATAACATAAACACTCATTTCTGGAAGGAGGTAGGTCGGCGGAGCTCACATAAGGGAGCTACACTGATCTGCCTCCTTCCAGAAACAAGCATTTCTGCTGGGTTTGGGTCTTCCTCCAGGGAGCACTAAATCTCCCTTATGTAAGTAGGTGGTTTCCGCTTCCACAGTGGAATTAGCGGGACCCACCACTTGTGGAAGGAAATAGGTGGGGCAGAAGGGAATCAGTGGGGGGCGGGGCGTAAGCACCCTGTTGGATACTGCCTTGTGTCTCCACTGTGTACAATTACATTGTAAACTCTGGTGTTGCTCTGCACATCATCTATACTAGGGGTGCAGAACATACTTAGGGTGGAGTGGAGGAAGATGCAGTAGTCTCTAATACTGCACACCAACCAGCAGACATTCTCCCTCACTCTTAACATCCCATAGACTCTCTCCATCCTTAACTGCTAACTCCTTGACTGTCAACTGTCATTTCCCGACTGCTCTTTTCGAGTTAGCTATAACCCCCCAACCAATCAATTAAAACTGAATTTACTTGATCCCAGGCCACATTTATAAATATTCACACCGAATATTTATAAATTTTGAAGTGCAAGCACCCATCTTGACAATCTTCATAGTCACACCCCCAAGGACAGTCCAAAAATTCAGACAGTTGTGCTGCTCCATAGTAAGAAATAAGTTCTAGCAGTTTTCAGCTCCACCAAAAGCAGGTCTTTTGCAAAACTAAAGGATCTTAATTCCCCATTCAAGACCAAGCCATCCCAAAATACTTTACAACAGGGAACAATTCATTCATTTCATGATATATTGTTGCTGGTAAAATCCATTTCCCCTCAGCTACTGTGAGGATTGCAGCTTAGCTGAGGAAACAGAAGCCCGAGCAGTGGCAGATGCCTGATGTCTGCGCCCCTGCTAATCAAAAAGAGCTGGCACTGTGTTCCTGTGAGCCCTGGCTCCACCTCACCACTGGGTGAATGACCCCCCTCCCCAGCCCCCTGTGGTCCAGATGTGGGCCACATGCCCAGTGATGTCACTGGGTGGGGTCACACCCACTTATGCCATCCAGTCCCTTGGTGAATTGCCAGCTGGAGCTTCTCCAGTCCATCACTTTGATTGGGGTCAGGCCCAGCTTCATCCACCCTGATCTACATGGCTGGCTCAATATGAACAATAAATCATGAGCATGATAATCAGTGAATGTGAATAATCATTAAGTACTTTTAGATTCTAATGATTTCCATGGGAGAAAAAAGAATGCACAGTTGAATGTTAGTCTCTCAGACCTGGGTTGGATCTCAGTGCCTCCAGCAGAGAAAGAGGATGGTTTCTGGCTGAGATCCTTTTCTAGATCTTTGTGAGCTATCTCCTTCCTTGGGGCTTTTTCAAGAGCTGGAAATGTGGGCAGCCAGGGAAGCTGAAGAATGATAATAGAAAGAAAAACCACTCAGCCACTTGGCTACCTCTCAACAATAAGGTAAACTCAAAAACACCACCCCAAAAAATCAAAATAAATTTGAAAGCACTGCAAGAATGAGAGAAAAACAAAAGCCTCTTTCACAGTGGAAGAAAACTTCTGGTTAATTGGAGGATAAATTTTGGCACTGTACTAGATGGAATGGCATATCCTTATACTCACCATGAGGATGCTGTCCCAAGATGCTCTTTGCGTGGTGAGTTATCTTTATGCTTTGTCTATAGCCCTGGCCATTAATGTTTGTTTATTTGTTTCATTTTTTTAAAAAAGAGGGGAAGCCTCTCTTCAGCTAGGAAGTTTTCAGAGAAGCATACAAAACCACAAAACAAAATCAAATGTTTATACCTATTTCTGTGTGGGTCTCTCCCATCATGTTGTGAGTCTCCATGCCACCAGAAATGTTGAGTATGGAGGGTATACTGCATGGTGCAGAGATCCAAATGAGAAACGGTTTAAACATTAGAGGCAGTGGAATGTACTTAATAGTGTTAGACTTAGAGTGAAAAATATATGCTCAAATTCCTGTTTAGCCATGGAGTATACTGGGTGGAGTGTACTGGGTAACCTTGGGCCGGATGCCGCCTTTCAGACTAACTTAGCTCACAGGGTTGTTGTGATGCTAAGAGTGGGGGAAATCCATGTATGCTACCCTTGGAACAACAGCACACAAATATAACAAATAAAAATTAAGGCCACAATCCTATAAACCTACCTGAAATTACATATGAGTAGACATGCATATAATAGGATTGCATTGAGGTGGGGAGTCACTAGTCACCCTTCTTTTGTAGCTCTTCAACGTGAATGTAATGTGCATCCTGGCCTTGAGATAGGGTTCAGAGAATTCTTATGCACTGTAATTGGGGTTTCGACTGAACAAGCAGCTCCATAGTCTTTTCATTGTAAACGAAAACTAAGGATTGTCTTGCAGAGGGATATATAGCAATATCAAATGAAGGACATTTCCTAGTAGATGAGAAAAAGTAATTAAATATTTTAGAAAATATTAAAGTGTAATGTGTAATTATAGGATCTGATTATATACTACAATTATCTTAAATGTAAAACCTGCCTCTTCCTAGTTCTTACTCTTCATTAAAAGAAATACTATTATTCTAGCTTGAACAATAAATTTTGGATAATGGAGCAATCTCTATGTGAGATCTTTCTGCATTTGTTTTCTATAATAAAATACATCAAGCTTATAAGTGAATCTGAATTTCTCATCGTTTATTGAGAGTATCAACTGTATGAACCCACATTACCCCGCCAGCCTATGTGCTTAAATATATTAAGATAATCTATGAAGCCTGAGGTGGGCATTATTTTGTATATAGTCAGTGAGCTTTCTGAACATACATATTTATTGTGCAAACCTCACTCACATATTGACCCAAAATCTGGATAAGCTCTCCTTTTAATGCAGAGATATTATATTCACTATTCCTGTTCATATTTAAATATGCTCTTCACATCTCAAAGAAAAAAAATATGCTCAGGTTTTGAATATTTCTGATGGAATGCTTCATAAGTGAAGCACACTCTCCCTGAGGGTATTATAACACTATTTCGTTTAATTAAATTGATTAAATTTAAGCAAATGGTGGCCTAACCCAAGGGGAGAATATATTTAATTTATGAAACAGGCCACCATTCATGCTGCTATATCGCATGTATAGCACATTATTTCTTAAACAGAATGTTCCAGTTTCTATAACAACTCATTTGTTATGCCAAATTTAAAGTGAGTTTGAGTATCTGAGGTATTTCTATTATATTTTTTAAGAAGCTTACCTCAAATATACTCACTCAGCCAATCAACAGAGAAAGAAGGGGGTGATGAACTATGCTTTAAAACATATTGCTTTAAAAGCATTAATCCGGTTTGTCACAGTTTTATGAATATGCATATTAAAGTCTCCTGATTATAAGCATATATAAGTTCAAATGTGCCTTGATCTGCAGGAAGGCAGAACAGATGTGGCTTTTTCAGGGCTTGCCTTTGGTAGGAGAGTAGAACGGTTCAGAGGAAGTCCTCACATTAAAAGAATGTGTGAAGAGTTCACAGACCTACCGGGATAGGCCCCGCTCACATGCCCAGCGGACATGGCCCCTTGCTGGCGATGTACGTGCTGCCCATGGCCACATCATGTTCAGTGCATGCAGGAGGGGGTATTACATAGAGCACATAGAGCTTAGCATATGCACATAGAGCTCCTTCATGCCAGGGGGGGTCCTGATTGACATTGGTATGCATGTAGGTCCCCTTGTCACATGCGCCAGTGCAAAGTAGGCATAACCCTGCTCCCCCCCACTCAACACATGAGTGGCATTTGTCTGACACTCTCATCCTCATTAAGGGTGGCCTTGACTGGGCTGCCACATCTCTGCCCTGCTGATGCTGACTGCCTGGATTCCATGTAAGTGATGCAAATGTGGGTAGTTGTTCAAGAGTCTCACTATATACTAGGTGAGCTTGGACTGAGCCACCCCTGTGACCACCCTATTGGGCATGGCCCTTTCTTCCACTTCTACCTTTCTCTCCCCAGCCAAGGCATGTTAAGCTTGTGTGTCCTCTGCTGAACACATCAACCTGGGCCTGAGCTGGGACACCGGGTCTACCAAACCAGTGATCCACTACAAATTTCCAACCCAATCATAGTTAGACATAGACTCCTTTCTTCATTTAACTCTTTGGGGGCTACCAATCTCTATAGCCACCACCTCTTCATACTGGGAGCAAGATAAAATTGATATAAGTCTTGTGGAATATTCTCCTCTGGCCTAAGACCCTTGAGGTATCTTCTTTGGAATCTTTATGTATAATTCTTTCCTCTTTCAGCTCATCTGACCACCTTCCACTGCAGTACCGCCCTCTTCCACATGAGGGCAGTATCACTTGGTTCCCCACAAATAAGGATGGGTGGATCTGTCCGTTTCAGTTTCCTCCACATTTGAACTTTTTAAACTCTCAAGTTCTTTCTCTCCTGAATATGAACTTTCTAAATTTTGGTAAATTCTCATTCAAAAATGAACTGCAACAAAATTCTCACCCATCGATGCCAGCCAAATTCAATAGGTACAGCTACTCCCAGCATGATGAGGACCATTCAGCTGGTAAAGATGAGGAACCTGTCAGAAAAAAAGGGGTGGCAACCTTAATTCAACACCACAAATATAGTTGAATACACAGAGATTTAAAGCCAGACTTTTAAGAGCTCGGGACTCAAAGCTTTCTGCCTGAATTGACAAATCTGTCAGACTTTTTTTCTCCCACATTCACTTAAAAAAATAATATCTAGTTCTTTTTGCTCCAAATACGGATAAATTTTTACACATTTGGTTAAGTTCTTATCAAAACCAACTTGAAACAAAATGTTAAGCCATCCCTACCTACAGGATGGGCTAACAGTGCCATCAGACACAGCCTATGCTCCATACAAAGCAAGGAGACGGTATCAGTGCTGTTCCAGCACATGCATTACTGACCATTTGGCACTTCCTATTGCTCTTTCCTGCACTAAGCTCGGAACAAGACTAGGCTGACATGGTGATTAGCCTAGGGATGACAGTACAAGGGATATTCAAACTCGCTGAAATTCTCCAAACTTCACATTGAAGCTTGGTTTGGCTTGCTCACGTTTTTCAGCTTGCTCATGGCTCACTCATGTGTGCCGCTTTTTGGTTCATTCAAACTGAAAAAGTGTGCATTTCCAGATGCATTTTTCAAAATTGTGCACTTCTACCCCCCCCCCACACACATTGATTAAAGCATGAAAATGTGTGTATTTTTTTAAATGTGCATTTCAAAGTGCACATTAGTTAAAAACAAAACACATTTTTCAAATATGATCACAAGTTCAGGAATGTGCAAATATTTTTTTTTTACTGCGCTCCTAGTCATGTTCGGCATTGCAAGCAGGGCAAGTTTAGGATGATTTGTGAACCTGAAGCACAAGCCTGCCCCTGCTCTGTGCAAAGGGTTCATGAAGCCTTGGAGGCTGCCATTAACCTTGCAGGAAACAAGTGTTCTTTTCAGTAACCTTAGAGCAGAGGCTTGCTGTAGGAAATATCAGGCTACTTCCTTTTTGTGGGAGAAGTGCGGGTGGAAAGAAACAAAACCTGCTCGCTAATTGGCTACAAGCTAATCATAATAAAGGCAAATGGCTGCCATGTTGAATTGCTTAGAGAAAGCCAGAGAATGACAGACCAGAGACTAACACAACACTGGAAAGACACAGCTGGGACTTGCTGCTATCAAACTAAAAATGTTACCAATGTTAGATTGAAGAGGTCATAAATTATCTCTTTCCAATGTACACACAAAGTGTGTGTTGCCGGAGCAAATTTTTTGCTTATTAACCCCAGACTCAGCAGTCACGGTTATACTGTAGTTGTGAATGGAACACCCCATTTGCTTATGCCCTCCATTTATTTATTTCCTACTTGACCACTCCTTTCCTAGTTGTAAACGGCATGAGTGCAAGGTGAAAGGGAGAAACGTGCTAAGCGAAAAGCACGTCAAAGGAATCCTTTACAGGACCATCTTCCATCTGGTAACCTGTGTCCTCACTGTGGGAAGCTGTGTGGATCTAGAATTGGCCTCCACAGTCACTTACGGACCCATCGCTAGAGTCTACACAATTTTTTAGAATTTCCTCCTTTTATCATTTTCTTTTCGTAATTTTATCCTGGAAGACAATCTTACTTGATCGCCTACTACTGCATACGTCTGGTTCGGAAGCCCTTTAACAATCTTACTAATCACTGTGCAACTGTTTGTTGACATACTTATGATAAAATGCCAATGCAATTACTTAGACGTTAAGCAAGCGGCCCACCAAGCCACTTCTGGCAGCCTGCCAGGCCCCCCTGCATCTACCACGGTGGCAGCACTGCTGATCCCATCCTCATCTCCCATTTCTGCTAGCACTAACCAGGGAGTCCTGTCCTTTATCTCTCATCTGTGATGAGAGATTGGAGACAAGCAAGGGATCCCCTTGCTAGAAACCCCAAGGTTCACGGTTGCTGGAGTGGGAGGGAGGCTCTGTAGCCTCTTTCCCTCTCCAGTGACCTTAACCCAGCCGGGATCACTTGCTTTACCCAGTGTATGTGTGTCTCCCCCAGTATGCATGGATGTATCTCCCCCACCCCGTTGCACCCGTGTCTCCTCCCCCACCCTGTGTGTTTCCCTCCCCCATCCCAATGCATGTGTGTTCGCATGTGTGTGGCCCCCAGACCCCTGGCAACACTGGATTTGGCATCCAGGACCAGAAAGGTTGTATGACCCTGACTTAAAGGCTGTAAAGCAGACTTCCCCAACCTGGTGCCTTCCAGATGATTTTGATTTCAATTCCCATTGGCCCTAGCCAGTATGGGCAATTGTCACAAATGCTGGGAGTTATACTGCAAAACATCTGGAGGGCAACAGACTGAGGAAGGCTGCTGTAATAGATATACAGTGTGGTTCAGAGAAGCTACTGGTGGTTGCATACTTGCTCTTTTCTTTGAAACTACCATCCTTCGTTCACATACATTTTTCGGAGGATCCAGATGATGTCAAACCGTTGCAGTCCAGTATTTTCTATGATGTCCTCCCATGTTTTTCAAACCTGATTTGTGGCATTGGGGGAGGGCAATAAAATGCATCCTGGCACTATTAAGTCTTTTAAGGGCTCCTGTGCTTTTAATTAAAAACATCCTGTTTCCATTTCATTGCTTCTGCTTGAGTGCAGCTTTGGGATAAGTGGTTAATAGTCTCTCAATGAACCCCAGAATTGCCTGTCTTAATTGTCCCAATGTCAATTTCTGTTCCAATGGGAAGAGGCTTTATTCACCAGTTTCCTCTCATCATTATTATTTATTTTATTTTCATTTTGAATAGCAAAATAGCATGTGTTCACAACAACATAAAACAAAAAATAATACTGGCTCAAGGAAACCAGCAATTAAAGCCTTGCTCCTCTGGTCGTCAGAACAGAAACTGATTGATACTGGAACAATTAAGAGAGACTATTGAAAGGACAATTAAGAAACTAATCATCCCTTATCCCCAGACACAATCTACAGAAAGCAATAGAATGGGCAGGGCCTTAGAGCAGGATACTTTTAGTTAACTTTGGAAAGAATATTAGCTGAATTAGATTTTCTTATGAGTAAACATTATGGCAGGATCTTGGCTAGGGGAATAGCAGTGCTGGGTAATAGCGCTATGTTAAATGTTGTGGAATCTTCATTTTAATGCTATTTCCAGTCATTAATGGAAAGAAATGCCTATGCCCTTTCCTTTAGGAACCACCTGTGTCCCCAGCCACCCCTGAAATCATTAAATAAACATTCCTCCCCTGATCGTGTCCTTAGCAGCTACAGGGCACCTTAAGGGTCAAAATTAGCTTGTAAACAACCTAATTTTGTTTACAAAATTTAAAGCCCTGCATGGTTTGGGTCCAGGCTACCTACGAGATCACCTTCTCCCGTACAATCTGCCCCGCACACTCAGGTCCTCTGGGAAGAATTTACTTCAGCCAGCCAAAACTAGGCTGGCGGGTATTACCCAGAGGACCTTTTCTTCTGCTGCTCCCAAATTATGGAATGGCCTGCCGGAGGAGATTCGTCAACTTAGCAGTATCTTAGAATTTAAAAAAGCCATTAAGACTGATCTCTTCCAGCAGGCCTATCCGGTGGAATTTTAGGTTGCTTTTAAGATGCTTTTAGGTTGCTTTTAAGATGCTTTTAAGATGCTTTATAATGTTTTTAAGTAGTTTTAAGATGTTTTAATAGTATGGTGTGTTGATTAGTTTATGTATTTTGTATTTTTGTTGTTATTCCATTATTCCTGAATATTCCTTTGAAATGTTCTTTTTTTCCTTTTCTTTTGCATTTGCTTTTTAAGTTATTGATGTTTAGAGAACAACATTCTGGTACACTGGATAAGTGTTCCCCTAACTGTCAAGCTGGGGGGGGGGGAATCAAACTGCATTGTCAGCAACTAAGGATGCAAAAGGATTTTCTTTGTTATTGTTTGTGAATTTCTTTCTTTCACTCGTCATGCATAATAATCCATGCTGCTCTTTCTTCAGTAATCTATAAAGGAAAGAGAAGGGGAAAAAAATATTACAACATACTCAGGAGATTTGAAATAGCAACAAGAACAACATTATTAATGATTCCTGGTAATGACACAGTCTGTAGCTCTGTGGGTCCCTTCTACCACCCCACTGAAGTAGCTAATTAAAATGTAATTAGTATCTTTCATAGTGAGAAGGAATAGGACTTTATATGACTGGTAACAGACTTCAACTATGTATACAAATAAACGTCAAGGTGACTGCAAACCGTTGGCCTTTGAAATTTTACTTGATATAACTAACTATACATATAACAAAGAATGCAAGCATTATATTCAACTAATGTTTGCTCTAGTAGCTGGCTTTTATAATAAACACCATAGATAATAAACCTGTTATAATTGACACCATAGATATAAAAGGCACAGTGGCCAACCAGCTGCTCACGGGAACCCACAAGCAGGACATGAGTACAACAGCACCCTCCCACCCATGCTCCCCAGCAACTGGGATACATAGGTATACTGCCTCTGATATGCTCTGGTATACTGCAGGTAGCATATAGCCATCAGGACTAGTAGCCATTGATAGCCTTCTCCTCCAGGAATTTGTCCAATCCCCTTTTAAAGACATCCAAATTGTTATCTATCACTACATTTTGTGGTAATGATTTCCACAGTTTAACTATGCACTGAGTGAAGAAGTACTTTCTTCAATCTGTCATGAAGCTCTCAGCAATCAGCATCATGGGATGACCCTGGTTATAGTATTATGAGAGAGGGGGGGGAAATGACTCCCATATGTGATATGAGTTGGAATAAGTGTCAAGGTAGAAATCGGAGAACCATGACCAGCTTGGGTTTTGCTGGTTCTCACATCTCTAGAGGAAGAGAGATAGTCTTTGTATTGTCAGTTGGCCTTTCTCCCTCCCTCATTCTCCATTAAAACCATTAGAGGGTTTTTAAAAATTATTGTTATGCTTCTTAATTAAGCTTATGCTTCTGGTAGCAATACAATATGGAAGATTCAGTGTCAACATGTTATCAACTTGTTCTCTTTAAAAAACAACAGCAGAAGAATATAAAGCTGGATAGCAAAAAACAAACACTGTCCCTATTTTTCTGAGTGTAGGAAGGCACAATCCAGTCTCGTGGCCAATATGCCTTGCAAATATCTCCCATATATGGCAAACATTTAAAAAAATTATACCCATTTTTAAAATTTCTCATGATCATCGATGGGAGTCAGGGAGGCTTGGATTTCTGAATCTTGGGTTCAGTACCCAAGGCGAAGTGGATTGCCTCCATATTGGTCCCAGCAGAATTGGATCATTTTCTGAAATACTGAATTGGGGTCTGAGTTGAATCTTGTAGTTGGAACACACGTCTAGGTTTAATCTTTTCCCATGTGCTGTTTTCCCACTGAAAATTTCTATGCACAAACATCAACATTGCTATTTGCTCTTGACACTTTGAGGGGGGAGATAATGGGTTGAATTCAGACTTAGTCATACTTAGAGTAAACAACTCTAACTTAAGTCCTATTGATTTCAATGGGTTTCACAGACTGGCAACCCCATTCCATGAGTGAAAGGGAAAACAGGCAAAATAGTGTGCCCACACTCCTTTCTGCCCTTCCCTTCCTTTGGCCTTATCTGCTGCCAGAAAAGGGAAATCCCTTTTTCTCTCTAGCTGCCTCCAGCAAGCCAGCCTTAAAACTCTCTGGTATCTCAGGTATCTCCTTTTGGTAATGTGATGGTTGGCTCTTAGATATGGGGTGGGTAACTCCCCATGAAATTTCAAATAACATGGTTTAAATTTTACTGATGAAAATTGTCAATAAGAAAAAGTTTTAAAACCTGAATGGATGCACACACACCCATACGAGCAATGGGTAAGAAGACATCCAGTGCTAAATGCATCCAGCTATGTGTACTAGACTGTGTCCCTGTTTTATCCAGGTCCCTTATCCAAGCAGTATCTTACTGTCATCGGTCCAGCTCTCTCAATCAGTTTTCTAGTTCCAGCAGTTCTGACTCTTCCTGTCCTCTAGGCTTCCTTCAGACTTCCTCTGAGCTTCTTCCCTTCCTTCACCTTCTCTTTTCTATCTGCTTCTCTGCCTTTTCTCCTTAGGCATTTATCTCTTAAAATTAGCTATATTTCCTCTCTCTCCCCAACTTCTACCAATGAGGAGAGTAGTTTCTTGTTCATTTCTGTAAACTACATTTCTCTTTCTTGAGTTGAAACTTTTCTCTCTCTCTTCCTCTGACCTTCTGTTGAACTATATAATTTCCTGCCTTTCTGAGAGAAACTTCCTGACCTTTACATTGTAACTAAACTTTTTAGCTCTAATCTATTAACCTTTTGGCTGAAACTGACTAGCACCCACATGGAGAGAGAGAGAGAGAGAGAGAGAGAGAGAGAATTTAACCACATAATATCCTAAAAACAAATGAAACACCAAAATGGAGGAGAGTTCTGTTCCTTCACAATGGATCTACTCCAGGTTTGACTAAATCTGGATCCAACCCAGGTGCAGAGAAAAATGGGAGGTGCCGATAAAAAAGGGTACAGGGGAATAATTAATTCCCCTTCCCCTTGTGCTGTGGACGCGACTTGGATTGGGGGCACTCATAGTCGCTATGAGGTTAATAAAAGATGAGGAGAATCCCAAGCACAGGATTCAAAGATGCCTTTTATCTCGTTGCGTTTGCCTCATACTTACAGGCAGGGAATAGGTGACTCCTATTTCGGTGGGGCTCCTTTTCCGTTATAGGTTTTTCAGGTTTTATTTGGAGCTTCATAGGTCCCAGCAGAATTGCCAAAATGGGTTCACCACCATGCATAGCTCATATGAAGCCCCAGATAAAACCCGCAAAGCCTGTAATGGAAAAGGAGCCCCACCAAAATAGGAGTCACCAGCCTTCCCTGGTTACAGGTACCCGTTTGCACTTAGAGAGACCAAAATACTGAACAGTAAGAAGACCTAACCAGTAAGGCCAGTGGCAGAAAGCTCTACTGATTGCTCTACCCGCTATCAAAAGTGACAGGGAAAGACCACCAACGAGGGTCAAACCAAAGGAAAACAAGATGATCAAAATGGCAACATATGGACACCTGATAAGACATACTCCATGGTAAACTAAAGTCTAGCTATGGGCAAGAGAAAGATTAACCCACCTGATAGCATCAGGATTCTCATCACTGTGCAGGTGCAAGCCCTTACGTGCCTTAAAGTGAAAAGTAACCTCTAAGCTTATGTTATCAGCTCCTTTCCCATTAGCAGCTTTAATGAGGAAATATCTTCAAAAATAGGATTCAAGCAGGAGGTCTGTAGATTTTTGCACTCTGTGGAATATATATGTTATCTCTGTCAGACAAGAATAGACATGCCGGTTCTTTGTATTTGGTGTTTTAAGGTTGTGTGAGAAGTGCCATTGAAATCAACTTCTATCAGAACAGATAAAATAACTCTCCAAAGAGCCGAGTCTGTCAAAATAGATTTAAAAAAAAAAAAAAAAAAAAACCCACCACACACCACTCTCGGTGGGTGTTCAGATAATGGATTCTGCATATCTAAGTAAAATTTGTGACTGGCTCCAATATTTGTTGGATTTTAAATTAAAATTCAAGCAAGAAAGAGACCCAATTTTTTTCAGAGTTGCTTACACTGTACTGAGATATAACCTTAGGATCTATAAATATTAAAATTTTTCATTGATGTGGCAATGAGGGTTTTTTTCTGTTCTGTACTGTTGTTTTTTTTGTACAATAATAAGGCAGATACTTACAGCAGAGGAGTGAATGAATACACTGCACTGTAGCTACCATGGAAACCAGCAATGTCTTTCCCTTATGAAAAGATTCTAGCTGATTTTAGAGGTGCACTCAGCCCAGAGGCCTAATATTATTCTTAATATTAGTCTCAAAGTAAGCAGTGACAGCTGTATTGTATTGGCTGGTTTATAGCCAGATTCTTTGCTTTCTGAACTTCAGCTGTCCAAAAACTTTGGTTACTCAAATAAAGCTCTATGATCTGATCATTTCCATTAAAGAAGATTTTTAGATAGATGTGTGGTGTTTTAAAATATGTATTTTAAATCTCTCAGCTGGATTTATAGTTGACTGAGTAGAACATGGCACCATCCAGCCAAACTTATGCAAATTTAAATTCCATTAGGGTGAATAAGCTTTTTCCAAGAGAGGGAGGAAATCTTTGAATCCAACTCATGGATAGTTAAGACTGAGTAGCCTATGACAATTCAGAGTCTGAGGCAAAAATATAATAATAAATTAAAAAATAAATAAATAAAATTAAATAAATTAATTTATCCATTGATTATAAGTATTTTAATACTGCCCTTTATTCCTATTACAAGGGTAATTTACCAAAGAAATATTAAAATTTTATATATATATATATATATATATATATATTAGCTAGCCTAACAACAGAGTAATTTCAAAATATATTAAGAGCTAAACTTTTCAGCTTCCGCCCTCATCAGTAGCTGTGATGTTAAATGGATACCAAGAGTGGTAGCCTGGAATGCTGGGAGATGAACATTCCTAAGGAGAAGAAAAGCAGAGGTATGACTGTGAGAGCTGGACTGACCCAGGTTCAAAAGCTTACCTAGCTAGTGACCCTCAGTCCCAGTCACGCAGACAGAAGGAGGAGATAACAGCAGTTAATAAAGATTAAAGAGTTTATTTGTAAGACCCAATTACATGGGATTAAGGCAAGCAATGCATCTCTTACGCAGAAGAGATGTCCTCACTACATGATTGCAGATTCAAGTCCAAGACCCCAGTGGTAAGGCTGAGATGAAGTGAAGTGACTGACTTGTCTTGAAGTAGAAGTCCAGAACAAGCAGGAAGTGAGGGGATGTGTCTTACCCCAACTTATATAGTAAGACCCTATTTATAGTATCTATAAATAGGATATTACTCACCAGTTATATAACCTATTCTTCACAACATGTTTACTGCAACTGTCCCATGAGTCTGAGTCATAGACCTTGACATTATGTCTGGTGACAGGAGACCTTGTGTACTTCACCTCAAGAGACATCCTCCATGTCAGGTGACAATGGTGACAATCTCGTTCTGCCCACCATGCAAAACCTAACATCGACTGGTATTATGCTTATTTATTTATTTATTTATTATATTTATACCCCGCCTTTTTTCCTGCAAGGAACCCAAAGCGGCTTACATAGTCCTCCTCCTCTCCATTTTATCCTCACAACAACCCTGTGAGGTAGGTTAGGCCAGGGGTCCTCAAACTACAGCCCGCGGGCCACATCCCGCCCACCTTGCCTTTTTATCTGGCCCGGGGGCCGATCGTTGGTGGTATAGTGGTTGCTCGCGCGAGAAGGAGAATCTCCTTCTCGCGCGACTCTTCTGCAGCTGTCGGAGGAGGAAAGCTCGCGGGATTATACCGCTGACGTCATCCCGCACGCTTTCCTCCTCCGACGGCTGTGATGGCCAGGGCTCCATTTTCCTGCTCGTCCCCACTGCTGTTAGCGCGCTTTTTCTTCCTACCCTTGTTACTCATCTGGTTCGGCATCGCCAAGGGAGGAGGAGGAAGAAGAGGAGAAGGAGTGGGTTGCGGTGGTGGCGGCAGCAGGAAGCTTGAGGAGGAGGACGCGACGGCGGAGAAGGCGCTGGATGCTGCTGCTGCTGCCACCTCCACTGCCACCTCTTGCTTGCCGCCGCCGCTGCTGGTGCTACCACCGCCACCAACCCCGGCTTATTGCAGCTCCATTGTCAGGTGGAGGAGCCAGCTCATCCTCCCCCTCACGCACAACGGGCTCGTCACGCACACACACACACACCACAGCCGCCTGGCCACAGGAAGAAGTGCTAGCCAGGGGAAAGGCGTGTCTCACTTGTTTTGATTCTGCTTCTTTTCTCTTGGCTGTGCTCCCCTCCCTGCCCACTTCCTCCTCCTCCTCCTCGTCTCTCGCCCTGCCAGGCCCTGGTGACAGTGGAAAACAAAGAGCAAGTGAAAGGAAGGGAGGAGGAAGGTGCGACTCAGAGGCTGGACTAGCAGCGGCGGCAGCAGCAGCAGGGAGCTGCTAAGGTTCTTTCAAAGCATCACGATGGTGATTGTGAAAGGGGTTCCTCCAGATACGTATGTCAGGATTCATTGCCCAAGCAGGAATAAATATGGGAATAGTGCATAGGCAAAATCTCTTAAACCCCGTGATCGCTTGACACGCTCCTCATTCTCGCCGTGTGGACTTTTCTCCGTCTCCCCCCCCTTACCTGCATACTTTTGTATGCATGGCTTGCGTTATGCTCAGGGGTGGGCAACTTGTGACCTCCTTGGTGTTGTTGGACTGCAACTCCTGGCATTCTTCACCATTGACTAGGCTGGCAGGGCTGATGAGAGTTGCAGTTCAACACCCGGAGGGCCAGAAGCTGCCGAACCCAACCCTGCACTAAAGCTTGAGAGTTTAGGACCCAAAGATGTTTGTCCAGATTAGTATGGAATTCAAAAGGGCAACCTTGTGTATGTGAGATAGACATGTGCACGCTAGAAGATACCTCTGGAATTGTATCCACGTCAATGCAGAATCGGCCAGCAACCGAGGTAGGTAGGCAGGTGCAAGCCTGTAGTCAGCCTAAAATTCCATCTTCCATTTAATCACTTATTAACATTATAATCATTAATTTATAATAACTTTCCATTTAAGAAAAAAAAATTCACCCCTATCAAGTAAAAAAAAAGGACCCGGGTCCTTTTTCTTTTACTTGATCCATTCGTTCATATTTTTTTCAAACTATAGTCTGGCCCCCCAACAGTCTGAGGGACAATGAACTGGCCCCCTGTTTAAAAAGTTTGAGGACCCCTGGGTTAGGCTGAGAGTCAGTGACTGGCCCAAAGTCACCCAGTGAGTTTCATGGCCGAGCGGGGACTAGAACCCGGATCTCCTGAGTCCCAGTCCAACACTCTCACTGCTACGCTACACTGGCTCTGAATTATCTGAATTATGAATTATCCTCCAAATTAAGGCCATATGGACTAAGAGTTCTAAGTCTGTAGATGTAGAAATTTTCCTTTTTGCCCAGCATGTCAGAATCCTTTGTTTGCTCAATTGGAATCAATTGTAAATCTGAGAGACTTTGTACAGGTGAGTTAAAATGTCTTGGAAAAGGCTGCTCTATTTTTTTGGTCAGAATCACAGATTTGTGGTTACAGAATCTTGTTCTTAGGTCCATTGTAGTTTGCTCTACATATTGCATACAAGATTCCCCCCCCCATTTTTACATTCAATTAAATAAATCACATTACTACAAGTAAATGTAACTGATTATCTAATGCAGTAAGTTTTGTTAGTAACTGTGCTCCAAAAATAAGTGGTTTCTTGGAGGTAACTGCAGGTAATGCAGTGCACTGATCTACTGCCCTGTGATTCTGAGTTGTAAACATCTTGTTTAAGTGCTGCTGTCAGGGCCGGTGCTACCATTAGGCCAACTAGGCAGCCGCCTAGGGCGCAGGGCTAAAGGAGGCGCCAGAAACGCCTTGGGGAAAAAATACAGCGCTCTCAAGTGGGAAGGGGGGTGCTAAATATCTGATCTTGCCTAGGGCACCAAACTGCCTTGCACCGACCCTGGCTGCTGTAACTAACAATTTACACAAATTGGGTGGTTTTCTGAATGTGATGCATGGTGGAGAATTAATGGTTTCTCTTAAACGAGCACAATAGGATATAATAGGATAACTATCTTTCATTATCTGGCAGTAATTAGAGACAGCAGGTTGGTAGTCCACAACAAATTGAATATGATTTTCTTTCAAAGAGTTAGCCTTTGCTTCATAAAGGCAGGTATCCCTGCATAATTACTGATGCTTGATTGATACTGTAGTCAATAATGTGACTAGGTATCCATGTTGTTGGAGATGTTCATTACATATTTTTGAGAAGTTTTCTTTATTATTGCAAATGCATCTTATCGTAAGAGCCAAACTATATATAATGATCTTCTTTAGATGCTTCAGAACACTTGAATTGTATTTAAGTTACAGGTGGCTCACAATATAAGTCTGACAATTTGATTTGGTTTTCAATGGTTAAGAAGACATCAAGGAAGGATAATTTTGGGTTTTCAGTTGTAATGTTACTGGTAAACTTTATCATTGGGTGGATAGTGTTGATAAACTTAGTAAAATTCTCCAAGCTATTCCTTCCATAGTCCCAGATGACAAAGATGTCATCTATGTAACACCACCATATGCTGGGCTTGTAGGTGGAAGTTTTGCCGATACAGTCATGCCTTGGATTGAGAGCATAATTCGTTCTGGAAACGTGCTTGTAATCCAAAACACTCTTATATCAAAACAAAATTCCCCCAAAAAAATTTGTACAGAGATTTTTAATGTAAGCCATACTACAGTACTTGTATTGCAAGACATCACTTGTATATCAAGTAATAAATAAATAAATAAATATTTAAAAATTTGCATGTCTTGCAAAACGCTCTCAAACCAAGTTACTTGCAATCCAAGGTATTACTGTAGTTTCTTTGAGTTCTCCCAAAAATAGATTGGCATGTGATGGGGCATACATGTTCCCCTTGTTGTACCTTGGAGTTGAAATTGAAATTGTTACAAGTATGTTGCAATTGTTACAAATACGAAATTGTTACAACTTAGCCAGGGATTTGTGTGTGTGTGTGTGTGTGTAGCTAAAAGACAAATCTCTCTGGGATAGAACTGTACACAAATGGCCTATTAGAATCCACTCTGTTTCAACTTTCAACAGCCAAGGACTGATTCAGCACTTCCACCCCTTCACTTGAATATGATGAGATTGCCCCTCCCAGCCTCGCGTAGCTGTGGCGGGGGGGGGGGGAACAATTTGCGCACGGGGGAATGACGGATCGGACCACAATGGTGTGATATTAATCTACCAATCAGGAGGCAGAGTGGGCGGGGTGGCAGAGCCGATATTAGGCTTGCACCCACCATTTTCTGCCTCCTTTCGAATGCGGCTTCACATGTGGATGCGAATTGTGAAGCAAAAATGGATAAAATTTGAAAAACAAACATTAAAAATTGCAAACAAATCTGTACAGATTTATTTCCATTAATAAACAATTCATCTGCACAGAACTGTCATGGAATGATCTTGGAGGTGAAAAATTGTGAAATTCTGCAGAAATGGTCCTGGCAGATATGCCCATTAATACTTCCCACCCCAGCCAGCCTGTCCAGAAGGATACCATGTTAGATGGTATTGAAAGCTGCTGAGAGATCTAAGAAAATCCACGCAGTCGTATTGGCCCTGTCTTTATCCTGGCATAAGTCATCCATCAGAGTGACCAAAGCAGTTTCAGTGTCAAAACCAGATTTGAACCCCGATTGAAATGGATCTAGAAATTCAGTCACATCCAAGGGTGCCTTGAATAGTAATAGCACCCACTTGAACATCTTATCCCAATTTGCTGCCATATAACAATATCCTCAAATTGCTACCTGGTAGTGTGAGAGTTGGACTGACCCGGGTTCAAAAGCTCCCCTAGCCAATGACCCTCAGTCCCAGTCACGCAAGCGGAAGGAGGAGATAACAGCAGTTAATAAAGATTAAAGAGTTTATTTGTAAGACCCAATTACATGGGATTAAGGCAATCAATGCATCTCTACTCACTACATCATTGCAGACTCAAATCCTATACCCCAGTGGTAAGGCTAGATGAAGTGAAGTCCAAGAGACATGTCGAGTCGAGACGAACAAGACAGCAAGTGGAAGAGAGCAAGCAAAGAAGCAAGTGAAGCTATCAACAAGTGTGCTAGCTTTATACCCCAGACCCTGCACTTATAAATAGGACATTACTCACCCAGTAGTATAACCTATTCATCAACATGTTGATCCCAACCTCTTCAAGGCTGCTGAGTCATGTCACCTCGAGACTATGTCTTATGACCAAAGACCTTGAGTACTTGAACTCAAGTAACACCCACCAGGTCAGGTGATAATCTCGATGTCAGGTGGCAATCTCGTTCTGCCTATGCAAAACCCAACATCCCCCTGCTTTTGCTTTTGTCCAGAACGTGGTCATTTACCTCATACAACAGCAACAGCTTTGTTGACATCTGATGCTGTTCCTTCATCTATGGACTTTGATAAAAAAAATTCTTTTGCAGGAATGACTTTACCTGCCAGAAATTTGAACCACCATCAAATCATTTCTGATGTATCCCTTCTTATGACACAGTTTTATTTTCAAACCCAAAACGTTGTGTATTGCTATCTGCCTGCAGCATAGCAATCCTGCCTTGGTTTCCTGAAAAAACTGTAATAGGTTTTTCACATCAATCTCAGCATCATTTAAACATTTTTACAATTTAAACTATTTAAACAAATGCAATAACTATTCAAGCTTTACAATAGCATAATAGTACAATACACAATACAATGTATTCAGTTCAGCTTCAGTTGAACTCTAACTTTTAAATGATTGTTTCTACAAAATCAATCCAACAAAGTATGGTTATAAAAATAACAAACTTCAGGTGTGTTCTTGTTGTTCTTACTATCACAACCATAACTGGCATTTCTGTGAATCTGTAAGCCACCTGTGCTCTGACTTGTAACTCTTAGTCTGAAGTGTGATGTTCCCTCCAGATAACACTCAACTCCTTTTCAGAGCTCTCCAAGCATGTCCTGTTGGTCTAACAGTCTGCCTATCACACTGACAGCAATATCTGGCCTTGTTGCTTGTACAGTAAAGCTCAACAGCCCAATGCTTCTGTGTAGCATTCAAACTGCTTTTCCATCAGCATGTGCTTGAAAATCCTCAATTATTTGGAGTCTCTCACTGAGTTAACTATCTCCAAAATTCTCAATCACATCCATGATATTTTTCTGGTTTGTTGCAGTAAGTACTGCTCTCTTGGTTCTCCCTCAACTTCTATTTACAAATAAACAGTTGATCCACCACCAAGCAGTTTCAATTCAATGAAATTCCAAACCCTGGATCAATTATATCATATTGCTTTTATCTGTCCAGAAAAAACAATAGATCATCCATCAAAACAAAGTACATACAGTCTATGTCCCTGTTCCTCCTGTTTAACAAACAAACATTGATCTGCCTCTCTGTGCAAATCTCAATTTAACAATGTTTGAGTTCAAAACAGAATTCCAGCCTCCAGCTGATTCTAACTTTTCCTAAAGAAAATCTCACACAGTTTTCCATTTAAAGACTTCCTCTCATTTAAAATGCTTATGTTCCAATATTTCAATTGTGAAATATCCTTACATTTCCACATTCTTAAACATCAGTCTAACTGTTTCCAAAGCAAATTGTTGTTGCACTCACTCATGATTATCCTGCTCCTTTTAACTAGAGCAAAAAACCACAAGCAACCAATCTTGCTATTTGTCACATATAACCTTTTCCAATCTGGTTAGTTTTCATTTAAAAAATCTATCTGGTAACAATGAGTTCCATGGACTGCTGTTTGTTTCACCAGCTTCCATGTTTTGTTCTTTATCCAAAGAATTCAACTCAGCTTGCATAGCCTGAAGCTATGGTTCAGCTTCCTTAACAGACAATTTTTTCACCTCTTTGAAATTTTGAAGTTTCAAATGGCTTTTCCTTCAAATTCATCCTGATATCTCACAGGTTGTTTGACTCACCTGTTCCTTACCTCATCAGTTATCAGGTTCTTGTTCCAATAAATTTGCACCAATGATGAACAATCATTTGTTTAGCCTCCACTAAACCAAATGTGTATCAGAGTTTGTCAAATTTACCTGACTGTCTTTCAGCAAATGCTTTTCTATTCTGACTCTGAGCTTGATGCATCCCCTGCATTAACAGAATTAATTTTGAAAAATGATCTCACCTTTTCATTCAGCATTATACTCAACACTTCTAGATAATCTCACTATCCAAGTGTTGTTCATGTAAAACACAATATTCTCATTTCTAGAAAAATCTCATGTAAGCTCCCTTACAGATTTCTTCTAATTTTGAGGTGCATGTACCTACATATCAGATCCAAGATCCTGAAATGTTTCTCCAGAAGATTCTTCCTTCTACACTACTTTCTATAATGTTTCTACAGTTCAATACAGAACTAAAACTTCTATCATGTACATAATCAAAACATTTAAGAGCTTCTACCCAAACCTCATTATCCAAATTATTATCACCTCTTCTGAGTGTTTGTTTACTCTTCCACACAATCCATGTGTTCAATATCACATCCTGTTAGAAATGCATTTAAACATACACTGAATTGAACTTCCCCATATCTGAAAAGAAATAGGTAACATGGGTAATATGCTTGTTTCCCACCCAAGCACAAAACACCTTGACTCTGTTCAAAACTTCAGCTTTCTATCTAACATGTACACAACCTGTACCTCGTGTATTGATCAATTAACATCATGAAATAACGTGCCTTTCCTCTAAAGACCATCAGAGTTCCACAAGATTACCAAGAACAAATTGAAATGAAATGAACTGTTTTTTCAGGTTGCCTTCCAGTTTACCTGTTGAAGCTAGCATCCCTTGTATATGTGCACAAAATTACCTTTCATGTGAAAATTACAATTTTCCCAATGCTTTCCCCACAACACAGTTTGCATTTTCTTTCACAAGCCTGTGAATCTAAATGACCAAACATTCATGTGATATGCATGCATGTACATGTCATACATATAAGCATTTAATCTTTATAGTTGCATTAGTACAACTCTCCATTTCTTTATTTACACTATTACAGTATGAAAGAAATAATCCATCTCTTAGCTTTGCCATATAAACATACCTACTAATTCAGTATTTTTCATTTTGCTACAGAAAATCCACAATATACTCAAGTCATATATACATTCAGTACATTTCCTGACATTTCCAGAGCATATATTACACTTTCTTGAGTCCAAGTTATCCAAACTTTCAAGAAATACATTTTCAAAACACATGACTGTTAAACCCCTGACCATTTGCATAGTCCTCTTCCTGTTTATTCATGTCCAACACAGAAAGCTTCGTTTAAACAATCCACTGCTTTCTGCTCACAACAAAATAATGTCCATTTTGTTATGTCCTGGGTTAAAACACAAAGGTTTTCCCTTCAGCAGCACCCCTGCTGATTTCAAGCTCCTTTCTTCTGTGATCCCACATGAAGAAAATGAAGAACAGCTTCCCATTTTAAGCACAGCTTTCTCTGTTCAAAACTGCCGCGCTGCTTTTCTCTGTTGCTTTAAAACCACGCCTCCGCTGGTTTGATACAGCTTCCCGTGTAGTATCAGGTTTCCCAGATACATTTCTGTCACACGTGACTTTGCTTTGCTGCGACATGACGCTCCAGACGCTTTGCCCACGTCAGACGTAATCCACGCATTTGTAATCCAAGCCACTTGTTGACATAATGCAAAAGATAGCTGATCCGCTGCTGTGTGAAGAAGACAAACTGTAAATGAAATATGATCCTCTTGCCTGTAGCCTTGATGAGTAGACACAGAGCCTCCTGAAGATTATTTCTTTGCCCGATACAGCTCCTTGACAATCACTCCAGCAAGCTGTGGAAAACGAAATCCTTGTGTCCAGCGTTGTTCACTTTTCAGCCTAGTAGCTGCCCGAACCGGCACCCACGTTTCAGCTTTTTTCACAGTCTGTAGCCTTGGATTTTGCCAAGCCTGGCACCTCCGTTCCAGCTGCTTTCAAAACGAAAAATCCTCCGTCTCTCTGTTTTGCATTCTTCAGTTGTGCTGCATTCCAAGCCGCTGTTATTAGCTCTAGCAACATTGCCTTCCCCGGTTTATTTACAAACCGTTCTTACAAATAGTAAACAAATTCCTTTAACTCTATAACTGCTGAATTTCCCCGAACTGCGTCTCTGGGCTTATCTGCCCATCTGAGATAACCATCAGATCCTAATCTCTGGGCCCCTAACCGATGTGAGAGTTGGACTGACCCGGGTTCAAAAGCTCCCCTAGCCAATGACCCTCAGTCCCAGTCACGCAAGCGGAAGGAGGAGATAACAGCAGTTAATAAAGATTAAAGAGTTTATTTGTAAGACCCAATTACATGGGATTAAGGCAATCAATGCATCTCTACTCACTACATCATTGCAGACTCAAATCCTATACCCCAGTGGTAAGGCTAGATGAAGTGAAGTCCAAGAGACATGTCGAGTCGAGACGAACAAGACAGCAAGTGGAAGAGAGCAAGCAAAGAAGCAAGTGAAGCTATCAACAAGTGTGCTAGCTTTATACCCCAGACCCTGCACTTATAAATAGGACATTACTCACCCAGTAGTATAACCTATTCATCAACATGTTGATCCCAACCTCTTCAAGGCTGCTGAGTCATGTCACCTCGAGACTATGTCTTATGACCAAAGACCTTGAGTACTTGAACTCAAGTAACACCCACCAGGTCAGGTGATAATCTCGATGTGAGGTGGCAATCTCGTTCTGCCTATGCAAAACCCAACAGGTAGACCTACTTACTCATGTCTAATAGTAGGTCTGGATCTGAGTTAAGCAAAGGCTTAACAGTTTCCCACAGAAATAAGTATGGCTTAGAAGTTATTAACTGTGGTTGGACTGTTTCTCTCCCCCCCCCCTCCATTCTCTAAAGTCAAAGCAACTTAAGAGCTCCTGGTGCATGTTTCAAACATATTGAAAGGGATGTGCTTGATTGCAGTGGTAACTAACAAAAGCTTTCCAGTGGGCTAGCAACCATATTGCTTTTTATATCAATATGTCAATGAAGTAATGGTCAGTGTGGTCAAAGGGAAATGTAGTTATGGGTTGGTGCCTACTTTGACATATACAAATTTTCTTATTCTGTGTAGGAAGGTAAGAAGAGAGATAGTGAGGTCAACACAATAATATCTCTTTCCTGTACTCCACATCTGTACTCCACATCTGCTCCACCTTCCAACCTCAGTAATTCTAGTGGCTTGCCTGCAGTCCCCTCTAGCCCGAAGGTGCTGCTGATGAATGCCAGGTTGGCTAGTGTGTCATCTCTGACCTTACAGATGAAGCGTAGCTGACCTGGTCTGTTTCACCAAAACCTGGCTGGATGGTTGGGGAGGATCAATCTCTCCCAAATGTGTCTACCAGGGTTTCTTGTACAGCAGCAAGCTCAACTAGAAGGGTGGGGAGGGGAGGGGGGTAGCCTTGGTCTATAGGGATTCCACCCCCCTGGTTAGATACCCCAATCAGCTAGCTTTGAGTGTTTGTACCTGATGTTGGACACCTGAGACAGGACTGGGATTCTGTTGGCATACCGTCCACTCCGCTATCCTGCCTAAGCTGACTGAGGTGGTTTCGAGTGTGGTATTGAGGACCCCAACGTTTGTGGTCTTGGAGGACTTTAATATTTATGCTGAGGCTACCTTGTCAGGAGCAGCTCAGGATTTCATGGCTGCCTTGTCAACCATGGGCCTGTCTCAGATAATATCTGGCCCAACACATATGGCAGGCACAGTTTGGTTTTCTGTGCTGGATTGGGAGAAAATGATATGTAGGTGGGAGAGCCAGTAGTGACTCCATTGGCATGGACAGATCATTATCTGATCAGTTTTGACCTTCAGGATACCTGTAACCTCTGCAGGGGTAGGGGACCAAGTCTGACAGTCCATACCCCCCCTGAGGTTGATGAATCCAGATGGATTTCTGAGGTCTCATGGGAATTTTCCTGCAGGCTTAGCCAGTGGTCCTGCCAAGGTCCTGGTCACTCCTTGGAATGAGGAGATGACCCAGACTATTGATATGAATGCTCCCAAACATTCTCAACCTAGTCGTAGAACTGTGTCAGCTCCTTGGTATTCCGAGAAGCTAAGGACGATGAAATGACTGTGTCGACAATTAGAGCTCAAATGGTGGAAGACTCACAATGAATACAATCAAACACAGGTAAATCTAATAAAATCCATTTGTAATTTTATTCTGTGGAGGTGATGACGGCAAAGAAATCTTACTTCTTTGCTACCATTGCATCTGCTCAGGGTCGTGCAGTGGTGCTTTTTTGGGTGGTTAAAGGGCTCTTGGGTGTAGTAGGCTTTAGAACACAACAACTCGAACCATCAAAAGCCTGCTGTGTGTAATTTGCTAGACATTTTGCAGATAGAGTTGCTCTTATTCATGCTGAGTTGGATGCCATTATTTTGATAAAATCTGAGATGGACGGGACTAGTGCACCATTAGTGGGACTTACTTCTCAATAAACATGGGTAGGACTGCATGGTTATCCTAATAAGCTATAAAACAGAGGTGTCGAACCTGAGGGCTGAGGCCTAGGGGCCAAATCTGGCCTCTCAGGTTCCCAGACAGCTACACCCCCTTCCCTCGACTCCACCCTCTTTCCCCCTTTCCCCTGACCACCAATCATTTGGTGGTTTCCTGGATTTTCTGAAATATCTCCCCATTCTAAAAGGTTGAAATGCTTCTCCTAAGGCTTAGTTACTGGCAGTAAGAGCTTTAAGCTAAAATATGCTGCTGTTTTTGGTCCTGCCTCTTTTGCTTTTGGCCCTGCCCACCACTGGAATGTAGCCCCTGAAAGCTTCTCAGAAATGGAATTCCACCCTCGGGCTGAAAGAGGTTCTGCATCCCTGCTATATATTGTTTTTTACATCCTTTGTAAAAAAAAAAAAATAACTCGGCACAATTCCTCTTCATGCTCATAGTGTTCTGCAGTTCCAATTATTAGATTCTTGTCAGCTGTCATCAATATCCTTACAGAATTTCACCAAAGAGAAGAGAATAAGAAGCAGAGAAAAGAATTTTTGTGACAGAGTATGGGCATAGGCTAGAGTGCATAGGAAAGACAGGAAGGTGTAGAACAGGGGTATACAACTTCGTGGCCTCCAGATACTTTGGACTATTATAGAATCATAGAAAAGTAGAGTAGGAAGGGGCCTACAAGGCCATCGAGTCCAACCCCCTGCTCAGTGCAGGAATCCAGGTCAAAGCATCCCTGACAGATGGCTGTCCAGCCGCACCTTGAATGCCTCCAGACTGGGAGAGCCCACCACCTCCCTAGGTAGTTGGTTCCATTGTCTTATTGCTCTGACAGTCAGGAAATTTTTCCTGATGTTTAGGCGGAATCTGGGTTCCTGTAACTTGAGCCCATTATTCCGTGTCCTGCAAACTGGGATGATCGAGAAGAGATCCTGGCCCTCCTCTGTGTGACATCCCTTCAAGTACTGGAAGAGTGCGATCATATCTCCCCTCAGTCTCCTCTTCTGAAGGCTAAACATGCCCAGTTCTTTCAGTCTCTCCTCATAGGGCCTTGTTTCCAGTCCCTTTATCTTTTTTTTTTTTTAAATATATATTTTATTTCAAGTTTTCCAAACAATATATAAAATACAAATACATAACATACATAAAAAGAAAAGGAAAAATAATAATTAATAACATATAAACTACAAAATACATAAACATCCAAATTATACTACAAATAACCAAAAACTTAAACAAACAACTACCTATACAAATACAAAAAAAGAAAAAACACATATTCTAAACCCCCACCCACACATATAATGTTTTCCCCCCCCTAAAGCCAGGACCCATTTATCCCGCTCATGGCCTGCCACACCGTCAAGGGGGGGGCGAAAGGATCCACCACCTGCTCATGGCAGCAGCTGTTCTTCTCCTCCCGATTAAACATTGGTCATATTAATAAACCTATTAATCCTGCACCTATTATATCCTGGTTACCTAATATTATATCCCAATAAGGAAAGAGAGAAAAATAGAGTTGAGAAAATTTTATAAGTATTAATATCAAAAATATTAATATTATATCCCAATAAGGAAAGAGAGAAAAATAGAGTTGAGAAAAATTTGTAATTATTAATAACAAAAATATTAATATTAACAAATAAAACTTAAATCATAATTCTTTTTCTTAAATATAACACTTCTACCACACCAATCGTCTTTCTTTCTATCTTTGCTTCCATCCGAACACATAGTCCTTAGTGCAGCTCACCACCAACCGCTCCTTGCTCTGCCTGTGGTCCATCTCCATCTTCTTCCAAAAGTCCCTTTTCACGCAGTAGCTCCATTCCTTGACTCCAAGATGTAATCCTATGCTTTTTCCCATCAAACATAAAATTTAAACATCATGGGTACCCCGAGCTATATGAAATTCCCTTCTTCATCAGAACAGTAGTGCAAGGTCTCACGCTACGCCTCCAGTTAATTGTTTGTGAAAATAAATCATTGTAAATTTGCACGGGAGCTCCTTGATACATCAGCTGATCAGATTTCTGCCTAATTGCTTTCATAAATAATTTCTTTTTATAATAGTTGGCAAAACTCATAACTACATCTCTGGGAATTATTCCTCCCCTTTTGAAAGCCACTCTGTAAACACGCACAATATCTTCTTGCTTCCATTGAAATTCAGGGGCCAATGATTTTAGCCAGTCCAGAATCATATCTCTCAAATTCCTGCCACCTTCCCTGCCACCTTCTGGAAATCCTCGAAGTCGGGCGTTGTCCTGAAGGTCAATAATTCTCCGCTCCAATTGATCAAATCTTAAATCCTGCTCCTGAATTTTTTCAATATTATCTTTCACTCCTTTTTCACTCCTTTTTCCACCGCTATAACTCTGTCTTTCATAACTTTCATATCAGCAGTGATTCCCAAGACTGATTTTTGTATTTTTTGAAGCTCAGTTTGAACCTCTGACACAATCTGTTCTTTGTTTTGATTCAACTCAGCTTTTATCATCACTTGAAAACATGCCATCAATTCATCAAGATTCATTTCTTTTTGTTTTAATTTCACCACGGGAGCAGTACTGCCTTCCTTAGATTGCCTTGCAGCTGATTGGTCATTATTGCTGTCCGTTGCAGCCGACATCTTCCTATTTCCGGATGATTACTCAGCACTTAAAGTTTCACTTTGAGAAAGTTTATCAAATCCCTTAATCTCACCCTCCGGATAATTATTAACCAATATGTTTGTCTGTTCTTTTTCTATCTCCGCTCTCTGCAGCCGGGTAACACTAACATCCGAAGCGTGAGTTCTCTTAGAACGAACCCACACAGGCTCAGCTTTCTTTTTATCCCGGCCTCTCGGCATTTAGCACTTGATGGCCATTATAAAGCAATAAAAAAGTTATAAATCCTGTTCTTTCTTAGAGAGCAGACGCTTAACTCTTCCCATCCAGGTAATCAATCATTCCTACTCACATTTCTTCATTTGCAGGGAATAATACTGCTTTTGAGTTTTTCTTCATCGGGAGCAACCCGAAACAGCTACCAGCCCGTCCAGCCGGAAGCTCCTCCCCCCTCCAGTCCCTTTATCATCCTTGTTGCCCTCCTCTGAACCCTCTCCAGTTTGTCTACATCCTTCTTAAAGTGTGGTGCCCAGAACTGGATGCAGTACTCAAGATGAGGCCTAACCAGTGCTGAGTAAAGGGGAATTATCACTTCACGCGATTTGGAAGCTATACTTCTATTAATGCAGCCCAAAATAGCATTTGCCTTCTTTGCAGCCACATCGCATTGCTGGCTCATCTTCAGTTTGTGATCTACCACAATTCCAAGATCCTTCTCACTTGTAGTATTGTTGAGCCAAGTGTCCCCCATTCTGTAACTCTGCATTTGGTTTCCTCTCCCTAGGTGCAGCACTTGGCATTTATCCCTATTAAATTTCATTCTGTTGTTTTCGGTCCAGCGCTCCAGCCTATCAAGGTCACTTTGAATTTTGTTTCTGTCTTCCAGAGTATTAGCTGTTCCACCCAACTTTGTGTCATCTGCAAATTTGATAAGCATTCCCTGTACCTCCTCATCCAAGTCATTAATAAAAATGTTGAAGAGCACCGGGCCCAGGACCAAGCCCTGTGGTACCCCGCTTGTTACCTCTCCCCAGTTTGAGAAGGAACCATTGATAAGCACTCTTTGAGTCCAATTCTGTAGCCAATTGTGGATCCACCTGATAGTTGTTCCATCTAGCCCACTTTTAGCTAGCTTGCTAATCAGGATATCATGAGGCACTTTGTCGAAAGCTTTGCTGAAGTCCAGATATATTATGTCCACAGCATTTAAATTGAATGATGAATTCTGAGGGCTCTTCAGAAGCACAGCTGTGACAATGCACTGTGTGGGAAGACAATATCCATATAGATGTTAGTATTTTATTTATTATTTAGTTATTTAATTTGTACCCTGTCTTTCTAGCAGGAGAAATGGCACTCAAGGATCATTTCCTTATAGCTATACATAACATGACAGAAATAATGATAAAAATCCCCAGTAAAGATTGTTAGGGCTCTATGCAGAGTGCTAATGAGATTCAGGGATCATTTTATTTCAACGGTGATATGATGACGCTAGTTATTAAGCTAATGTCTTATTGTAGCCTTTTATCTTATTATTTTTTGGATGGCTTCATTAGTTGCAATCTGCAAATTACGACACCATTTTAGTGTCTGGAATCTAGATATTTAGGTGGCAATGGGTGTCCATTATACTCTCAACTTGTGATATTGTCCTCTCTTCAGATGTCAGCAGGGGAAAAATACAGTAATTTACTTAAGCCCATAAAATGGACTTTTAAGATAATGACAAAAAATCCATGATCTGCGAAATAAATCAGACAGATAAAACTGGCTGAGTAAAGGAGGGCTTCACTGCAGTGTTTTATTTCAAAAAGGAAATTTGAATTAGGGATTAGTGTCATCAAGTTTGAAGGATAATATAGGCCACAGATATCTATATCTATATCTATATATAGATATAGATATAGATATAGATATATATATATGGAATTATCCTTGCTGAAATCGAATAAACTACTTTGGAATTACTGATTTGAGGACTGATGATACATTTATCTGCTTCTACCACTCCTATTTTTGGTTCTGAATAATAAAATAAATTGTGTTAATTACATAGCTTCATAAATTGCATCAACTGATAGCAACTGGCACCTTAACACTTGGGCATAACAGAAAGTTTGGTTGGCAACTATATTTTATATTTCTGTTGAGAGATTTGTCATTTTCTTCAGGTACTGTATAATGCATTTTGTGTGAGTTGGATTTCCTTTGATAAAAGCAGCAATTTATTCCAAATTCCAAATGTTGATATTCAGCAAATTGCCATTTCTTTCTCGTTGAAAATATCGGTTTGCAGAAGAAATGCAAACTGAAATACAAAACAATGAGATAACCTTCCATTTTTTGTCTTATTTATTTGCTACTAAATTGGTTTGTAGAGTAATTTCTCCTATATTCTGAATTAATACAATTGGATTGGCATATTAAAGGTTCGCAACCCACAATTGCTGGTATAAATTAATAATGTACTTGATACTATGTATGCGGGGATCCAAATGACCATATTAATCATATAACATCGGATATTATTTTTCTGAATAATAAAACCTTACCTAAGTAATGATTTTTTGGGCAGAAACTTATTCTTAATTACAGAAGCTATCATTATAACAACAAAAACAATTACAAGGATGAATGCAGAATGTGCAATTCAACTCCCAACAGTGCTGCAGTGAATACAAAAGCAAAGACCATTAATATCATCACAAACAGTGAGAGTTAATAAAAACTATAATGCATAATGTATTTCTGCCACCTCAGAGGAGACCAAAAAACAACAACATATTTTTCAACACTAACACTGTATTTTATGCTGTTTACCTTTTTGTGTAGAATTAGTAAAATAAATCTTTGTTATTTAATTAAAGTTCCACATGATGGATTCTAAATACTGGGTTTACAACTTTATAACCTTTTCAGAGTTTATTGTCCTACAAAATATTCTCTGTTGTGTGCCATCTGATCAGAAGCCTTTTCAATTAGTTTAATGCACACTGCCCACAATCCAATATAAAGCTATGGTAAGCACACTTAAATCCATTGAAGTCAATGAACCCAAGTGTGCTGAACTCTGTGTTGAATTGTGACCACTTTCTGATCCTGCACCTCTATGAATAGCCAAGGAAGAAATATACTGTTTCTAAGAATTGAAGTGATTCATACGTTACATAGAATCAGGAAAATAAAAGTTACTTTTTAACATTATGCAAAGTGGGATATATGGAACTTTCTCACATAGCAAAATTGGTAAGCCCAGTAATGATTTCAAGTTCGCAGGTCACCATAGGTAACATCAGGCCTGTGTGGCTCACCCCTCACGCTGGCTCAGCTTGTCTGCGTGTGGAAAGCTAAGCAGGGTCAGGCCTGGTTATTACTTGGATGGGAGACCCCTCCTCTAGTTTCCTGCATTGAGCAGGGGGTTGGACTCGATGGCCTTGTAGGCCCCTTCCAACTCTACTTTTCCATGATTCTATGACAGTATTGGATGGGCTCTACCAGAAGAATGGTGAGGAGGTTTTGCACAGCGTGCAAAAGTCAGGATAGTTTCTTGGAGCCATGCCAGGGCCTTACGTTTAGCCTCAGCTTGTTAGGAAGAGCACCAGAGCCTCGAAGCTATTTCCCCCAATTATATTCCTTAGAGAAGGGTTGTTTTTGCTGTCAGAAACAAAACTGTTTGCTTTACTGAAGTAGTTTCACCCTCCCTTGTCTCCCAGGAAGGGGGGTTAGCTTGTGTCTTACTGACCCCTCCTCTAGTTTCCTGCATTGAACAGGGGGTTGGACTTGATTGTCTTCTAGGCCCCTTCCAACTCTATGATCTATGAATCTATTACAGCCTCTGAAACAGGGGAAGAAAGGAACTTCATGAAATCCATGGCAAGGGTGTTGTCCTTTGGCTTTTTGCGTGGGACAAGGAGCATGCAAGTGTCCAGGCAACCTTCCTAGTGCCCTAGGAGCGTTGTTCATCATATTAGGAAGCCCTGAGACTGGAGGGATGGGTGTGTTTGCTTTGCTTTGCTAGAATATTGATAATCTGCATCCATATTTCTCATATATATATATATATATATTCAATAAACTGTATGTTATCTTTCACACAAATGGTTTTATTGCTTCCTGATTATCCTAGAATCTAAAGTGAGGTGCCTTGGCTGGATCAGACCCCTGCAGTAATACATTGTCTCTAGATGACGCTGCAAAGCAGAGTCTATTTGCTCCAGAGCTGTCTCAGAAAAAGCCTGTGGGAATACTCTAGTGTATACAAGCTGTGGATTGCAACCAAGGAGAATGTGACAAAATGAACTATCCCCAATCACCATCTGCTGACTTTACACAGATACTTTTTTACATCCACCAGAACTTAATTGCATACAAATTTCAGGGAAAAGTAACAGCAGGTAAGGCAATGCTTGACCTTGCTTTTTTACATCACCTTGTACTTTGCCCTTCTAATCTTACTGAAGCAGCATCCATGTGTCACAGGAAGATGAAACACAGCCAACATTTCTTCCCCTGTCCCCGCCAGACAGAGTTTGCACCAGGACTGGCTTGGTGTCTTGAAACTGCATCACTTTCATCAAAAGATTTGAGCTCCAAAGTCTGAATGGTGCTGTAGCATTTCAATTAAATACAAGCCTTCAAGGTTCGGTTGAAGCCATGAAGCTGATTTGTGAAAGCATTTTTAACTAACTGTAGAATGCGCTTTAAGGCAAAGAAACTCTGGAAGTTTTATCACATTTGAGTAGTAACCTACTTAAAATCTTGTACACTTCCCTTTTCATATCAATCACAATCCAGGCAGAATATATGACACACACACACACAAATTAGAAAAGGATTCATTTTAACTGTCTTTGTAGCTAGGCCTAAGGCATAGTAGCTTCTGCTGCCCCTTTAGGCACTCATTAGTTTAACCTTCATATTTGCTTGTACTCACATAAAAATGGAGAAATTTTTTTTTCATTTCAACTTATTTACTTCTATTTCATTTAGCATTTTAATTGCAGTTTTATGTCCACAGTTTTTCAATGTTTTCCCAGGGTACTTGTCATTAGGAAGCCACAAAAGAGGCAAACCCCATGCGCACATTAGTATGGAGAGAGATGCTCTACTGAATCTGTGGCTATGCATATGCTCTTAACCAAAGAGATTATTCGTGTTTTTAATTCCCAGAAGTCCACCTCTTTGTGATCTGTCATCTCAAAGGACAAAATGGTAGGAAGGTACCTGGTCAGGCTAACCTTTTTCTAACTAGTACAAGATTAGAAGTTGCTTCTGAAGCGTTGCTCACTATTAAGTCAGGTTCTAGATACTCTAGAGTTTGATCTGGGTTTTAGGGAAGGGTGAAAAATTGCTTCAGTTTGTTTTTGGTAAGAATTTACCAAACACCACAAATGTCTTCATATGTGAGATGGCAAAAACTTTAGATTTAAAAAATTCGAATGTGGGAGCAACTGAAACTGAGAGATTTGTTCATTCCCTAATTTTGGTTGGTATCCCTCCTTTTTGTTCCATCATAGCTATACCTATATATGAGAGAAACCCCAGATGTCTTGGATGTGTTTAGTTTACTCACAGTCAAACTTTGTAATTGATGTGCTATACTTGTTATTGTTAGCAGAGCATGATTACACATGACTGTGTGTGTAAACGGAGCATGTGCAAAGGTGTATAAACAACTTGGCGTATAACCTATTTGATGGCTTGCTCAGAGTTTTGCATCAATAATGGGCTGAATTTTACACTCCCACGTAAACTGACACAACATAACATGAAGTTTGGAATAATGTTATAATTAGTAAATATAAATAGAGCTGATTTGTAGGTGAAAGATAAATAAAAACTCATACATACAAATTAACATGGGAACACACAAAATAAAGGAACAATCAAAGAAAAGGAACAGTTAAGAAGTATTCATGAGAAGATAAATTCAGAAAGCAAAGGAATCCACCAGGCCACTGTAATCCACCAGTTCTCTCCTCTGCTACTGCTTCCTGACCACTAGCCAGATTGCCTCAGCAGACTCTCTTCTCTTCCTCAATAATTTCAGTCAGTTTCTCCAACTGACAGTTCCAGTTCCCAATATCCTGTGCTTTCATTCCCCTCTCCCACTCAGACAGAATGTTTGCAGGCTATTCGGTGGATGAATGAAAAACTAGTTGTCTGTAGTGGCTGCCTATGTGATGGAGCTAATCTTACACTACCCTGCATTAACCTACTTCACAAAACTACAGGCTTCTAAATGTATGGTAAGGTCACAGTGTCGGAGTGGTCCCACAGTTCTTCCTGTGCATGAAGCCACCATGTACTAAGATAATAAGGAGCCAGAGCAGAAGGATGCAAAAAAGATCCCAAAGAGTCCCTATTGCAACTCCCCCTTGAGCATGATGCTTTCCCCTATGCACGTGATGCTCTTCTACATGCACTACAATAAGAAGGTACCATTCCATTGTTGTTGAAGTCTTCTGGGTCTTACTGCTGCGATCCAACAACTCATGCTCTCCCAGGAACCCAGCAAACAGGTCACTTCCAGTAGAAACAGGTATAGAGCTGTGCCCATGGATGGGAACAAGGCCTGACTGATTGTAAGACACAAAGGACTTAGGTCTTCTTTACATGAGGCTTTTAACCCACCACTTTACTGAGGCTTTTGCTTCTGGATTCTTTCTGGAATTAAGATCGGCTACTTTACACATGCTTTTCCCCCCAGGTTTTTTTTTCTTTCTCTGCCTTTCTATATGTTCCATTAAAAAACCACAAGGTGGCGATGAGGTATAGTGGAATTGCCAAAATACATGAGCTTCTCACTGTGGTTCATTCCGCCACTTTCAGATAACACTACACTTTCCATGCTCTAAAAAAAGCCGCAGAAATGCTTCGAAAGTATAGGAAAGGCCTTGGAGGAGGATGACATCATGTAAAGAACCTGCAAACTACCATGCGTGAGGAATCACGAACGCACAATAAATGCCTCGTGTAGAGAAGCCCTTAATCTGCAAGTGAACATTTGTGCGGTGTTGTGGCATGTTAGGAAGAGCAGCAGAGCACCTTAGTGGGGGTGGAGACGAGAAGGTTATTACAGGGCAGATTTGTAAGATAAACCCTGTAGTATCCCGATCTCTGTGAGTTCAGGGTGCAGGATTACACCCTTTGAAACCAATCTGTTTGGTTTCACAAAGTCCCTTCTGTGACATACCTAAAAGTTGTTACCCTATAAGCAAAGATCACTACAAGTTGAAATCAAAATGTAAAATATCAAAGAAAAACTCCTGTCAATTTTAATATGTGACTTGCAAGTTTCCAAAATATTCTTTAAAAGGGAAACTGTTCACAGCTCAAGCACTTCATGCTGCTTTTTTCCCCCTGCTGCAAAGTCTCAACCCTTTCAAGTTCCTTTGTCCTGATGCAAATAGATTTCATAGTTCTTTATTCTCCTATCCTTTAGCCCATTTGAAACTGTGCTTCCTTCTTTCAGATTTCTTAATGCTTTATTTTAGTTTCAGCTCATCAAAGACCAGGTATCCCCTACTGAAACAGGAAGAAAGTTATACCAAATACACTGTTAAGTGTTAACAGCAAAGAAGAGTCTTCACTGCAGTTCCCTTCTTGTCAAGTTCTACTGAGAACAGAAATATAGCTGTAGGTACATCATCTAGTGCTTTTGGTAGAGTTTTTACTGGGGAAGAAAATTTGACCCATTCCTTATATATATGTGTGAGTATGTGTGTTTTATAAAGTAAAAAACCCTTTACTGTTGTAAGGCTATCTTTGTCCACATAGGTCCATAATTAGTATATCAGCATGAGCAGAAAAAGGGTGCTCTGAGCCACTAAAGCCACCTGTGCCTCTAGTGACAATGATGGATCCAAGAACACCCCCAAAATCCAGACCTGATCCTTTAGGGCAGGGTTCTCCAACCTTGGGTCCCCAGATGTTGCTGGCCTACAGCTCCCAGCATACACAGCCAGCATGGCTAATGGCAAGGGATTCTGGGAGCTGTAGTCCAGCAACATCTGGGGACCCAAGGTTGGAGAGCCCTGCTTTACGGGGAGTGCCAACCCCTCCAGAACAGGATGAATGCCACCTAACCAGATACATGAAGCACACACAACCAGTTTCTAGTCTGTTGACTATAATTTATTTATTTATTTTATTAAATTTATATTCCACCTTTTTTCCTGCAAGGAACCAAAGGTGGCTTGCATAATCCTCTTCCTCCTCTCCATTTTATCTTCACAACAACCCTGTGAGGTAGGTTAGATTGAGAGTCAGTGACTGGCCTAAAGTCACCCAGTGAGGTTCATGGCCAAAAAGGGACTAGAACCTGGATCTCCTGAGTCTCATTCCTGCACTCTAACCACTACACCACACTGGCTCTAATAGAACCTGCCATAATAAAGAATATACTGTATTAGATCCCCAGCCAGTATCTCCATCTTGTCTAGACTGTCTTAGTTTATTGGATCACATCCACTCATTACCCTGCCCAAGCACTAATTCACATCAACTGCCTCACCTGTATTAAATGAAAAGGATCCACATATTGGTGACACCTCAGCCAATTCCCTGAATAACCGTTCCCAACAATTTTGTGCAGTTGTTGAAATGCATGCAGGATAAAACAGATTCCTAAGGAACCCTGCAGCACAGCTCCCATGGGGCAAAGCAATAATCTCCGTGCCACCTTTTGGAATTGGCAATACAAGTAAGGAAAGGAACCACTGCAATATAGTTTCCCCACACTATAACTCAGATAATCTATCCAGAAGAATATCATGCTCAATGGTATAGAAATCTGCTAAGATGTCCAAGAGGACCATACAGAGATGCACTCTCCTTGTCCATGACCTGACACAGCTCATCCCACAGGGTAATGAAGGCAGCTTCTATTCCAATCTCAGGTCAGATTGAAATGGATCTAGAAAATCAGCTTCATGCAAATTTCCTGGAGTTTATCAGCGACCAGTTGCTTAAGCACCTTGCCCAGGAAGGGGATGGTGGCACCCCGCCTACAGTTGTTTTAATCTTCTATTTCCAAGTTAGTTTTCCTCAGGAGTGGCCTGATCACTGCTTCCTTTAAGGAAGCTGGTACCACCCCCTCTCTCACAGAAGATTTTATAACCTCCTGAACCTAGCCAGGCATCTCCTCCCTATTAAATGTAATAAGCCACAAGTGTCAAGTATCAAGCAAATAAGTGGCTGGCTGACCATGACCAAGCACCTTGTCCACATTCTCATGCCAAAACAACTGAAACTCATCTAACAGTATTGGACCCGAGGGAGTTTTGGACACTGCCACTACTGGGATTGCACTAACTATGGAGTCTAAGTCATGATGAATGCAAGCAGCAACTTTATCTGCAAAGTGTTTTGCAAGCTTGTCACACTGTGCCACTGAGGGTACAACCAACTTTCTATTTCTTTATGAGGAGCATTTCTTTTAATCTTCAAGATTTTCTGAGCCATGGTACAACCATGCAAAATGAACCTATAAAATGAATGGGGACTCAACTGAGGCTACACAGAGTGCGCAAATATGGGCTTAGATTGAATGTGCTTCAGAACAGCAGTAAAACTTTATTAATTGTTTCATTATGTTATGACCTGCTATGGATCTTTTGATACTAATTTTTCACTACATGTTTGAATCACTGAATCCATTTAAATGTTTCTCGCTCTCTCATCTAATGGCCAGTCTTCTTATCTGGGAAGATATGTGCATTCATTGTTAATGCTGCCTGCATTCTTCATATCGTAATGTATTTTCTTGGAGCATAATGTAGTTCCTCCAAGCACATTATGCCAGCCAGTGACATACTTTCTTTTGCCTTTCAAGAACACTTCCATTGTTCTGAGAGCTTGTAACACAGTCTGTAATGAGACCTAAGATTCTGATGGCAGTCACTGTCACACGCAGAAATTTGGTACCAGCATTTGCAGCAGGGCATTCTCAGGGGGATATTTATATCTCATAGGCTGCACGGCAAGTGGAAATGAGCAGAGTTTTTTTTTTAATTACCTGATCATTACATTGACATCTTGGTTATAAAGAAGAGTAGCAGCTGGAAACTCCCTGCTGCCGCCACCGCCCACACACAGAGCCTGAAATCCTAGGTGGTATTGTTCTGGCTGTGTGTCTGTCCAGGCAGCTAAACTCACATCCAGTCCACTTTCATATAACTCAAATCTTCATCTTTACTGAAACACAACATAAACAATCAACAACCAATAAATGCAGGGTCAGTACTTAACTGTGAAATGAGGAGGAATGGCAGCTGAAATAAAAGATGAGGTGGATGGACAAGGTGAAAAAAAAACCCCAATACAATGCCAGGCCTTCAGGCTGTAATCCAGAGCAGTAACAGAGAACCAGGCCTGAGGGAGGTTTCTTCCTAAACTGGGGAAGAACTGGTACAAGCTGGACTGGAAGTTCTTTCTAGAGACAACTACTCAGTGCATGACTGCAAAGCCTGATCAATTGCCAACAGATTCATATAGAGAAAACTAGAGCAGTTACAAACACAGAACCCAGAGGGCAACATAACAAATAACATAATGCCCAGTTGGGGACAAATAATTTTTGCTGCCAGCAAGAGGTACGTCATTGTTACACTGCTTGTTAGAATTACACAGTGAAATAGGAAAAGGCGATGAAAATTAAACCAGAAAACTAGTCGCTGCTTAATAAATGTTGTAGCAGTTGCAGAAATAGAATGCACATGATGGGACAACATGAAGAAGAAGGAAAAAAAGAAGAGTAGTAGTTAAGGTGGAGTAGGCAGGCTTAGACAGAAAAAAAAATGTCCTACAACTCCCAGCATGCCCCAGCTAGCTTGCTAGGGAATGCTGGGAGTTGGACTTATTTCTGTCTAAAAATGCATAGGACTGGACCCTCGAGGATCTGCTGTTGTAGTTGGTTCAGATAGGGGGAAGTATGGTGATTCACAGTGCTTTTTTTCTGGAGAAAAGGGTACCGGAACTCTTGGATTACATTTCCTCGGGAGTAGATGGTGATTAAATTGTAATGCAATTAATAGAAGAAAAGGTGCTGGAACTCAGTTCCTGTGAGTTCCACCAGAAAAAAAGCCCTGGTGGTTCATACTTTCTGGTTCAGCATGCAAACTGCAGATTCCTAATGGTTTTAGAGGAGAGGAGACCTATTGGGTCATAAAATGCTCTAGCTTAATGTCAGGTTAGTTAATGGGCAGAGTGTTATAATCCAAGAATTAATCCTGGGGGAACAAGCTGACCTGGCATGTGTGACTGTAACTTGGCTGGTAAAGATGGCCCAGCTGAGCCCATCAGGTTTCTGCGTGCAGCAGCAGGCTAGATCCAATGGATGGACATGTGAAGTTGCAGTAATCTATTCTAAGTCTATCCCCCAAATGACGTATCCTGTCTGGAACTCTCTGAGATTTCAGTGCCTGCATCTAGTAATACGGCAGTCGGCAGCAAGATAGGATAGGCATGTTTTTGGTGTACCTCCCACTCCACTGCCCAATGTCTCCCTGCCTGACTTGACTGAGGTAGTCTTAGAGGTGTTCTTGTTGTTGTGTCCCCCAAGTTGACTGCCTTGGGGGACTTCAACATTAATGCCAAGCCCCCGTTAGTAGCAGTGGCTCAGGATTTCACAGCTTCCATGACACCCATGGGCCTGTCTCAATATCTGGACCTACAAGTGTGCCAGAGCTACAGGGTTCATTCACTTAGAAGGCATTCCCATTAAATTGATTGTCAGATAAATTTTGTCAGATAAAAACTTATTCTTAGGAGGGCACTAAAGTTAAGCAGGGTTAATACAGATTTTCAGAAAGAGTTTCAGATGCTAATTTTGCCAAGTTCACCAATAGGCTTGGTGTAGTAATATAGGGCGTGTTCACACAACACGGGAACCACGGGGGAGCAGAAGTCCGCTGTGGTTCCCGTGTTGTGCGAACGCCGACCGGGGGTGCCCCTGTGGGATGGCCGCGCGTGGGATGCACGCAAAGTGACCATGGGCAGTAGAGGGATAAGCCCCTACCGCGTGTGGCCACCCTGCCGTGCGAACAGCGGGCGGCCGTCCCACAGGGGGCCGCACAGAGGCGGCAGCCCAGAGCAGCCGGAGCTGCGGCCGCTCCGGCCTGTAGGGGCAAACGGCCCCTCTGGGCATCCTGAGCCCCTGCCCCCTAGCGCCAGGAGGCCTGCACTGCTGGTGCGTGGACTGCGGGGTCTGCCCATGCATGCGGGGCACGCAGGTCATCTGTGGCGCCCCGCCGGACCCTGCAGATGGCCCCCTGGTGCCTCCCCCGCTCGCAGCCTGGGTCGTGTGAACTGGCCCATACAGTTATATCACAAAATGTCTGTGGAACTCCTGAGAAAAGCAGCTTGACTGTGATCTCTTTAGTTGAACTCCAGAGACAAAGCTTCAAATGTGTGACCTCATATTGGCTCCATCTGCTAAAAATGATCTCATTTGCTTTCTATTCACGTTCCTTATGTAGTCAATAAATAGGAACACTAATATTATAATTAAAAGAGAGTATTGATGAGAGGAATCACAGAAGTGATGCATTTCTGTTGCTTGCTTGTAGAGGTAAACCATTATGAAAAGATTTATCCTTGATAAACCAAGCATTTCAACTGCCAGCACCTTTTAAAAAACAAACCTAGGGCATATGGATTATTTATTAATTAATGAAGTACACTTACCATTCCTAGCTAAACAAGTACACACAAAAAATTATGTTGTTTACCCCAAAATTCCAATTACTTCAGAACCATAATTCAATTAGTATTATTTGTTTTGTGGCACTAACACTATAGTTGACATTAAAGCAAACTTTCAGACTTGGTAGTGAATTCTAGTTAATCGTTTTGACACAATTGCTGCTAACATGTACTCTGCATCTCTGTCTGACCTTTGTGATACTGCATGCTATAACCAAACTACCAATAAAACCAAGCAGCAAAAGATATCTATAATGGGCCTCTTTCTTCACTATGCGTATTCATGAGGGTCTATAAAGTTTGAAACGGAATCCATCTAAAACACTTTTTCTTTTTTTAGTTTCGTAATACCACACTGTATGTTTCTGAGCAAAAAGACCATAGCTTACTCCAAAGCTAGCTTTTAAGTTTGAATGTGTCTTTTTATTATCCATAAAAGTTTCAATTATTTTTATTACAACTGTATGAACACAGTTTGAATTAATTTCGGGCAATAGAAGCTCAAAGCAGTTTTGACTGAAGGATCAACCTTTCCTCCAGCTTGCATCAAAACTTAGAGATAATGAACCTTTCTTTTCAAAGCTTCTAAAAAGGAAAGAGAAGATTGAAAGACACTAGAAAGTTACAATATTACATTCTGTGAATGTTTTGGGTCTACACTTGCTTCATTGTGGGATGTAATGAATCAATTACTGCTTCAGTTAGCCAAATTCTGGAGAGGGATGAGGAAATATTCTGGAGAACATTGATAATGAATAACAAATGTGCTATTTACTTCACAATATGCCACCAGGTAGATTTGGTAGTCTAATTCTTCTTGCACTCCATTTCACAAGGGCTCTTGCAGTTCTCACATGGTGGGGACCCTGTTGCTTTCTGACAGAGGTTAAGTAATTAGTGAATACTTGTCAGGATCAACTGATATTTGAAGAACTGGTTCCTAGTTTGTGTGCTGGTACCTCTTGTGAGTCACTTTAAGTGTCACAATGAATGTGGCAGAATTGCTCTCTGAATTGCCCCCAGCATGGCTCCACCCCCTCCTACTCCCAGGCATCTATTGGTTTATCTTGACCTAACCTGGCTATAAATATTTAAGAAGTCAGGTTTAGCAGAAATATAGAGTAGGTTTTGCTAGGTTGACCATATCCCACTGTAGATGAAAGTCATATATATATATATATATATATATATATATATATATCAAAATCTGGTTCTGGAGAGTTGTGAAAGGAGCCATATTCTGGAGGTAGTGACTTGTTTCTGCTGTCCCAGCTGGTGACAGGTCAGATGAGAGGGAAAGGAATTGTCATGGTGTGGTTTAGAAACTAGCCTGGTCATGTTCCCACAATTCAGTCTAGCTTTATACATAAATGCATTTAGGTCAACCCAAAGCAGAGAAACATCTTTCAATTAAAGAAAGTATTGTAAAGTTACAAGGGGAAGAATTTAGGGACAGGTTTTTCTTGACATGCTAAGATTCAGTCAGTAACACATACATCAGTCAATCTGTTGCCTTTCCATAAACATTATTTTAAAGCTACAAATTAAAACACACACACACACACACACTCACACAATTAAAATACACGCACACTGAGAGCCAGTGTGGCATAGTGGTGAGAGCATTGGACTGGGACTCAAGAGATCCAGGTTCTAGTCCCCACTCAGCCATGAAACTCACTGGGTGACTTTGGGTCTGTCACGGACTCTCAGACTAACCTACCTCACTAGGGTTGTTGTGTGGATAAAACGGGGAGGAGGAGGATCATGTAAGTCACCTTGGGTTCCTTGGAGGAAAAAAGGTGGGATATAAATGTAGTAATAAATAAAAATAAATAAAACGTTTTTAAAAATCCCAAATTCCTGACTTTTGACACAGATATCTCCAGAGAACATCAAAATAGAGAAGAAATAAACAGATTGGTTTTTACTTTTCAATTAACACCTCATGATTAGAGCCTTTGATAAATTTTCTACTTTTTGACCCCTCCACCAGTTGTCTTTGATTAATTTTGGCACATTTGCCTTGATTTGTTTTCTGGTGAACTGGATGTTATGTTATATAATCAGCTCACATAAAAGTTGATTTAATTTAGTTTGGGTATTTTGATGTTTCCCTTCCCTTCCCTTTATCCAGCTTACAAATGCCCATCAAAGTTCTATGTGTGATACTTGAAAGAAGGGCAAAGAGAAGCTTGCTATCTTGAACCTAGTAATTAAAAATATAATCTGACAGCTGAAATTTATCTACCTTTGAATTATTTGCAACTTTTTTTAGTTTCTATTAACTGAATTGCCATTTTAACTTCAATGATGAGTTTATGTGCAATAACCATTTATTCAGATCTTATGAAAATTAACCAATGCCTTTGTGGCAAAAGTTGTTTGGTAGTATATTTTGTGCAAAACGCCATCACTTATTTTATAAAAAAAGGGGTAGGGTACAAAATGAATTTCTAATACTGATGTCTGAATATGTGAATCTTAGTGTCAAAGGTTTCCAATTGGTTTCCATTATTGCAATTGAATTTCAGATCATTACATAATAATGGAATGTAAATTTTCGAAAGTGTGCTAGCAGCTGAAATTTAGTATAATATGGACTGCTTAATATCATACTAAACTACACCACTGGGGATCAGGGAGTAGTGTGGCATGCAGAAAACGATTTAATATTTTATGTGATTGTACTATTATTGCTTATTTACAACAATGAGGCTTTTTGAATTTCAATTTATGGTACTTTTTCTATTATACCTAACCCATTAAAGCACTTTGTTATACAAGTTAAGATAGTTATATGCCAAGCTCTTTTTGATATTTGGAAAGGTAATGCTGTCTCAAAGTTTTTGAATGCCCCTGTTACCACTCCCTAATTATGCACTGCAGGAAACAGCTGGCTCAATTAGATATATTAAAACATTATTAGAAATTAACTAAAGTAGATTTACTGAAAAGGTCTGTGACAGAAAAAGACATGTAGTATATAGCTTCCTTTGAAAAACAATCTGATCAAGTTTAAAACTGGGAGACGAGAACATTGAGACACTGTTGATTAAACTTAAGGTAGGAATGAAGAATATGTTTATGAAAATTGCAGAGGAACTGCAAATACTCTAGATCGACATTCCTACCATATTTTAAAAAATACTTTTAAAACTCTCTGTAGTTTTAAGAGGAGGTTGTGTATGGGCCTTTTTTGCAGGGCGGAGGAGGGCTGTTAAAAAAAAATCTGGTGGAACTAGTTGCATCAGGAATGACTCTAAGAGGTAGCAAACATTATCCTCAAATTTTGTTCTGAATTCTGTTACAGAGGAGCTGGAGCTTCAGATGTGCTGGCTCTCAGATACATGTATTGTGCAGTATGGATTTAATTGGCATTACCCTGACACTTTGGCTCAAGGATTCATTTCAGTTCCAGAAGGCACAGCCTGAAAAGCTGCCAAGAATGCAGTTAAATGCTTTGGGACCACCACATAGGCACTTGCTCCCTGATTGATTCGATTAAAGAAGGTTGTTCCCTGCGACTGGGGAAAACATGCAAATACCTGCCTGACTACCATGCCACTAACTTGCAAGGGTACCTTTGAAATGACCATCAAAAGTCCTGGGCTATCTCACCCTTTACTTTTACAGGGCGGTGGATCTAAAAAGTCACATTTTCCATTTGGTTTGCCTTAAAGGAAATATTTTAAGGGTGCAATCCTATGCATGTTTAGGCAGAAAGAAGGCCTACAACTCCCAGGATACTGGCTGGGGAATGCCAGGAGTTGTAGGACTTTTTCTGTGTAAACAGGCATAGGATTGCACCCTAAACTGCTAATGTATTTGATAGTGGTTTTATTTGATCAGGTGATTCAGAGTACAACTTACCAAGCTAGACTTCAGTGAAATTTGTTATGATTCTGAGCACATTCTGAAGAGTCATCACACCAGTGCCCTTCAACATTATTTGAAAATCCAGAGGCAATACCTTTATTACGCCAATCCAAAGGTCAGAATAAGTGTGGAGGCTTTCAAGTTCTCTAGAACTATTCACCTTGCTAGATGATAAACAAAGCAAAAAAGGTGGAAGGGATGGAGGTCTGGCTGATGTTGAAGCCATGGAGTCTGCAGTTAGACCCAGTCTTAAAATGGATTGTGGGAGGAGCTTGTATACATACAAATTAGGGTCTCTAGGTGCTGTGATGGTTTCAGGTTGCACGTAGGGCAAACAAAGGAATCCCCTATTTTTGAAAATATAAAATCCAGTTGTTTCTCAGATCTGTCTCCATCATTAGGAGAAACATGCTAGCTCCATGGTAATGGGAAACAGAAGTAGAGAGAAACTAGATTATGTATTTTTATACCAGTATTCTATTTTAAGTAATTTGTAAGGGGATTTTCGGTAGGACCTGAATGTTTCATTAATTAAATGTTAAGGACATGGAAAGATTTGAGCAAGCTCCATATTCAGCTATTGATAGATTCTATATACAATTTTGAAGATCAGTTTAAATATAAACAGTGACAAATGGTATGACCCTGAAATCCAGGCTTAGTAAGCTCTATTAAATCTACAGATAAAATAAATGCTATGTCATCAGGTTGCCTGCAACAATATAAACAAGGGTCATTTGTAAAATGCCTGCTAATTGGGTTATAAGGTGGTGGTGCCAGTACTTAAACCACTTCTCTTCACACCTGACCAGCTGTGAACTCAAGTGTCACTTGGTTGCACTAGGTTCCCATTTGCCCTCTACTTCCTTTCTTTTAAAAAAAGAAAAGAAAGAATGACCTCATCCAGGCAGCTGGAAATACTCTTAACAATTGGTTTGCAACATATGGAAATAACCATGAGGGATGTATTTTATTGTACAGTTATTGTCAATTCCTTTTCCTTAAAGAACTGGCAGAGCCAAAGCTTGAGATCCCCCTTACGTGCTGTGCCATTGTGGGTGCTCCAGCCAAGCTCAACAGCCATCAATCCTGGTCAGAAATATGGGAAGAAAGGAGGAGCAAGGGAGACTGGAGCAGGCAAAGGGAACATCAGGGTCAGGGCCTGCTCCAGATCATGGACTCCCCCCCCCCCTTGCAACCTAACAGGACCAATTTACACCAACTGCCTTGTGGAAAGGAACATCAAATCCTGGCTCCTTCTCCAGTGAAGCTGTTTGTGTTGTTCATTTTGGGTTGTTGTTTTTTTGGAGCATGTGGTTTTTGCTGTATCCATTGTATTTTGTAAGCCACTTTGAGGACTCTAGTCAAAAAGTGGGATATAAATATACTAAATAAATAATCCCTACTGCTAGGGATTGCACTAGCAGTAGGAAGTTTTGGTGCCTTTTTCTATTTAAAAGGGACTGGGGCTGCGGGCTGGTTAGACAGAGTGGAATGTGTGGAAGAGAAGGAAAAGCAGGAGCTAGTGGGGCTCTCTCCATCTTCTAGACACCACAAAGAACCAAGTGACAGACATCATTCTAAAATTCAAGCTATGACGAAGGAGCACTCTGAGGATTGTTAGAAGTAACAGTAAACTACACTCCAATCCTCTGGGGCAAAATGTCTAAAGGGCTTGTAACATGTTGGCCTGGGAGACTGTAGTGTTTTGGCCCTCCTAGCTTGCCATACCACCAAGTGCCTGAGTCAGCTCTCTGGCACGGTGCTTTCAGTTTCTGTTCTCTTTTGCCAGCAATAGTCTGTTGCATGGCCTGTTCTCAGCAAATCTGTTCTTATTAAATGTTTTGGTTAGGCACCCCCTGTGTGGCCTTCTCTTCATGTTACTTTGCAGGGCCCATGATGGTAAGCTTCTCATGTGCTTTTAGTGCTGGGTTTAAATTAGTGTAATCCATTTTACTGTCCTTTTAATGTGACCTGCTTAGGGATTTTAATATATTATGAGGTATAGAAGTATATAAATAAATAAGGTGGCTTTCTTTTCTTTTTAAAAATAAAAATAGAAATGTAAAAAAAATGTTTCCACCAGTTGCAATAAAAGAGGGATCAAAAGCCATCAATGTTTTATGTGAGTCCACTTTCATTTTTTCAGAAACTTTGACTAAAAGTGTCACCAACCTGTTTCTGAAAATCAATTTTGTCAGAGGGATGTTTTGGGGGTTTTTGTCTTTAAACTACCTTTTCTTTTTCAGACTTTCACCAATATCCCTGAAATTTTCTGGTTCTGTAAAACCAACACTTATTTCTGGCACCAGTAAATTTCAGAAAGATTGGTGAAACCATTCTGATTTCATGAAGGTTAGAATGACTCAGCCACCTGATTACCATTTTACATCTTGGAATTGTTTTTTTATTGCTCATCTACCTTAACAAGCATACACTATTATGTGTCCTTTAATTGAGTGCCCCAACTTGTGTGAGTGAGCACAAAGCCACCATTGGATACAACAACACACTGTTTATTCTTCATAATTCTTTAGATCATCGTTTGTCTTGTGACTAATTTCAAGTTTTAAAATAGTTCATTGCTGTCTATTAAGGACAATTGTCTGCTATGTAGTATTAAGAAAAGGATAGGACTTACTTAACAGTTTACTTTAATGATATACTGAAAATATGTTATATGCACAATTTGTTCCATCGTATGACTCAAGTTAGTCTTTAACAGAATGCACACATCATTATCCTTATTTATGTATCAGATGTTAATGCAGAACATACTGTAGACTTAGTTAATGGTCTCTAAGGATGCAAGCTCTGCAGTTTTGTGAGTTATCAGAGTTTATATAAGATTGAAGAAGGCAGCTAAGCTATCTGGAAAAACTACTCAAGAGGTTATTCAGTGTTAAACAATCTAAAAGTTGAGCTGAACTTATGAGTCATTCAATTGCACAAAGTCATTGTACTTTAACTTACATTTTGTATGTTGACCAGGTGTTTTGAGAAAATGGCGTGGGTCACAGTCGGCAGGCCGCTTATTACATGTGACTTTGGCAGGTCATTTTAGGAGTGAGTGGGTTGTTGGTTGCACCGGCTGTATCTCTTTTACTGAGCATGGAAATTAATGTGGTATCCATTCCATCCATATTACATAAAGGCCATGGCCCCAATTCAAATGGCTGAACATGAGCTCTGTGTAGTCAGCCGTGCTTCTCAGTCCCTCCTTCTTGAAGCAGCCCCTACATGACCTAACAAGTTACCCTGGTAACTTTGAAGAAATTTGGAAGCAACTTCTATACAGTGTGAGAAGCTGCCACCATTTAAAAGAGGCCTGACGTGGTCCAAAGGCCCATATTGCAGGCACATATACAAAGTTTGACACAAAATCAGATGCAGCCCACCAGCCATGTATGGACATTCACTGGGGGGTACAACCCCACCCCACCTGTCTACCTTTACTGCCTGCCTGAGAGTGTAAAAACATGGAGGTTTTACTGCTGCCAAATATTGCCATAAGCTTTACATTTCAGTCTCTTCTATTTCTGAACTGATGGTTGGGTGGAGGGCTAACAAGTGAAAGAAAAACCTGCATCCTTCGTAGCTGTAGCTATGTACTTAATTAAATGTCCACTTTCACTGCATAACACAAAGGTTAGGGTTTGATTTTTATGCTAAGGAATGAACATTTCTAAGGTAACAGTCCTATGCATGTTTAGGCAGAAAAAACAAAACCTTACAACTCCCAGCATTAGTGTGTGCAGTGCATGCTGGGAGTTTTAGGACTTCCCCCCCTGTCTAAACATGCATAGGATTGTGCCCTAAAAGGAGAAAAGTTCATTTGTTAGAAGCTGTGTTCTTGCAAGTAGTGAATACAATTCTCAGAGATACCTCTCACCATCAACCCAATACAGCAGGGATGGGGAAGCCATGGCCCTCCAGAAATGGTTGAACTACAGTTCTCATCCCACAGTTATTCTGAGTTAATAGGGAAATAATTCCTACTTGGCCCACCCTGCTGATGGCATGTGCAGTACCAATCCTCACCACTCACACTGGAGACCAGGAGTGGTAATATAGGTGACGCAACTACCAACAGTGGAAGCCAGGCTATCTTTGATGTCCTTCCATTGGAAAGCAAAGACGTTTTTATTCAGACAAGCTTTTGGCCTTTAAGGGTGCAATCCTATGCAAGTATGACTGGCTGGGGCACGTTCAGAATTGTACGCCTTTTTTTATATCTAAACTTGCGTAGGATTGTGCCTTAAGCAGCTGACTTTTTTTTTTTACTTTGATTTTGCTGAAATAGTTTTTATTTGGGTTTATGGTGGGTACTGATTATTTCTTAATTTTATTGATGTGTTGTAATTATCTTTTGATTATAATTTTGCATTTTATCTTGTGTTTTACTGTTGTTAACCATCTTCAGCATAATTTGTAGTAGAAGGACTGGATATAAATTTAGTAAATAAATAAACTTGTGATCATCAGTATGAAAACTTAAAAGCACTGAGCACTTATTTGTAGGGTATGTGCTTATTTCCAGTCCATCAAAAGGTGGTGTATGTGCCGCCATGAGAATTGCATACGGGCCTTTCACTGGATGCAACACCACATTGTATGGTTGGGTTATATCCAATAAGGTGATCAGTGTGTAGAAGCCCACTTCACACCCTTGCTGTATCACACACAGGACTGGTCTGTGTGCAATAATCACATTTGCTTTCATTAATAAAATCTGGAGTTGTGTGAACGCAGCCCTCAGTGGACAAGACTGATAATACAACAAATTCAGAACCTGACTTACAATTTTTTAACCGGTCTATGATGAGCTCTTTGTTCAGTTTCACTAAATACTATGCTTGATTTCACTTTTAACTTGACTTAGAGAGTCCTGTTAAATGCTCCCCTTTTAAATCTCATCAGAAAGATATGATGAGATGATGTTTGGGGAGCCACAAAGACTGTTGAGATTTGAAAATCACACATTCTTTTGGAATGCGGTATTGAGTCAGTCACATCATCTGCCTGTGCTGGATGCTCCTAACCTTAGCCACTTTCCAGGTAAAGTGTCTGGATTGTACAGCCCTAGCCTGCCCCGAATTCCTGCTGTCACCAAGTAATACTGTCTGGTACAGCAGGGCTCTCCCTCCACCATTCAATGATGACTGAGTACAGCATTTACCCACATTTCTCATATGGTGCTACTGCCAATAGGATATGATTTGAGATGCTTCCAAAATGTTCCATATCCAGATTTTCCCCCAAGACTTTGGAGTTCCAAATTTTGAAGTGGTCTTATTTTTGAAGTGGACCTGGTGAATAAAGAATTCTCCATTGTTCCATTTTTTTTAAAAAATGTTTTGCACAGAGCACTGTGCATGCACCATTTGCTTTTGCTTTCAGTTAATTCATCATACCGTTTCCTATCTACATGACCAATGTGTGGGTGGACATTGATAAAACAAACAAAAAAAGTAATATAGATGTGATTGAAGCATGATTGCATCAGGATTCTTTTGAATGTTATTTGACAAATGTACGGGCATGCATTGCACATAAATAAAACAATGCACAAAAATAGTCTTGATGGAATTTTAAGGTTAACAATACATTGGTAAAGTAGTGAGGGGGAAATATACAGATTGATTAAAGGGGCTCAAAGGGACTGTGGGAATTGAAGAAACAATGAGAAATAAAAATGGTTCAGTCTCAGAATTAATTTGGAAATTCAGGAGTTGAACACACAGGGCAGAACAATCGGGGCAGAGGAACAATAAAGCAACAACAGCATAAATGATCTTGAACACTAGGTATGATCATTTCTTGTGAGTTGCCAGGAGAAGTTGTAGGTAGGTACTAGGGATGGGTGACAGGAACTTCATCTTTAACAGCTATATGGCAGGCAGGTACATCATGATCCTGTTCATGCTGGGAATAGTTTTATCTATTGAACTGCAGATAGGTGAGAATGTAATTTTTGTTCATCTTTTATAAGAATTTACCAAAATTTGCAAAGTTCATATTCAAGAAAGAATGAACTTGAGATTTAATAAAATTGAATGCAAGAGAAAGTGAAACTAACAGATTCACCCATCCCTAGCACAGATTACTTGGAAGGTTTTGTCATTTGGTAGACAAGTACAGCAAACTGGCATACTGTGTACACTAAGCTTTCACTAAAATAACATTGGTGAAAGTACAGACAGATACTGGCTCAGGATAAGAAAATGGCACAACTGACATTAGATGCATGACTCAAGATGAAATTTAAAGAGCGCCAGTGAGGACAGAGTGTGTGGTTCATATTTTAGTATGTCTAATATGTCAAACAATGCCTCTTCAAAGTGCTAAACAATGCAGCAACCATCAGTGATTATGGGTAACAATTATGATAACGTAGAATCTCGGGGCACAATCCGGCTAACCTTCCATTGTGATTTTCATTGATTTCACTGAGTCATTTCACCATGTGTTCTGTCTTTAACATTAGATGGATTAAAAAACCCATTAAACTTCGACTGGATCATACCCTACAGTTATTAATATTATTTGCAAGTAAAAGTAATGCTTACTTAGAGACACTAGTTTACTACATGGACACAACCACTCTAGACAATGTAGATTTAGCCTGCCAATATAGTGGCGCTATACAGCTCATTTATTCTTGAATTTTCATTTAAAAAATACCTCCTTGCTAGAAAAACCAGTGTCTAGCTTATGATTGTGCAGATATATAAAAAGACAGTGATATCTGCTAAAGTCTTTGAGATGACAGAGTCTCTCCATGGAATACAGTTTATAGTTATTATGATACTGTATAAGAGGTGCAATTAATTTTTGCATGATTGTTTTAAAAATGGTATACCACCTCCAGTGTTACTTTGGAAACAAAGAGCTTTTCTAGTAATTAGATAAAGGCAGTGATTCTACTTCCCTGAGAGTAAGTCCCATTAAACTCAGAGAGACTTACCTCTGAGTAGATATGCATAGGATTGTGCTGTAAATAAAATAAAAGTTATATTTATCAGATACACAGACTCATGGGCACAGTCTGTTCAGCAGGACTGGGCAACCTGTGGCCCTCCAGATGTTTTAGCCTACAACTCGCATCAGCCCTAGCCAGCATACCCAATAGTGAGGGTTCATGGGAGTTGTAGGACAAAACATCTGGAGGACCACGAGTTGCCCACCCCTGCTAAATAGACTGTACCCCATGAGTCTGTCTAGTGCTGTGTGACCAAGTAGTTGAGCTAGTCTGCTAGTGTGACCAGGTAGCTCAGCTCTGTGAATCAGTAAGGCACTGATCAAAATTCTATCTCTGCTATGAGCTCACTAGGTGGCCTTAATCAAGATACTATTATCTCAGCCTTAGCACCCTCATCTGCAGTAATAATAATACTGACCTACCTTATGAAGTTGTAATAATTACAGAGAAAATGTATGTAAAGTGCGTTGAACGTGGTAAATTGCTATACAAAATGCTAAGCATTTATAAATAAATAAATAAATAAATGCATAGTAATGCTTTTACATAGGTGAACGTCCTGGTGCATCATGCTCCTATGCCATAATCATTGCTATTGCTACCAAGTAGTATTCATATAGGTCAACAGTGTTCTAGAATTGCATGGAACCTAGATATGGCAACATGCTGGTCAAGAGGTACCATGGGCATGGGAAATGAAGAAAGTTCATGTGAGAGATCATCTGAAGTAAAGGGGCTGGACTGGCTGGGTCATGCGACTCAGTAACAGTTGTTAAGTAAATACGCAGTCTCCTTTCATTTGTATTGTATACTAGAAGATGGCCCCTTTCAGTTGCACTTTCCTCATGTAGAGTAAACGCATGGAGTGGATGTAGGACCACATCCCCTGGCTACAATCCAAAACCATAGGTTTGCTGGCCCTGCTCACAACCTCCATGCATTAGCTGGAAGGTCTGAAAAGCCCACCTATGCAAAGATATCTGTATGCATCAAGATGCCCTTTTTCAGAACTTCCAGATAACATGTGGGGGTTGAGGGTACAGCCTGGGCGTACAGTGATAGGGGTGGGTCCCCCTGCCTCATGTTTACACAGGGAGAGAGAGACTGCAAAGAACTGATTTCAATGAAGAATTGCTACAGGGAATCCAAAGCTAGGTGAGAGTGCAGACACCCTCTTTTGATAGTACTTTTGGATGCAAATACCCACATACCATAAAAAACAACAAAAAACCTGTGCAAGAAAGGTCTAATGTTTATAACTACAATATTCTATATGCTTAACAATTGTCTGTTTCTGGTGATAGATTCTATGTTCAACCGTATTAGAGGAACCCCTTCTCTCTGATACCCTTAGGCTATTCACAACTGAAGCAGCAACATTTTTGTTTAAAGCAACCTGAGCTGCTCAACAAATACTAATGGCTTTCCTCCTGTGGGAACTTTGTAAAGATTAAATATTTACAGCAATAAACAGTGTACTGCTTAACCCACAAGTCTTGTACTCAATTATCACTCATCAAACAATGACAGATTCATGGAGTAAGCTATAAAGATGGTTAATATGACCATGAGGACTCTGTCCTAGCACTCTTTATGATAGCAGGGATAATTAAAAATATTTCAGCGTGACATTAAAAAATATTTGGTCACTGCAGCCGTTCTGTCAGAGCTAGAAACATGCTGTGTGCGCACTTCGGATGAGCAAGCTGCCTGGCTAAGGAAGATAACTTCCCTCAACAACTCAGGCGAGAGGTTTCCACTTGAGCAAAATATCTAAAAGTTTTCAGAAACTGCAAATGGCTATGTGAATGTATCAACAATTGCAAAATAGGAAAGGCAGATAGCACACTTACGTCCACTTGCTAAATCCAGTTTTGTTAGCCTTGTCTGCCTACAAGTGATGGCCATCTGAGGTACAAAAATTGAAATGGGCAATGGAGCAATACCAACCAAAAGCCAACCAATGAGGCAGGTTTTGAATTTGAATCTTAATATAGATTTAGGCTCTGATTTGGGTTCAAGAAATCAGAATCAGGACTGAAAGTTCATTGCTAGCCACACCATCATTTGTTGTTGTTATGCTATTCATTTTTGTTCAGAAAATAAATTTGCTTGATGCCACAGGGGGAACGTGACCTGGGATCAAGATTTCAGGGCTTAAGTCTGACATAAAAATTCAGGCAGAATCATCCAGAGGTGGAGACTGGGGAAAGGAGGAAGAGATCTGTCATTAAAATTAACATTTATATTACATTATATTTTCTTTATTCTTCTATTTATCTATAAATAAAGCAATGTAAAGCCTGCCCCAACTTAAAGGTTTAGGGAAAAATGTAATTAAAAGAAAGGTAGCGCAGCTAAAACATAACAGAAGTTAAAAGCCCTAGGTTTCTACCAGCTTAGCCCTGATCCCATTTGAACTAAAAGGAAGGCCAGACACTCGGCACTTACCGTGCTTCCTTAAGAAAATTAGCAGTGGGCCTTGTGAAGAAGCACAGGGAGGGGGTTTGCAGTGCTGAAGAGATGTCAAAACGATAACTCTGATCTGGGTAGAAAAACATGATGATTAGTGGAAGGAAAATGACAAATCGGTCTGAAATTTTCAGCTCAAGGTAATGTCTTCATATTGCTTAATGACTGTAAACTGAGATATAATTGATCATATCAGACTTCATAAATGGTAAAAAGCTGAGACACCAAAAATTAAGTCTCTTAAACATCTGTTGTATAACCAAGTGAGAAGATTATCCACAGTATATCTTAGCAATTCATTTGTATTATTCATTTTTAGTGTTAGTGTACTGCCTAGTTAAATTTTCCATTTAATGAGTTCAGGACAATCCATGCTCTCCTCCGCTGTTCATGTATCTATAGCTGTAGTTACCTATCTTCATTTGTTATTGCTGCTATCCTGTGTTTTCAGCTTAGAGTTTAAAGGTTCATCAGTACCAAGAATCAGCCTTATGAACCTGGCATTCTGAAAAGTTGGGATTCATTTAATAAATGGCTTGCAGAAGACCTGGGGCAGCTTTTGTCTCATACTCCCTCCTAAGCCAGCTCACTCTTCCATTCTAGGTTAATCCCAAGTAATCAGGTTCAGGGGTAAATAAAATGGGCAAACATGATCTTTATCATCTGAGAAACAGAAAATAAGAAGTTTCAGAGACTCTTATTCAAAATTCCTAGCATCCTGCCCTCCCCCCCATGGATTTCCTGGAATTTAACGAGTGTTCTAGGAGTCCATCTTCCCTGTTTAAAATAGAATATTTGTTAAACTATTGTATTACTCTATGAAGACTACTTTGTCTTCAGAACAGAGGCGTCAACGAAAAGCACGTTTCTTATGAGACTAGCATGGTCCTAGGTTTGAATGGAATATCAGTACATTTATCCCACCTCCTTGTGTCGCCCCCAAAGGATATTAGTTAACCTCTTGAAGCCTACTCCAATCCTTACCCAACATTAACTGGAATGAAGCATACGGAGTGTCAGTTGTTAGCAAACAAATTTTGGATGTTATTTCTGCTTATTGTTGTGAGGTTTGGTGTGTTTGACTACAGGATTAATAAAAACATTGGGCACTATCCAACCAGACTGCTGCGCTCCCACTGGTTGTGTTGCAGCAGCAAGAATGATCACTTGCACAACAGGGAATTAGTGGTTCTAAAAGTAACACTTGAAATTAGTGGGAACACTCATTTCTGGATCAGGACGGGTCAGTGAAGCTCCCTTCTGAGAGCTCTTTGACCTCCCCCATTCCAGAAAATAGAATTTCTGCTCATTTCAGGTTGCTTTTAGAACTTCTCAATCCTTGTTTTGCTAGCAGTCAGTCCCATTGGCGCACAGGCACAATAGGATTCCAAGTCTGTCAGGTTAATTGCAGTGAGGTGATTTACAAAGCCATTAATATAAATGGCCAGCATCTTTTTTGACCATCATTGTAAAGACACCATAATCCTCCGGGGAAAATACTGTTGGAGAATATGGGAAGGAGTCAGTCTTATACTGGTTAGGATGAAGCAGAGTTTTCCCCCTTATGCGCAGCCTGCTTATTGAAACTGGTTATCACCACGTGGGTTGCTAAACCCTGCTAAAAGGCTCTTAAAAGGAAACGGATTGTCCAAATAAGGTTTAAAACTAATAAAGACATTTATTAGTTTTACTTGCAATTTGTTTATTCATATATGCAGGATGCATGTAGGTAGATTAGAGTCTTTGGTGTTAAGAGTATTTTGAGAATAGATACTTTCTAAAATACATATTTAAATAGTATTTATATGTACATTTTCATGAGGGTTTTTTGAAAACACACACACAGAGATCAATATGGAAATGTGACGGAATGGACTTATGGATGAACTTATGCAAAAGTGACCTAGACCCAAAACAGACTGATTCCTGAATGTAAGAAAAGCTGGTTTCATGACATAGCAATTGAGAAACCCTTTTCACCCACTAATGTAACAGGTGTGCACACTAAAGGCTCAGTCCTATGTATATTTAGACCAAAAAAAAAGTCCATGACTACTTGGAAAATGCTGGGAGTTGTAGGACTTTTTCTATCGAGACATGGATGCAATTACACCCTAACTATGCTACCAACAAAACAATAGAACAAAACCTGTCTGCCTCAAAGCACTGATAATGAACATGTTCCCTATACTTGTGCAATAGAATATTAGAACTGAAATAAAAATCCTGCTGCAACGAAGTAGATATGATCATATTAGCCAGCACTCAGTTCTTATTAATCTGTACTGTAGAAGCCTAGGTCATTTTAACAATAATTTATTTTTATTTCAAATATCCCTATTTTGTTTTAGATGTTACAGTTTATTTATAATTATTAACTAGGAATACATTAAGAGCAGTCTAATGCACTCTATTATTGTTACATATGGATATTATGTGATGTATCTGATTTTAACTAATTACACTTCCATTACACATCCCTGTACTTACCGGAAAGGGACTAAAGTGTTTGCAAATGGAAATCCATAATTTTTAATCTGTGCAATTCAGTGCAGCACCGTCTATTTCCTTTCAGCCACAGTCCAGCTCCTCAATTGCTGTTGATAAAATACATTATTGGGAGCAAACATTGACATTAAACAAAAGGATGCAAAAACTGTAATGGAATAGTTTGCCAATTTTTGCCCTGTAATCCTATCTACTTATTTTAGAGACAGTCTGCATGTCACGAATATAATGTATTGCTGGTCACATTACATTGTTCCTCCCCACCATATGTGCCATGGCAAAATATAAAATGTAGACTGGCCTTAAAAAATTGAAGATATTTAACTCACTGAAGAGCCGCATGGAAGCACACATGTGGAGAGAGCAAGTCACATTGAGTAACTGGCTACATTTAGGGTGCAGTCCTATGCATGTTCAAACTGAAAAAAAATATCTGACAACTCCTAGCATTCTCCAGCCAGTCATGCTTGCTGGGGAATGCTGGGAGTTGCAGGACTTTTCTATGGCTAAACATGCATAGGATTGTGTCCTAAGTAAATTTTTCCACTTCCCTACAGTCAATCTGAAATACAGGGTAGTGGGCATGTGGTAAAGTTCACCTATATGGCCGGCTGATGCAGATAATCAAGCTGGCTGATGCAGCAAGCCAATTCCCTATAGTACCGTAAATGTTCAGGTAGGGTTCAATACCTAGAGTCTGATAGTGAACAATTTGGCCCTGATCCAAAGCTATGTGTGTCTCTCAGGTAACCGCATGCAGCCCTAGTTACATGCTCTGAATACAAGTGATCAGGTGTTTACCAGGTAAAAAGTGCATGGGAAAGGGAAAACACCAAATGTGGAGTCACAAAAGTAATTACCTGGTTTAGAAAACAAAGCTGTTGTGCTCTTAACTATCTTGAGTAGCATTTCCCCCAAAAGTTATTCTCCAAAATAGAATGTAGAACCTCTTCATAGAATCTATCTATGCACAGTCAGTTTGGGGAGTCCAAGCACCCAAAAGCAGCTGTGTTGTAACTGTACTTCTTTCTGAAACTCTGCTTGACTGCTGCGAAACAACATGAACTACAAAGCCAGTTGCTTTGTAGGAGCACATGGAAAATATATATTCAATGCTAAACTCTTTCATTTGCTAAAACTTGTTGATTGCTGTGAACTACATGATCATATCACTCAAGGAAGCAGTCTTTTATATGGTGAGTGTCTTCCCTATATGGTCAATTCTCTTCATCTATCTCTTCTCTTGCAAATATTTTGTGTATTTGTTGTCTCCCATCCAGATCTAAAACCTCTCGTTTCTAGGGTGGTGCTGTTATCACAGAGTTGAATTTCCAAGTAGCTCCCTGCTATAGCCAGTGCTTGGAACTACAATTCTCTGGGTAATATGATAAGGCACCACCATGGGTATCATCAGCACATATGCAGAGATAACTTTGTTCAGCTACAATCCTATGCAGCATACTTACTTGTGAGTAAGCCCCTTTGAACTCATTTGGATTTACTTCTGAGTAAGCACGCATAGGATCGCACTGTTAGTGGGAAAAGCTTGCAGTTACCAACCCAGTTCTGAACTGAGCCAAGAGAAGTTTACCCATCACCAAAGCCAAACAGGTGAATGGCATACCTAACTGGGGCTATATAAGTGCAGCCTCAACTGGTAGATCAGATCAGGCTGGGAAACTGTGCACATACTGAGCTAAGGGGTGCATGGAAATCTGCTTCTGTTGGTGGATAGCCATCAGAAGGATGAGTTACTAGACATCTTACGTTTTGAGTAATCGTATACAAACATACAGATTGAGAGAACTGTAGTGTTTTTCGTGCCTTTGTCCACTAGAAAACTTTATTTTATTTTATTTTATTTTATTTTATTTGTACCCCACCTTTCCACCGAAAAATGTCACTTGAGGCAGCTTTTCCTTTTATGTTGGGTGTTTACCTGTCTTATTTTAATCTCACAATGCCATTTCCCATTCGATTTGCAGGAAGCCACTAGAGTAAAACAGCAATTTACATTTTAATGGAGACCTGGCTTCAAGCAGTGTACGACCCCATCTAACTAGCCATGAACTGAGCAGGTTAGTGAAAAGTTGATATAGCTTGAAGACATGTAAGTGAGACATTAATGACTATTTGACTGCACAGGAGATAAAAGGAAATGCAGAGGGAAAACAGAGACTGGATTCCTGTGCATACATACTTGGAAATGAAATTCGTTGAAACCAATGGGACCTATTTCTGAGCAAAGGTTGTTCGCAAGATACCATTTCAGTGTGATCTTTAATGGAACACTGTCTATATTATGAACTTTTGATTGGGGGTATTAAATGTTAGTTTCTCCAGTGTATATATCAGTTAGGGTAAGAAGTAATCATGTAGTAACAAGTGAGAGAAAAGTAAACTTGCTGTTGGCTGCACAACAAAAACTTAATTTTCTCCATGGAGTTGTAAACTAGTAGCATATGGGATTGCAGCAATTTCACTTTGGGAATATTGCATGTTCACATAGTTGGAAATATGTTGCAAATAATCAAGAGAGAGGAATTCTTAGGCTACAAGCCTATGTATTTGCCTAAGAATGGGGCTTAAATCTATGGGACTTACTGCCAAGTAGACATGCCTAGGATTTCTATGTTAGTATATTACCTGAATGCCATTTCTGGCTTATTCAGAAGAGTATACACCAATTACTAGTGCTAATTCCAAATCTGTACCTCTGTATTTACTCAATGAACCCACATATTTCAACTACATTAAAATTATGTATGAAGTAAAAAAATGGCTGATTTATATGAATATATTTTAATAGCACCACGGATTTTAATTATAAATAATTACTTTATCTGTGTCTTACTTTAATTTACAATTGGTTTGATAACTACGAATCAGCAGAATTTGATGTCATTTTATGCCAGTAGTACTCCAGATATATGGACTGACATAATTCTTTTCCATATTCTTGTACTTGCAACCAAGAACATAATTTGGACATGAATTGTATGTTTGGGCTAGCCACTGCTTTCAATAATGCATTATAAATAGATATTAGTAATTTAAAATGTATATTGTGATGACAGCAACTCTTATATTTAGAGTTTGTAATAAACAAAGATGTAATAGTTTGAATCTTTGTTTTTTAGAAGTTTTTAAAACACAAAGTATAATAGCTAATTTAGATCAAATTATATTTCCTATGTTTAGACTATGGGCCTCTAGCCCTCTACTAGTGGTAATGATGGATCCAATAACAACCTGAAACTACAACTAAACTGTAGGAGGAATGCAGCTCCCCACCCCCTGGTTAGAATGTAACGTATTTTATGCTGTTTTTAACATAAATAAAGCGCCGGTTACGCAAATTGCGGCTGTTTTAAGGACGTTTACCCTGTTTTTTACGTTAAAAACGTAGCACCGGGTCCTGGAAGTGTAGCGCCAGGGACCCGGAAGTTCCTTTCCCCGGCTCATCTTGTAAGGACGTGAGCCGAGCTGGGGAAAGGTAAGTCATGTGGAGCTTGGGGAGGGGGTTGAGGCCGCGAGTTTGCCCCGCTTCCACCCCCCAATCGAGCTCCACGCACATCCCTATTAAGGGATGTATCCAAGAGTCTCGAGGGGGCTGAAAGTGGGCTGAAATCAGCCCGCTCGGCCCCCCCACTGAGACTCGCGTGCCTTACCTGGCTGCCGCTTGTCCCATCGCTCCACGCCATGCTGGCAGTGCAGGGTCCCATCATGTCATTTCCGGCTGCCAGGAAGTGACACGACGGGACCCCGCACTGTGTTTTTGGCGTAAAAACCAGGGCAAGCTAGCTTAAAACGGCCGCGAATAGCAAATTGCGGCTGTTTTAAGCTAGGTTGCCCTGGTTTTTATGCCAAAATCTCAGTGCGGAGTCCTGTTGCGTCACTTCCTGGCAGCCCGGAAATGACGCGATGGTGAGCAGCTCACCCCGTGCTGCTGGTGAGGCGGATCGAGTGGCACGGGTATTCGGGCCTTCGGGGGGGTGTGCTCGCCGAGAAAAGGCAAGCAACCCCCGCCAAAGGTAGGATTAACACCCCTAGCGAAATCGCCCCGCTCTCCCCCCCCCCCAAGCTCAGTGAGACTTACCTGGCCCCGGTTCGTCCCAAGTTCCCATTTCTGGGTCCCTGGTGCTGCATTTTTAATGTAAATACCAAGGTAAACTTCCTTAAAACGGCCGCAAATAGCAAATCGTGGCAGTTTTAATGTAGTTTACCTTGGTATTTACATTAAAAATGCAGCACCGGGGAGTCCGGTAGTGACGCGCCGCGGACCTGGAAGTCCGCCGAGTGCTGCAGCTGCCGGGCGCAGAGTGTCGTGGGATGAGTGGGGGGGGGGTAAGTGGCCATCCCTAGTCTGAACCTGGCTGGAGTGGCTTGTGCATGGTTAACAAACCATGCTGCTGGGTTCAGACAACTCACTCAACAAGCCATTCTGAAAAAAAACATGGCTCATAAGCCACCATGTGGCTTATCATGTTGTGTGAACCCAGTCAGAGGCTGCGTTCACATGTAATGCTGAGCCATGGTTTATGTTAACCATGGTTTGTGGATATAGTCATGAATTGTCTTACAGATGAGCAAACAAACCCCAGCTTGTTTTCCTTATTTCTAGTTTTTTCTCTCCCAACTAAGGATGTGCGAGGATTTCATGGGGTGGAAATCCAGCGGACTGGCTGGGCTCAACCCCCTGAACTCCTTACCATCTCGCTTACCTCTTCCCTGGCTCAACTCGCATTCTCCCTAGTCGAGTTGGGGAAGTGACTTCTGGGTTACTGGTGGGCTGCTGTTTACACAGAAAATACTTTAAGATACGTCCAAAGTGGCTGCAATTTGTGTAATTTGTGCAAATTGCGGCCGCTTTTGACACATCTTAAGGCATTTTCTATGTAAACAGTGGCCTGCCGGGAACTCGGAAATCCAACGAGCAGCGCAGCATGCCCACTGTTTCATTTTATTGCTTGCCTTATGTTTAAAATGACCATTGTATCTTACAACTTGCACTTTGTTATGGCCTAGGGCTAAAAGAAATAAAAGTGAAAGAGATTTTGAAGAAAGTATAATTGTTTGAACTTTCTTATCTATTACAACTGGGTTACTCTCCTAATTTTCTGGTATTGTAAAGCTAACCTTTCTTGTCTTTTTCTTTTGAAAACAGCTATATTAATTATTAAATAGTACTTTTTGCCAAGCCCTTTACAAAGTGTCAAACACTATGATATCAAAGGAGATTTTCTAGCTTTTTAACACTTTTTTCCTGCTCCTTGAAAGGCTATTATAGAAGGAGTACCATCTGTCAGTGTTTCTATTGTATTGTTTCCATTGCATTGTTTCCACAGTGTTTCCACTGTGTTCTGGCATGAAAATACAATACAATAGGAAATATTACTTTTATGTATTTCAGTAATTACAGTTCTGGGTTGAATTTATTATTTCAATCATGTATCAGTATTGCCTGGACTTGGGAATTTTGCACTTTCTAGCTCTAGGTGATCACCTTTGAAGCCCAATGATAGGATTTCCAGCTGACCAGAAGAAAAACAAAATTTAGGGAGCAGGTTGTATGTTTTTGCTTCTGGGCTACTTGCCAGAATAGCTTGTGTAAAAGGAGGAAATGTTATATTAGTTGCCAACATTGTTTGAGTAAAACTGGGATTCTTCTTCTTCTTCTTCTTCTTCTTCTTCTTCTTCTTCTTCTTCTTCTTCTTCTTCTTCTTCTACGTAAGAATACTTGGCATTGGCATCATTTATCATTTATAGTGTGCATGCTTCAATTGTACAACCCAGGCACGTGCGTACTACAGAGCCAGATTGTTGAACCCGGCACCATCTCACCATTTCATTTCACATCCTGCTGCATGAGAGATTATGAAGTGCACATGTGGGATGCCTCTGTAGCTGCCCCCCTGGCAAGCAGGATGGGCTGTTGCAGAACAATAGGCAACTTGACAGCGGTAGCTATGGTGACTGATCTCTCCCCTAAATGTCTCTCTGCAGTTGCTTCACCCTTCATTAGAATGCAAGCCAGCATACGGTCACCTGGGAACTGCCAGCATGAGACGCAGGAGCAAAGCTAGGGATGGGAAAACCAGGATTGCTCGAACTCACCAAAATTATCTGAACTCCACTTCAAAGCTCCATTTGCCTCATTCCTGCTTTCACTTGCAACCTGTTTTTCTTTTTCTCTAAATGACAAAAGTGTACATTTCAAATGGGAAAACTGTGCATTTCTGTGCACATTTTTTTTAAGCTGAGCACTTTCCCCAAACTGACTAAAGCATATATATGCATATATTTTGAAAAAAATGCATATTTGAAAGTGTGCATATTTAAAATATACACATTTTTGAACATGATATTTTGGAATCCCCCCCCCCCCCCATCTGCTCCTGTTCATGCTCACATTCAAGGTTGTGAAAGTTTGATGATTTGAAAACTGAAACAAAATTCTTGTGCATCCCTAGAAAGAAAGGGTTGGATCCATCAGAGGAAGAGTGCCAGGATCCAACCCAAGACTTTCTACTCCTGCTGGCTTCTACCAGGCTCCATCTCTTGATCTGTCCTTAGCTCCACACCATGGTCCAGCCCTGGTACCAGAATTCTTTACATCTCAGCTTGACAACTCAGTCACATAGCCATTCATGTGGTTACTGCCCTGCAGCCACTCTTGATAGTAGTTTCTAGAGCAGGGTTCTCCAACCTTGGGTCCCCAGATGTTGCTGGCCTACAGCTCCCAGCATACCCAGCCAGCATGGCTAATGGCAAGGGATACTGGGAGCTGTAGTCCAGCAACATCTGGGGACCAAAGGTTGGAGAGCCCTGTTCTAGAGCCTTCCAGTTCCAGGGAAAGTGGAAAACATTTAGTCAGTGGATATGCCATTCTACTCATTGGCCTCCTATTGGAGAAGGTTATTCAAAGGTTCAGTTTACATAGCAGCCTGTGCTCAGGACACATTGTCAGAACTAATAGCTACTGACATCTAGTGAGGCCCCTTTCAGCTCTCTCAGCATTGCCTCTACCGTTCATTCACTCATTGTCTCATCCTGTGGCAAGGCTGTATATATGGTTGATGATACAGCACTGGGAACCATGCACATAATCCTGGATGAAGCTATGAAGTGTTCGAAATGTTGCACAGCCTGATCTCTGCCTCAAATCACTGGCTCCTATTGATCCTGATTGTCCATAGCCATACTTAGAAATCAACATACAACTCTTGCCTATGTAACAGATAACAATAAATAAATAAACAAACAGATTGATTGTGTACTTGTTAATCTTAGGTTTCTATCATCATTCACTGTTATCTGCCTGAACCTTTCCAGCCTGTTCCTCACATCCAGTTCTTCTGACCTCCAGCCCAATAAGTTCACCTGGGAGTAGAATTAGGCCTCTTCTTGTGTTGTTCTCCCTCCCAAGACTAAGAGCTGGTTGTGACAATCTCTTTTCTGTCTTCTTTATCATTATGCATTATTTCAGATGTCTCATTTCTGACTGTGCATTGAAAACAGGTTCTTGGGATAAAACCTGGCAATGCTTTGTTCAAATTAAACTTGTAAAAATTTAAGAAATTTGATTTAATTTCAAATTGGAAAGGTGAACTCATTGGAATTCTGACTGACAGATTAGCTAGAAGAAACCAACAATTGTGTTTTATTAGAAACTCGTTCATGGATAACATATGGAGATATGATTCCAGACATTCAATCTTAATTTGTTTAGAAATGGACCATTGACTTTGATAGACTGGCAATAAAATTGATGATTTAAGAATCCAATTATAAATACAGTGTCTCCAGTCACAGCAAAGTTCTTATAATGATTACCATTTTGTTTTCAACTCGAGTAAATAATTTCCGCCTGAAGTTATAAAGCAAGGCCTTTTTATAACTGAGTTGTAATAGGAAGGGATAACTTCAAATCCCATTCAGGATCCACTTGTGAATGTACTAAATGGTATGCAACTAGAGTGCTCAAAGTTGACTCTGGCCTCCGTGGTGGTACATACTCAACGAAGTATTTCAAACACCACCTGACGACACACTTGATCACCCAGGCCTTCCCTGGCTTTTAAGGAATTGCAATTAATTATATGTTACTCTGTTTTACTGTTCCTTGAATTGTTTTGCATTTTTGTTGTAGTTGGAATTGTTTTTAATAGTGTATTTTAAATGTGGTTTTTAATATTTATATGTGAACCACTTATAGTGCAATCCTGTGGCCGCTGGACAGAGTCTAGATGGCCATAGGATTTTTCAGAGTCCCAGCTCTGACCTTGGAAACTTGCTCCATGGTTGGAGCTGGGACTCCGAACTTGAAATGCCCTCCCCCTGCCCTCACAGGCGGCATGGAAAGAACCATGCCAGCTGCAGCTCTGAGGTCACAAGAGTCCTGGAACTGGAAGGGTCACAAGAGTGACCTCAGAGATGGGCTTTTGGGGTGGGGCAGGGGGAGGGAGGAGACAGGCTCTGCCAGCATACAAAGTATCCTGGCAGTGCCTCACACTTCCTACCTGCTCCAAGGCGAAACACTTAGACGGACGAAATCAGCTGTCTAAGTGTTTTGCATGGCATGAGGAATGCAGGCGTGACCTTCACCTCCACGCTCCTCCTGCCATGCATAGGATGCCTGTAATCCTCTGAATTCGCTCTTAGAGATTTTATTATATTAAGCAGTATATGACTATTACAAATAAAGAATGAAAGAAAGTGTAAAACTATTTGTCTTCTAATCTCTTCCAGAAACAGCTTTAGGGTCTGCAATTCTTTATTCAAGGGACACAGAAGGAGTAGAAATGGAAGACTGATGCTGAAACTCAGATGCAGAAGAGAAAGGATAACAGAAAGGTCATCATGACAGGAGTTTGGAGGAAAGATGGTTGCTGAAGTGATCCTTCTTGGTCACCTAAGGGCTGTCAAACATCCTGTACTCTACTTCCTGTACATTGTTAGAAGACATTTCCAATGAAAAGGTCTGCATCTGTGCAATACTGGAGGATCCTGCTGTGCCTGTTTATAAGAAGATATGGGAAGGGTTCATGGAACCAGGACACGCTTATCTCTTAGTAATATTAACTTGGCCTCCAATGCATATGAACCTGCCATGACATGGTGGTTGCTTAAAACGGCACTGGATGGAAGCTGCTCTTTGTGGGAAAGTATGCAGGCCCAATGGCTCACCCTCTAGATCAGATGACATTGTCTACAACACCAATACATACTTTTTTTTGGCTCGCAGTTTATGGTATTCACAATTTTTTGCTTTGATCCTATGCCTGCTCCATCATTCATTTCTGACTTTGTGCTCCATGCACACAATGGGACCTCTGTCAGGAAGCTGCTTCTAAAGTTATAGGACACTTATGCACATCTCCAGGGCCCTACGAACTGCATCCTAGAGTAATAAAGAAACTGGCAGAAGAACTCTCAGAACCACTGTCTGACCAATCTGATCTCATTTTTTGATCAGGACAGGTAACCTCCCTTGTGGACTGTGGAAATGCTGTGGACAAAATATATCTTGACTTCAGCAAAGCTTTTGACAAAGTGCCTCATGATATCCTGATTAGCAAGCTAGCTAAAAGTGGGCTAGATGGAACAACTATCAGGTGGATCCACAATTGGCTACAGAATCAGACTCAAAGAGTGCTTATCAATGGTACCTTCTCAAACTGGGGAGAGGTAATGAGCGGGGTACCACAGGGCTCGGTCCTGGGCCCAGTGCTCTTCAACATTTGTATTAATGACTTGGATGAGGAGGTTCAGGGAATGCTTATCAAATTTGCAGATGACACAAAGTTGGGTGGAACAGCTAATACTCTGGAAGACAGAAAAAAAATTCAAAGTGATCTTGATAGGCTGGAGCGCTGGGCTGAAAACAACAGAATGAAATTTAATAGGGATAAATGCCAAGGGCTGCACCTAGGAAAAAGAAATCAAATGCACAGTTACAGAATGGGGGACACTTGGCTCAACAATACTACAAGTGAGAAGGATCTTGGAATTGTAGATCACAAGCTGAATATGAACCAGCAATGTGATGTGGCTGCAAAGAAGGCAAATGCTATTTTGGGCTGCATTAATAGAAGTATAGCTTCCAAATCGCAGGAAGTACTAGTTCCCCCCTACTCAGCACTGGTTAGGCCTCATCTTGAGTTAGGGATGGCCACTTACCCACCCACCCCTGCTCATCCCACGGTGCTTGGCACCCAGCAGCTGCGGTGCTTGGCGGACTTCTGGGTCCACAGCGCATCATTTCCGGGTCCCTGGCACTGCATTTTTTCTGTAAATACCAAGGTAAACTACCTTAAAACTGCTGTGATTTGCTATTTGCGGCACCAGAGACCCGGAAATGACGTGCCGGGGACCTGGATGCTCCTTTCCCCGTGGGAACTTGGGACGAGCCGGGGCCAGGTAAGTCTCGCTGAGCTCGTGGGGGGGGGGGAAGCATGGCAATTTTGCTCCGTTCCTCCCCCTCTCGAAATTCTAAGCCATCCCTATGAGTACTACATTCAGTTCTGGGCACCACACTTTAAGAAGGATGTAGACAAATTGGAAAGGGTTCAAAGGAGGGCAACAAAAAAGATGATAAGGGGACTGGAAACAAAGCCCTATGAGGAGACACTGAGGGAACTGGGCATGTTTAGCCTTCAGAAGAGAAGACTGGGGAGATATATGATAGTGCTCTTCAAGTACTTGAAAGGTTGTCACACAGAGCAGAGCTAGGATCTCTTCTTGATCATCCCAGAGTGCAGGACACGGAATAATGGGCTCAAGTTACAGGAAGCCAGATTCCACCTGGACATCGAGAAAAATTTCCTGACTGTTAGAGCAGTATGACAATGGAACCAACTTCCTAGGGAGGTATTGGGCTCTCCCACACTGGAGGCATTCAAGGTGCAGCTGGACAGCCATCTGTCAGGGATGCTTTGACCTGGATTCCTGCATTGAGCAGGGGGTTGGACTTGATGGCCTTGTAGGCCCCTTCCAGCTCTAATATTCTAGGATTCTATTATCTGTATCATCAGTGTTTTTGTTTGACACATTAAGAAAAGTCTCCTTGTTTCAATGCCTGCAGAGTGGGGGAGAGTTGTGAGGGAGAGGGAGATAGGGCTCCATTGAGTGGTCTTGTTGTGATGCTTGAGATGTTGGGGCTAATCTGGGCTCTGGCAATGGGTGAGTTTAGGTTTGTTTTTGTGAGGACTTCGGGGCACGACAGATGTTTATATAAGTCCCCCTGTCCTTGCCTTAGCGTACGTTGGGTGGAAGTACAGAATGCCCAAGAACTGAGGGGTCAGGATTAAGCCATGGGACCAGAAGGACATTGCGGCTGGATGAGTCATGCCTGTTCCCCTTTGCCACGATGCTATGCTTTTAAAATCTTGCCCTCCCTCTGGTCTTTGTTGCTGTCATTTGTGCCAGTTTAATAAAGTTGTGGCCTATTTAATTTAATTCTATGCCTTAAACTAACACCCACATAGAAATTGCAAGTCTGTTATGAATAGACCAAACTTTCTTCCCAATCGTAACCTTATATACTGGGGTAGTAAGCCTCATTTGTTACAGTGGAACCTACTTCCAAGTAAGTAATGCTTCAGGCTGCAATCTTCAGCTACAATCCAAATACACTTATGCAGCACAATCCTATGTATGTTTACTTGGAAGGAAGTCTCACTGAGTACTCAGTGAGAGTTGTGTGCAAAGGATTTCAGCCTTAACACTTCTGCATGTGTATCATGGTTTTTCTCTCTGTGTGTGTTTTCTGACTGTAGTTCCTTACTTTGCGTCAGAGGCTGCTCCCAATGATCTAATGGCTTGTATGCTTGTACAGCATATGCCTGGCCACCACATGGCTTACCTAAGCCAAGCAACCCCAGAGTCTGTAGAGCAGATCCTATCACCATATATCCTGTATACAAATAGCAAAATCAATTCTCCACGTGTGGTTCCTTATGCAGCCAAAATCATCAAGCACCATCCAAATATAAGAAGGAGGTATCAGCAGGGTTGGGGGAACAAAAAAAATTTGCAGAAGTACTGGAAGTTTTTAGGGGTAGGGGAACCGAAAGGGGAAATTCAAATCTGAGAACTGAGCACGTTCAGTGGGCAAGAATGATGACTGACTGCTGGGGGGCTGGGGTAGAATGGAAAACAGGAGGGGAATGGAATGGAGTATATCCTAAAAGAAGGCTTGGATGGCTGGCACCTTGAAGAGGTGCAAATCACACTGCAACATTTTGTTGAAGTTCTCTTTGTCATACATAGTATATGTCTGCCATATGTAAAGAGCTGAGATGATTACAGTGAAGCATGGTAGATGTACAGGTCAAGAATATATTTAATAAGATAAATAAAAAGTAAGATCCAGCCAGCCTTCCACACATTGCAGGGTAAGGTAAACATTTTCATTGCCTCCAATATGAGTAAATGCCTTCCCAACCTGAGGGTAAATGTCTTCCCAACCCTTTGTTACATAAAATAGAGGTTAGATTGTGCTTTAATTTCCACTGGTTGCTGCACAGACAACATGTTTATGTGCACATTATGAAAGGTTAAATAGAAAACTCTAGGAGCAAAGTTGGCAGAGGCTTTTGCTGCAGCAGGGAGCCTTTAGCAACATTTGTTCTTCAAATACTTGAACATCTAACTAGAATCCATTTGATGTGAAGTCTCTCTGTCTGTGCAGATTTTCTCTTAGGGCTTCAGTACTCAAACCACAGTCTCTATTAAAAGGATATAAAGAAGAACAAATTATCTGCAGTATAGTAACACTTTATAATGTGGATAGAACTAAGCATTTTACATTATTTGTATTTCTAAGCAATAACATTTATTATTAGTTTGCAAATAACATTAATTTTTCCCTGCACATCGGCTTTATGAAATTCTCTTTTACTGTATCAACAGTACACCCGGGGGTAGGTTTTATATATTAACAGTGTTTTACCCAAGCAAATCCAGTGAGTCAGGCTGAAAATGAAAAGTTAATCACTAAACTGAGTTCAGAGCACTTTTTCTTATTATGCTTACATGGTCAGAGTTCAGACAAATGTTTCCCAAACTCTGTGAAATACGGAAGCAGTAATATCAGCTCGTATTTATGTTATTATCTTAGTAAAAACAGATATGAAAGCAGAAACATGCTGCTTTCTTTAACATGATGTTATGGGGTTTCCCAACATGATAAAAACTGGTTAGAATGTCACCCACTAGAGGTAGCTCATAACAAGAAATGACCAGTAGATGCCCACTAGACTAGAGCCCCCAGGGAGACATATACCTGAGCAGAGAAAGAGAGGCTTCCGAAAAGTAGTGTTCACTATTCAAAACCACAGCAATAAATAAACTGGTGGATATTAAGGATCCTGCCTCCAGGAAGGTAGTTACAGTGGGAATCATCCAAGAGCAGCTGGAATCAGGAAGGAGTAAACAAAGTTACAGAGTGTAAAAATCCAGAAGTCTACGAAGATGTCTACAAAATCACAGCATTTTAGAAATGCACACCAGCAAACTCGGAAGTATCAGATGCAATAAAAGGACTCAGAATTCAAGAGAAACCACTGACCCATGAGAACCTGGAGAGAGAGGGGGGGGAATCATCCACAATCCTCACAGTTCAGATGGACTGAAATCTGCCAACCATAATATTTTCATAGTTCCACTGAACCTCTGAGTTAAGTGATCTTATACAACTTTAAACTGTATCATTTGGGTTTCCCCTATGAATAAAAGTGTTTATGAAAAATACCAAAGCTAAACAGTAGCCCTACGCAGGAGTAAGATGGAACTTGCAGATAATTATTATTCTATTGCTTATTCAGGACAGTACTTGAATTATAAGGGGGAAAGATAAGAGTGCCCCTAGAACACCGTCTACACATATACACTGTACAATAAACTATTCATTTTCTTCACAAAATTAGACAGTCTGTGGGCTCTTTTCTTTTTCTCTCAACTCCCTTTTAGGTCAGACATTCCCTGCATCGCTTCATAGCCTTAAATTAATAACAAATAATGGATCTTAAAGGGAGGGCGAGGGCATGTAGGGTTGTCAGCATTTATTGTGGCAGAGAAGATAATACTGGGGTATTGGCACCAGTAAACATTTCTCATTGGTATTGTTCAGATTTCTGAGGAGTCGGGTGGATTGCCTAAAGCAAGAATGCAAAACCTGAAGCCCTGGGACCTCATGTAGCCCCTGGCTGCTCCCTTTGCAGCCCCTGAAGCTGGCAGGATCCAACCTATTTTCCCCCTCAGATGAAAAAAAAAATGCTGTTCTGAGATCTCTGTCTTCCTGTTGCTAGCAGTGGTAGAGAAACAGCAATCTCTGTTTCTAGATCTAGGCCCAGCTATCCCTAGATCTTAGCAGGCAAAAAGGGAACACATGTTTGTTGGGGTGGGAGAGAGAGAGTGTGTGCGTGTGCATGCATGTGCGCCCCCTCCCACCAACACTGGATACAACCCTTGGAGTCAAAAGGGGTATATACCCTTGGCCTAAACTGTAGCTACACATTCCTGGCAGAATGGAAATCCATCAGGTCTCCCTAGAAAACGGGGGGGGGGGGAGAGCCAATTCATGTGTTACTTGAATGGAGTGGGAGTTGCTCATGTGCAGCTGCTTCCCATGCCACTGCAATAACATCTGTAGGAAACCATTATGAAGGTTTCCATTTTAATGTTGCCACACCCCTCAGCTACACATGTTACAAATATCAAAGCAGCTCTGGTTTGGGAAAATGGTCTGGAAAGCAAGATCTGTGAACAAGCTAGCAATTACTCTGCTCTCCTCTTTAGAACATTTTAGGTTATTTATGTTCAAAGAAGCCAGAGTTTGTAACTTACCCTAGTAAGCAGTTTCTATTTTATTGGCTTCCTTACTCGCTTTTAAATCTCAGTGCAGCTTAATTCCCTGCAGTGTATGAGTGCAGATAGATTTCCTGACACTTTGTGCTTATCAGCGACACGGCTCGCTTGTAAGGGCCCTTACTATAAAGCTGTCTAAGGTTTTAAAAAAAAATTAGAGCAGCAATCTTTGTGACTTGGGAGAAGCAGAGGTGGCAATGAATTGTCACAAAACAGGTCTCATGCCCTAACATTAAGGGAAAGAGGGACTTGAGTCTAAGCAAATGAATTCTACTGCACATGTCATTCCCATAGACACAGGGAAACACAGGGAAATCTACATCTATTGCTTGCCATATGCCACTGCAGTATCATTACTTTCACAGCAGTAAGTTAAATCTAATGAGAGAAAAGTGCTAAGAAGTAAATGAGAAAATGCTAACGGCGTGCCAAAGTACTTTGATATAATTTGTCAACTGTATGTATGCTGATACTTTTCTCTCTTAAAGTGGCAAAATAAGTTTTGGAGAATTGTTTCGTTTATAGGTGTGAGAGTGTGTGCATGCGTGCATTTGATTTCTTGTCACCATGGCTCTTTGAGGACCATGCTGTCCTCTCCACAAAGTTGTTAAAGCAGGTTGGACAGAAAACTACTTAAGGAAAATCGAGTGAACTCTTGCATTAAAACAGAATGTATTTATTTATCTCTATGCCACCTTTTACCCCGCAAAGGGCCCCTAAGGCAGCTTCCAAATTAAAAACACAGAAATACAATAAGAAATAAGAAGGGCCACAGCTTAGTGGTAGATCACCTATTTTTTTTATATAAAGGCTGTTTCAGACCTCAGCATTTCCAGGTAGCGCTGGAAAAGACTCCTGTTTGAAAACCTGGAGAGCTGCTGCCACTGCCAGTTCATTATAGACAAAATGGAGCTCAATGGACCAGTAGTCTGACTTTGGGGAAAGGTTGCTTCCTGTGTTCCTAACAGAAGAACAACAAATCACCGAATACACAAAGCAATGAAGGCTAAGAGCACAAGATCAATTAGAGCAATAGCAAGGAAGGAGAGAGCATAAAAATGAGTCAGTTAAAAAGTCATATAGAAGCACAGTGGAAGGTTAAAAACTCAAGGTAGTTTAAAAGCATAAAGAAACAAGAATAACCAGGTATTTGCTATCTTCCAAAAAGAAACAAGAGAGGAAGGAAACAAACAACACCTCTTTATGGAAGGAATTCCATAATGAGTGTGCCTCAACAGGAAAGACCTTATCAGCTGGATCTCAGAAGATTGCAGAATGCAGAGCAAGGCCTCAGATGATGAGTGCAGTGGGTAGGCAGGTTCATGTAGAAGGAGGTGGTCCTTTAGATACCAGGTCCCAGCCCAGACAGTTTAAAGCTTTGTAGGTAATTACTAGCACTTTGAATTGCACCCAGAATTGGAAACCCATATTGCTTTAATGCTACTGTTCTCAGTAGGGATTTATTTATTTATTATATTTATACCCCACCTTTTTTCCTGCAAGGAACCCAATCCTCCTCCTCTCCATTTTATCCTCACAACAACCCTGTGAGGTAGGTTAGGCTGAGACTCAGTGACTGGCCCAAAGTCACCCAGTGAGTTTCATGGCCGAGCGGGGACTAGAACCTGGATCTCCTGAGTCCCAGTCCAAGCTCTAACCACTATTTGTTCAGTTCATTTTTAATTTTAATGTGAACTTACCTAATTTTGCAATTTTTTACCATGATGCAAACTGAAACTGAATTATCTTCCAAAAATTTTAGTTCTCTGAACTTTCCAAGGGAGTTCTCCAATCAAAAATGCATTTAAAACTGTGCATATTAGGGGAAACCAAATTGATAGATTCATCCATCCCTATCTCAGTCACATGAGCAGCCTGACTACAGAGTTTAATCTGTTGACAGTATAAAGGAAGAAAGGGAAAGATCAGCCACAGTGTAGCACTTTTAAGTCCCATTGGTTCAAATGGGAAATAGTTAAACATGTTCTAGAGTCTCAAAATGAAATTAAAGAGAGTTAAATGTGCTAAAAATGGGGTGAGTTGTGCTCAATAAAACTAAAGGAACAAACAAAGAGGATAAAACAGTTTTCTTTAAAAAAAAAAAAAATCTTGACTGAAAACATTGTGTTTTATGCTTTTTCTATGGCCTTATAGAGAGACATGTGGAAATGGAAAAGATCTGAAGTAGTTTGGTTGGCCTGCAGAGCTAATAAGATTATACAAACCATCCAGCACCATATGTGCACACAATCCACAGGTGCTACATAATTTTTCAGAGTGTTTTCCATTGAACATCTCGTTCTCTCAGAGCCCCATGGCTTGTTTAAAAATAAAATTTTAAAATCCCGGCAGTATACACATAGAAGAATCCATTTAGACCGGAAGGAGATATAGGTAATTACTAGCACTTTGAATTGCACCCAGAATTGGAAACCCATATTGCTTTAATGCTACTGTTCCTTCTCAGTAGGGATTGATTGGTTTATTTATTTATTTATTTATTTATTATATTTATACCCCACCTTTTTTCCTGCAAGGAACCCAATCCTCCTCCTCTCCATTTTATCCATTTTATTGTAGCCATTTTACCTTCAAAATGAGGGGGACGAAAAGATGGGAGTGAATGACATTTTAACATATTGCCATAAAGCTAAAGAACCCCTGTCCTTTCTCATGTCTCTTCTCTAATACATTTTCCCATCATCCCTCTAACATCCTAATCATAACCCTGGCTCATATTGGTGCAGCCTCTCCCAACAACTTTGCGAACATAATATCACACCCATCTTCTATATCAGCCTCCCCAAACCCAGTGCCCTCCAGATGTGCTGGACTACAACTCCCATGATCCCCAGCCAGGGACAATGTTGTCTGGAGATGATGGGAGTTGTAGCCCAACACATCTGAAGTGCGCCAGGTTGGGGAAGGCTGTTCTATATCCACCCGGAACATCGTCATTTAAGCATGCTCAGCTTCCCTGTGGTATAAAGGTACGTACAGTTCAATATGGTTTTGTTTGCTTCACGGGCAGGCTGACACACTTGTAGCTTGTTCTCATCTGTTTCAAAGCTGCTGAAATGTTTAATCAGCCTCTCATTTTGAGTCATTGTTTTCAGAGGGCTCTGGACCAAATCTTTGCTAACAGTTCTTAACATGCATATGCATGAAGGCCTCTAACAGCATTAAGATATATATTGATTTCCTCCAAGGACTTTATCCTCTTTGGAACTATTTCTTCTGCATATCTAACAAACTTTTCAAATGTACAATATATGAGCCATACTAAAATGGGCAATGAAAGAAAAGAAGAATAGAAGCTTCATGGTTCGCAATGGCGACTTAATGATTATTAAGAAGGGTCACACAAGATGTGTATACTACATGTGAGAGTATGAAAAAAAATGTATCCTGGTGTTAAAAATAATGGAGATGAGTGTAAACCTGACCCATACCTAGCAAGGTTCTATTAGGGGCAAGGAGACTCATTTCCTGAGCTCACATTCACCAAGGGATGCATAAAAGTTTCATAATAAAACCCAAAGTGATTAATAAAACTAATTAAAGCTGTCAATATAAAATGCAGCATACGGCATGAGACTGAGCAATTTTTTTAAAAAAGCTTGCAATGATTGTTCCACCTTAATAGTGAGTGGAGTAATAAATTATACTACATTTCAAGGGTTACCACTAACATTCGTGCTGATGCTTCCCATATTTGATTTATAAAATTTTAATGTGAAAAATATGTAAAGTTTAGCATTTAAACCTTACATGAAGATGCTCCAAAAGGAGCATAGGAAACTGCTAAATCACTCATAAATGTAACATCTTGTGTGGAGGAAGGGACGCCTGAGATCCCAGATGGCTGGAAATGTGAGTTCCTGATTGATTTGTTGCAACCATTCCATTTGTAATGGTTTAGATTCAAGAGAAAGGTGACTCACAAAACTTTGGAGGAGGGGATATTATCTTGCCAATGCCCAGTTTTAACTTTTGAATGCAGGATGTACCATAAAAGGTACCTATCTGACTTCACATGTGATTTGTTTCCATATATCTATATATGAAACCTCCTTCTGTCATGAATACCATGGCATTTAATATATATATATAATTATTTCAGCAGCCTCCCTCTGTCTGTGACTCTGATGAACATTAACATTATTACCTTTGTACATTGCTGGAAAGTGAAAATGACAGCATCAAAAAAATGTAGGTAACCAAGGATTTTGTTTGCAGTTTAGAAATAAACTGAATTTCATGTAGTCTCCAGCATATGTCATCATGATTCAGCTCCTATTTCCTTTGTTAAATATTGCCTTGGATCAAGGCTCTTCCATTCATATATAGAATTTTGTTCCCATTGGAACAGCTGTTGGTTTTTTCTCTCAATTTCTCTCAGAAACTGTCAAAATTTTGGTAAACAAAAGAAAGAAAGAGATCAGTTGAAACATAGATAAAGCATACTGGAGATTTGGAGTGAAGTGTTCCCAGTCTGTTAATGACACCCATCTCTATTTCTCACTTTCATCAGATTCAGATGCATATATATTGCAGATGCTGGCGGGAGGCTGATCTAGATTGAGTCACAGCAGGGAAAGTTTAAAGCTCCCCTAACCCCTATACTAGGTTCCTGATCTGGATTAGGCCACCTGTACTTATTCTAGAACAGGGCTCTTCAACCTTGGGTCCCCAGATGTTGCTGGCCTAGAGCTCCCAGCATACCCAGCCAGCATGGCTAATGGCAAGGGATTCTGGGAGCTGTAGTCCAGCAACATCTGGGGACCCAAGGTTGAAAAGCCCTGTTCTAGAGCAAAAAAGAAAAACGATGTAGCTGCTGGATAAGTCTTTAAAGCAGCATGTGCTTTGTGTCTTAGTTATCCATCCCTGATAGTCTCCAGGTTGGAATGTACATGAGGGTTTCTAGGAAGTTCTGATACTACCTAGGTGCAGCCACTGAGAAGGCAATTGTTTCGCTATAGTTTGTGATCTTTTTAAAATTTTCTTCATTGTGCAAGATTTTCACTTTTAAAGAAAGCACCTTCCTTTTTATGGCTTCTTATCTAACCTTATTGGCGAACTCTTGCAGTTGTTCTTGTACTTGTCCTTCTTGTCATTTCTGATGTATGGTATAGATGTTATCTGAGACTATTACAGTAATTTAAATAACCTTCAACATCCTGAAGGAATGTGGCCCTCCTGACATCTTTCAACTTAACTTTTAACTAACTAAATCACCTCATTTTCTAGACAATTTCCCACTCACACATATGTTGAACATGATGGTGTTATGATTACTGTTTCCAAGTTCTTAGGAAACAATTGCCTCTCTAACTAGATCCTGGGCATCGCTCAGTATTAAATAAAAAAATAACTGCTGCCCTTTTTAGCTCCATTACTAACTATTCTAAGGCACATTCATTATTTATTGTATCTAGAAATGTGTCTCTTTGACATGATCAAATGTGTATCTGCCCAGTCAATGTGAGGATAATTGAAACAGCCCATTTTTACAATATTCCCTTTTGGCTGCCTCTCATTAGAGATAAAGTGAAGATAAGGGTCACTGGAAACAAAAAGCATTCTTAGAACATTCTTTTTCACACTGAGTGATCATTCTCAGAATTCAAATATCCAGCCTTCTACACTCTGATTGACAGTTCTTTTGTCCACCTGTCAGGCTAAGCCACAGTACTATTCTCTTATAATGAAGTGATTTTTGACAGACAGACACCCTTCTAGTGGAAAGCTATATGAAATCCAGTGTTATGAATGGGTTCTGCACGTGTCCAGCTGATAGGGTACCATACATATGGCAAGAAAAACATATGGACCATCCTGATTCCTTGGTGGTAGGATTGCCAGGCCCTCAAACACAATAATAAAACTGGTTTCTCTGCAGGAAGCAAAGTCACCTTGCTAACCTAGCAAGTCACCTTGCCCTCTTGCGAATCAACCTTGGCAAGTCCTCTTATTCAGAGATGGCATCTGCACATTTAAATGTTCTGTGGCAACAAAACCAGATGCAATTGCGCTACCTCCCACCCTGTTTCTTCACCAATTTTGAACACCACCATCCTCCATAACATACTGCAGTGAGCATTTACCCCTGAGCAAGCACAGGAGGTGGGTCCACAAGGCACATACTCTTTTGGTTCTTCAGAGCAATTAAAGTATTGAGTTGTATCCAATATTAGAGCAGATCCATTGAAATGAATGGAACTTAAGTTAGACTAGCATTGGATACAACCCACTGGGCAGTATCCAATGCTGCCTCCATACTAGCGGAATCCACTGCTGGCACAACAAGAAGCTGGCAGATCCTGCAGTGACTGGAAATGAGTGAAACACTTGCTTTCAGAACACAGCAGGTCAGCAGAGCTTTCAGAAGCTGACCTGTCCTGTTCCAGAAATGAATGTTTCTGCTCCTTTCCCGGATTACAGACAGAAGCACTAGTTCTCGTTGCTCAAGCAGTGGGTCCTCCTGCTAGCACAACAGAAATGGTAGGAGCACAGAGCCAGTATTGGATACTGCCCATTATCTCCAAATCACAACCTGATATGCCTAGATGTGAGTGATAGCTTTCGGCTTTAGAAGGTGGTATGGGGTAATGTTCTAAACATGTGTGTGTGTGTGTGTGTGTGTGCACGTGCATGCTTTTTCCATCGCCTTCTTCAGGCTAGACTTAGAGATAACAACAAAAAACATATTATGTTATTTTCCCCCTGTCATGCAAAGTCATTGATAAGAAAGACATGACAGGACTTTTGCTTATGTGGCTTCATATTAAGAAGCCTCTGAGCATTCAAGAAAAGATAACTAAATATAACTTTATTATAAAATAAACCACCCAAGGAAATAGGGCCCAATTAATTACCACACCAGTAAAGGGATTAGACAGGTGATTTTCCCTAATCCTGCCTTTTAGAAACACACAGAAAAGTGTTTGAATTGCCAAAAATACATAATAGTGGTCTCCTGGACTACAGTAGCCAAAGCAAAATGTCCTCACTAGGCTGCTATCTCTAAGCAACACCTGCATTCATCTCTTGTTGCAACTACTGAATGTTACAAAATAGTATACAAATAAATCACAAAGTCGTACTCCATAGGACCAACTGCCTTTCATGTTATATCGTACAAATGCACAGAGAACTGCACTGTCATTATCTGCAGGTTAGAGGAGAAGAAAGAAATCTTATTATCCACAATACAGTCACTGGAATGCAGGAAAGCTGCCTTCACTTAACATCTGTCAATTCCATTAGTGTAAACTCTGCTATACACCAGGACCAAACAACTCCATGTTTATTTGTTCATCTCAACAACCATGTTGTTCTGCAATGCAGTGTTCCCTCCATTCTGTGTTGTCCTCTCTTGCAGCTCAGTCTTCCAACATTTTCTACTAGCCTTATTCTTTGGATAATCATGACAGCTGCTTTAAAGTTTCACAGCAGCTTCTAGCTAGCTATTTCATGAGAAGCAGGTATCATGTGCAGATTACTTCACAAACTGTGATTCTGTGTGTGGCTGCCACATTTACACAAACAGCCCACCATGCGCTGGGAGAGTCGGTGTTATCATATTTAAAGCAGCTACCACCTACCTAGGGTTCATTTGCACTGATGCATATATTACATGAATAATTGTATTGATGTTACTCATGTTTTAAAATTCAATTTGATGTTAAGGAGGGCCTCCCTCTATACAGTATATGCCAATTTCCATGGTGCTAATATTTTTTACATAGGGGCTTCAGTCTACCCCTTCATATGTTAAAAACGTGTGTGAGGTTGCAGGGCCTTGCGGACTAGGGCTGCCCAATGCCAGCAATGTGCCGGCCACACTCCATAATCCATTCAGCCATGGCAAGAAGGTCCTACATGAGGGATGTGGCACCTCTGGCCCAGGGGCCCAATTCAACATGCAGATTGTCCACATCCAGCCCACAGAGTCTCCTTGGATTCTTCCAAGGGACAGGGCTTGGTCTCCAAGTCCTGCCCCCTTGGAGGAATACGCTGGAGGAATCCTTCAGACCTGACATAACAGTGGAGATGCAGTAGGTGGGGGACTTTGCTGGTGCTGGGAGGAGCAACTTCTCTTCCCATCACAACCCAATTCCCTTTCTTTGTGCTGAGACAGGCACAGGTTTCCGTGTCTCTCCCAGCATGGAAAAAGGCAAGATGGGTGGGGTGATAACATCAGCATTTTGCCCCCCTCCCAAAAACTGTTCTGCACCCCTGCCCTATACATGTGCCAATGTATGCACCTAGAACTCCTCCATGTGAGGGGAGATCCTGATTATGTTCATTGGTACCCAGGGTCCCTTTTCATAGGGACCCTGTTCATTGTTCATTGTGGTACCAATGAACATGTACCACATGTTCATTGGTACATGTTCATTGGTACCCAGGGTCCCTTTTCATAGTTGATGAACTGGTGGGGTGGGGGCTGGTGGGGAGCATGGCAAGTGTGTGTGTGTGTCAGCATTGGCAGGGTGGGATTAGACCATGTGCCCTTGCAGACCCTTATGCATTGGTTCATCTCTTACTGAAGAAAGAAGTCAGTTAGACTGATATTTGTATATTAATAAGTCAGCTATGAGATAATCCACACAATTGGGGTGGGGTGGGGGTGTTGCCTGGCTTTTCAGCCTGTCAGATATTTTTACTTTAAGTCTCCCATATTCAAAGTTATGGTGGAGGGATTAACTACACAATCTGGGCCCCTTTCAGGCAAATGAAGTAGCACCAGGGGAACATAAATATCTCAACAGAATATTTGCTATCAGATAAAGAGGCCAGCAGGCAGCAGGTTCAGAAAAGAGAATTTCACAGTCTCTTGTTTTGATTACTATATTCTTTTTATTCCTTTGTTCAGAGCCTTTATAATCTACCCTTCAGTATAAGATCCCAGGAAGTTTACAATAATAATAAATTAAAAAAGAATAAAGTAATACAATATTAGTTCACCTTTCTTAAATAAAATGCAAAAATTCAATGATTCCCTGAAAGTGTATGGAAATATATTGAAAACAGTATTCAGACAATCCCAGGATATCAGTGGTGGATGTGAGGATGGGAAAAGGCAACCTATAGAATTGCATCCATCAATCCACCTACCAGAAGCCTCCAAGCAGCAAATACTCCATCAAACCCCATTCTGGGTAACAAGAATATGGTAACAACTCTTAAGGAGGGATGGGTGAAAGTTTTGTTTCAGTTTGATTTGATAACAATTTTCTAAAACTCACAAAATTCTCCATATTTTGGGACAAAAAGAACTTGAGATTTAAAAAAAATATATATGGGAGAAACAAAAACTGACATATTTGTTCATCCACAACCAGGATTTGGAGTGTTTGGCTCTTAAATGTTTGGGTTTAAATCCCTGTGTATTCAAACCATGTTATAGTGCTGAATTAGGGTTGCCACCTCTTTTTTTCTGACAGGCTCCTCACCTTTATCCACCAAATGTCTGGCAGGCACATCATTGTCCTCTCCACACTGGGAACAGCTGTGCCTATTGAATTTGGCTGTGTAAGACTTTTGCTTCAGTTCATTTTGATAAGAATTTACTAAAATTCACAAACATCTTCCTATTCAGGAGAAGAAGAATTCAAAAAAATCAAATGCAGGAGAAAGCAAAACAGATAGATTCAGCCATCCATACACTTAAGCTCATGTGTGTCAAGATTTCTAGTGCGGTATCTCATTGACATCAACGTGCTCTTCATTATTTATTACAGTTGCTGTTCTCACCTTCTCATATTCTAATCTGAAATTTTGGCTTTTAGTGTACAGTATTTAATCTTAAAAAATGCAATCTAATCTAATCTAAAAAAATGCAATATAAACATCGAAAACTGGGAAGCTCTGGCCCATGAACGATCTGACTGGAGGTTGGCCTTTCACAAAGGTTCTATGGACTTTGAAGAAGCCCGAGTGCAAGGTGAAAGGGAGAAATGTGCTAAGCGAAAAGCACGTCAAACGAATCCTTTACAGGACCATCTTCCATCTGGTAACCTGTGTCCTCACTGTGGGAACTGTGTGGATCTAGAATTGGCCTCCACAGTCACTTACGGACCCATCGCTAGAGTCTACACAATTCTTCTTTAGAATTTCCTCCTTTTAAAATTTCCTTTTTGTAAATTTTTATCCTGGAAGACAATCTTACTCGGTCACGAGTGATCGCCTGATGATGATGATTTCTTAAGTCTGTTAATGTGTTATAGTGAGATAAACAGAATTCATGCTCCTATTTGCCTTACTTTTGTTGCAAAGTCATAACTCTACTTCAGGGGAGGACAGCCTCTGGCCTGTAGCCTTGCCCAAACCAGCCCTCCGAGGGTTGAGCACCCTCTGAGGGCCTCTCCCCTCCCCAACACCCACCCCCTGACTTGGGAAAGGAGTCCTCATGTTACCTCTGAGCGAAGATAGTATGGGGATTCTTCCACACAAGGCGTGGACCACGGTGAGTGGTGCGAAAGGGAATTCCTCCTTGCCTGAGAAGGGCTGTACAAGGCGATGTTGGGGTGCACCCCGCCTATTCAGTTCAGAGCTATATTTTAAAGGAAAGCATCATGTCTTGGGAACATTGATCATCTGGTCCCATGATGACAAGGAATTTTTTTGCTTACAAAACAGAATCTCTATACTCTATTTCTGGCTACAGCTGGGTTAGTGTTCCTTTACATTTTGAAATCATACTGTGATTATTCTTGTACCTTTTCTATTTAATCTCTAGCTGCCCAGCGGTTCATAACATTTACTAAGTTCAGTATCAGACTCCTGTGAATCTTGCTTTCCACTGTTGTCTCCATTTTTTCCCTCCATCATCCCATGCCCTTGTTTTGTTCTCACTTTCATTCTGTTGGAGGAACAAGCAACCAAGAATAGAAAGCAAACAAAGGGAAACAGCTATAAAAAGATAACTAAAATAGGAATTCTAATCTAATTTTCAGAAGGTTATACAAAATTCTATCTTGAAAACTTTTCATGCAGTACAAGCCTATGTGTGTTTACTCTGAAGTAAGTCCCATTGTATTCAATGGGGTTTACTCCCTGGGAAGTGTGCACACTTTACTAGGGTCCATTAGGGTATATGTCCAGGCAAGTAAACATGCATATGATTGCAATGTATGTCTGATTGCATTTTATGAAAACTGACATGGCTAAGAACACAGAGGTTAACAAAACATGAAAGGACTGGGGAGAGAAGGCAAAAACAAATGCAGTTTTTTCTTTGAATAAAATAATCTCCAGTTTGAACTTTACAGTTTTTTCCCCTTCTGTTTTAAGCAGTTCATGGTGCAATCACGTTGGCTCTATCAAGTAAATACAGAAGGGGATTAGGGAATTAAGCATGGTGTGATTTACAAATACTTCCATATTACCACTAAGTGATGTCCTATTGTGAAAAATCCTCTGACAAATAAGGAAGAATGTGCCAGAGAAAGAAGTCATTGCTTTCGTCTAAGTGTTCTGTTGTGTAGTTGTGGCAATGCTATTTCTAGGAAGCACAAGCTGTAATAAATCATGACATCTACCAATGACAGTTTCAAATGAACACATTTATTGGGACAGACAAGTACCTCACAAAGAGTGTTATTTACTTCAGGTGCTGACACAGACTACTAGTTGTTGGATTTAAACACAGATTCACTGATTGTAATTGTAAATTGCATTGGCATTTTTAGACCATTTGTTCTATACAATCATCTGAGTATAAACATGGCTAGCATAGCTTAACATTAGCAACGCAGATAGGGAATACATTGCAAAATGAGATTGTATTGACTAGAAATACTACAGCTTGACAAAATTATTTCAGGTCTTGGTTTTGCCGCTAGATTTTTCCCCCCAGTTATGATTTATTTATTTTTAATCACCCTTGTTCCTCATGCGATCACCATTTTCACATGAGTATGCAATTTTCACATGAGCATGTTCTTAGTGACTGACATCACACAACAAAAATCTTCCACACCTTGAGTGAAATACCTGGACCAGCCTCAATATTGGCCATGAAGGTACATTACTGATTGCATTCCTAAAGCCACCTCTTTAATGTCTCTTAGGCTGGTGTCAAGACTTTTATTTCATTTTAATGCTCTCTGGTTTTAATTGTAAATAAGTGTTGGAAACTGCCTCAAGCACCCTTTTTAAGGCCAAAAGTTGGCATAGAGTGTGTATGTGTTTTTAAATAAAATAAATATAAACAAATAAATTGTGACCAGAAATATGCAGGATATGCTCTTCTACATGCATAATTCTGGGCAAGAGCATAGTCTGGAAGGATCTCATGTATTTGCATTTGGATAACTGTAATATTTATTTATGTGTGAGATGCTGTCAGAGATGCTTTGACCTAGATTCCTGCATTGGGCAGGGGGTTGGACTCGATGGCCTTGTGGGCCCCTTCCAACTCTACTTTTCTATGATTCTATGATTCTATGATATATAACTCCTTTTCCTCCAGGGAGCCCTAGGCAGCATACATGATGCTCCTCTTCGTTTTATCCTCACAGCAACCCTGTGTGGTAGGTTAGGCTGACAGTCAGTGACTAACCCAAAGTCACAGGCAGCACAATCCAATGAGCCTGCCCATAACCCTCCAAATTCAGATGATTATTTATTTATTTATTTATGTATTTATTACATTTCTATAACCGCCCAATAGCCAAAGCTCTCTGGGCAGTTCACAACAATTAAAACCACAAAATACAACATAACATACAATATAAAAATGTAAAACTACAGTAAAAAAATAGGAGTAAAAGTTGAAATAATGCCTATGGGCATCCTATGCATGCCAGGAGGAGTATGCAGGCAAAGGTCACCTCACCTCCATGCTCCTCCCGCCATGCAAAACACCTAGATGGTTGATTTTTCAACCATCAACAAGCGTGGCGCCTTGGAGCACAAGGAGAGGAGGCTGAGGTGCTGCCAGGATACTGCGTATGCTGGCGAAGCCTGTCTCCTCCCTTCCCTGACCCCAAGAGCCCATCTTTAAGGTCATCCTTCCCACTTCGGAGCCTCAGCCAGTGTGGTTCTTTCCAAGCCAGCTGCAAGGGTGGGGGGACAGCACTCAGAGTTCGGAGTCCCAGCTCCACCCTTGGAGCATGTTTCCGAGGTTGGAGCTTGGAGCAAGTTTCCGAGGTTGGAGCTTGGAGCAAGTTTCCAAGGTTGGAGCTTGGAGCAAGTTTCCGAGGTTGGAGCTGGGACTCCGAATTATCCTATGGCCATTTAGACTCTGTCTAGCAGCCATAGGATTGTGCCCCCAGTGAGCTTCTTGGTCAAGTGGAGACTAAAACCCAGGTCTCATAGATTTCATAGATCATAGAGTTGGAAGGAGCCTACAAGGCTATCGAGTCCAACCCCCTGCTCAATGCAGGAAACTAGAGGGAGGGGTCTCCCATCCAAGTAATAACCAGGCCTGACCCTGCTTAGCTTTCCACGCTCAGACAAGCTGAGCCAGCGTAAGCCACAGGCCTGTCTCCCCAGTCCCAGCCTAAAACTCTAACCACTACACCATACTGGCTCTCATTCAATACACTAATATTGTCTCCTTCCATACACTATGCCTAGATTTGCCACTGAAATGTCACTTAACATGAAATTCAGAATGAATTTGAGATTAATCAGGTTTTTAAATTGATATATTATTGGCTTAACTGATGTTGTTACTAGTCACATTGGGCTCCTTAAGTAAAGGGGGAGTATAAATGTTTCAAATAAAGAAATATTTCTGAACCATGTCAGTTTCCCATGTATCCGTTTTGTCCATTTCCACATTAATCTATGATTTTAAAAAAAATAATCTGTATGAACATTTGAATTTAAATATGTATTTTAAAACATATTTTGTGTCAAAATCCACATTACTAAACATATATTTGCTCAAAATACACATTTCTAGACATATTTTTCTTAAAATGTGCATTTTTAAATCCCCTTTGATAAGCTTGTTGAGCCAAGTACTATATCAGAACATTTGGAAAGTGTGAAAGCCAATGCATAACTAAGTTCTAATCTGCATATTATATTGTATCAGTATTGCAGAGATAGAATTCCTCAAGCATTCCTGAATTTGGTGGCTTTTCTTCAGATGAAAGATCTGAGGAATTTTCAGGGAAACAAAGAGAATTTCATTAAGATTAGCACAACTTCTGGGGGAAGTTTCATACATCGCTGTTGAATCCAACACTGCAAACAGTACTAGAATTGTACTGTACGGATTACAGGAGAAGACCCAAGAATGAAAACAGAAGTAAATAGAGACAGGTGTGAGAAACCGTTTCTCCCCAAGAGCAAATTGACATGACTAATTTCAAACAAACTAAATGAAGAAGATGTCCAGGCTTATGCATTAAAAAAAAATATCCCCAAGTGAAATGTCTCCAATTTCTGTCACTGTGTGGCAAAAATAATGTGTAAGCCTGTGCATTCACATGCTGAATCTCTGGGAAGCCCAGTCCCTGGGAAGTTCTGCTCAGGGAAGGTTTTCCCTGCCCTTCTTGATGGAGAGAAATCACTTCACCAAGGCTCATCACATTGATCACATGTCTGTATGCACATCCCAGTTCAAATTTTCCTTCTCCCTTGTGGCTATGGTAGCGGGGCATCTCCATGTGGGAACGGTTAAATTTATGGACCACGGCAATGCTTTGTGAGCTTTCTATGTCCAACTGAAAACAAAACATATAAGTGGAGCACATGCAAGAAATGTGAGAGAAGGAGAAGGTGCAACATTAAGATGTATTACAAGATTTGGGTGATAAGGGAAGTAGCAGTAATAAAACAACAACAACATTAATAACAACAATTCTCAGACTAGTTTTTGAGATCAAAGAAAAGATAATACTTATTCCAAATATGTAATGGATAATAATTCCCAGGAAAGGGGAGACAACAACACCAATGTAAACAATGCAAGTGATTGAAACAATCTTGGAGAATGTGAAACAAAGTGTAGTGTGAACTGAAAAAGGACATACAGTATAGTATAGTTAACACCTTCTCCCAGCCCCCAGCCCCATCCAACGTTAGCTGCTGGGAAGTGGGTAACAATTTCATGTAGAGAATTCATAGAGATGTATTTCTCTACATTGTCACTTGAAACCTCACACTAATTAGAACTGAAAGGATTGAAATACAAAAAGCAGAACAAACAATATGGTGCTATTTCAAGACCCGACAGAGTTAATCAAGGACTCAATATTACTGCTGCCAAACATTCCCCCCTCCCTCAGTTACATGGACTGGCAATACTTTTAATGCTATGCCTTCTCTTCTGTTTTATTTTTTCTTTATATCAGCAATCATTTTCCTAAATTGTTTTCTGTTTCGCTTGGAGACGAGACTGTTTAAGGGTAAAGTGATATTAATGCTTTCCAGAAACAATTGTATCAGTTTCACTGACCTTCAAATTATATTTAACATTAGTCTTGGACGAAGCTATAAGGTGGCTCTGAACATTAAATTGCAAGATTCATTTCATATTGCCAAACTGACCAGTAATGAAATAATAATAATAATAAAAAACCGACCAAGCCTAAATGTTTATAACCCCAGGAGAAAGTTTAGAAACTTGTTAGCAAGTTGAATACATTGATAGCAGACAGAAAATCTGTGTTCCAGCATATAAATGACTTCAGCATAGCCAGCCAAACAGCACAGCTGTCTTGATCTATGTATTTAGGGAGAACAATTGTTGCCTTTTGGAGTTTCTGGTCTAGAGGTTGCATCCTACATTACCCTTAAGTGACACTGAGTATATCCCCACTGTGCATAAGATCCTATAAAACATATTATAAGAAGGATTTAGATGTGGGTCATCTTCTAAACCATTGCCAGTGTCTCTCAGTAGATTTATCTTCCTCTGAGATAGATCTAGATGTAACCCTTCCTGTGTTACAGTGGAAGAGATTACAGGAGGTGAAGCACTGCAAGGAAATATTAATTCAAAAACTCTTCTTTATGCTTTTTTATTTAAATATTTCAAACATTTCATAAGAATTGGTTCTTTTGAGACATGTAATGTATTTATAAAGCTTCCGCCATTAAAAGGTCTCTGGCCAGTAATGAAACCAGGCTAGGTCCCAGGCTTGGTTTTCAGAAATGCAGGAAAAATGGGTGAAGAATGAATATATTGCTTCCAGATCTTTAGGCAATTTTTATATATATGCTGGTCTTAGAAGTCTATATTTTTGTTGTCCTGTAGCCACATCCATTAATAACACAAGAGATAGATAGATAGATAGATAGATAGATTAAAGAAGCCATAGTTCTGGAGAAATTCAATATTAATATCTGTGTATGTAGGGGGGAATGCAGGGAGCCATGTTGGTTGATGGGGGGGGGGAACTGAACAGGAACATGTTCCAAGTTCCAAGTGCTGAAGCAATGCACCAAGAATGCTGGAATTCCAAGTGATGCTAACTGGGTCATACATACATAAGAACCTAAGAAAAGACATGCTGGATGAGACCAACGTTCTTTCTAGTCAAGCATTTTGTTCACACACAGTGGCCAACCAGCTGCCCATGACAAACACACAAGCAGGACATGAGTACAACAGCATCCTCCCACATCCTCCCCCAGCAACTGGTGCACATAGGCATACTGCCTCTGATACTACAGTTAGCATATACTCTTCAGGGACTAGTAGCCAATCCCCCTTTAAAGCCATCCAAATTGATGGCCATCACTATCTCTTGTGGAAATGAATTCCATAGTTTATGCACTCTGTGAAGAAGTACATCACCAATGTTACCATACCTCATCACTCTGGTATGACAGAAAATTGTGAAAGCCTTGTTTGTTTTCTCAGTCTGCTATGAAACACATTCCTCATGACTATAATCAGATGTTTGCTCTTTACTGACCGCTGTAAACAGAAGCATTTTTAAAGATTATGAAAAGAATGGTTAATAAACACACAACACAGTGAAAGCATTGACGTGGGGAAGGGTGAGAGGGTGAAGGTTGGTGACTCACTAATGATAGCCACAAAATCTGAGCCCTTCGCAATAACCTTGAACTCGCTGACTTAGTTAAGTGCTGCTAACCTAAGTTGTCATCAAAGCAACCTCTGTCAATGTCTGTGGAACATAAAAATAGACAGAGAAATGAGAAAGAGTTCATTTTAAATAACAAACCAAGTCTTACAAAAGGATATCACCACTGACTTAAGGAATTACTACAGTAAAACCATATAAATGTTATCCCAAACCACTCACAAATTGTGATTAAAGTGAATAATTAAAATATCATTGAAATATACAGTGTGGATTTACCCTTGAAATAAATATTTTGAATAGTTTTTTAAAATATATTTATGAGGCAACTACAAACCCTAAAATCTGAATTTAGACCAGAGTTTAAGTAACAGACAAGGTTGTAACAGTGGACCAACTGCATTGCTTCCTACCCCATATATCAACAGATACTACTACTCAACCATCATCTCATATGTAAAAAAATGAAAATAAAAAGTATGTTCCAAAATCTGGCATTTTCCAAAGAGCGGTGGTCAAGACAGAGACATAAGCCAATCCTTAGTATGTTGTCATTATTACGCAAGTGTCGAGGTATGTGGGGGTCATATTAGGGCTCACAGACTTACGGCAATCTAGAATATTGAACCGGAAAAGCTATTTTTATTAGTATAACAGAGAGAAACATAGGCATTAACAGGAAGTGAACAACCCAAAATATTTGTAACTTTGCAAATTTGGCTCTGCACTGATAGTAGTTAGCTGAACTGGTCCTAAAGCTTTTAGAAAGTTGCTAGGCTAACATTCTTAGCATTCTCACATCTCACTGTGAACATGATGGACAGGCTTTCCCCTGGTTAATGGTGTTTGACACCATTCGTGTGTGTGTGTGTGTGTGTGTGTGTGTGTGTATCTCCTCTCTTTTCCCAAAAGATTAAGGATAGCATTTTCCTGTGGGAGTCTTACCCAATCAGGCACAAGAGGTTGAACTTTAAAATCATGTGCCAGTGCCAGTTGAGTCAATGGGGAAATTAGCTTTGAAGCTGATCCTGCCAGGTCTGGGTGCATTAATTACCAAGGTCATATAGGCAGGAAAGAAATACCTACCTGTGAAGACAGAAATGTTGGTTAACTATCACACTTAATTGAACATTTATCACAATGAATAGGGAATTGTTGTGCATAGAAAGAGAATAGGTGTGACCCTAGAATACTCTGGTTGTTTCCTAGACTGGGATTACTTGGTCTGTTCTTGTGGCATTTGGAACTAAGTCTTTGGTTTGTTTGTGCGTTTTGTTTTTTAATAATAGGTAGTTGGTGTATCAGAATGCATCCAAAAAATATTTTTCCTCATATACCCCATTTAGCAACCCACATTGTGCATCATTGTTAGATGATCTAAACTACAGTTAGGGATTTTTATGTGAGATTGTCCAATTTATACCTCCTGGAACCAAACATGAACCTGAATTCAATTTGTTTTGAGAAATCTGTACATTTCCAAGCTTGCAATGTGTTCTGCAAAAGAAAGAAAAAACGTGTCCGGCAACATGTGCACATTTGAAAAATGGTCAAAGAAAAATGCATGCATTTCAAAAATGCACACACACACACTTTATTCAACAGGTGCATGTGCACAAAAATGCATGCATTTGAAAAATGCACACAAAAGTATGTATGGATTTCTTTGTGGGGAAAACAGAATTTGAATGGAACTGGGAGAGAATGAGCTTGGTGTTGGAAAATGAGAACCTTGAGGAGATTGAGCTTGACACATTTGCCCATCCCTAGCTACAGGAACAACAGACCATGTAATTCCAAATTAGTAGTTGAAGTGAACCAAGGCTAAAGTTCTCTCTCTCTCTCTCTCTCTCTCTCTCTCTCTCTCTCACACACACACACACACACACACACACAGAGCCAAACTGATCTGTGGGAAGAAACAACCTAAGTGAAAATTTGCTCATCGATGGTTCTGTGGATAGTGTGTTTCTAATCAATTTCGTGGCTACTAGCAATAATTCCAATCAAACTTGAATCAGTATTCAGCTTCTGTTTAAAACGATATTTGATATGTGTCAGTAATAGTTTCCCATATGATTCTATTGTGGAAATGGATGCATATATTGTGTGCGTGCACATTTGAAATAAGACATGTTGTCCACCCTCAGCAATTATATCCCTCAACTTTCTGAGGATAAAATTAGTATAATTAAGATTATGCTTTGGAAACTGAGATTTCATTAATGTCAATTTAGCATATTACAGCTTTATCAAAGACTGTCAGACTCCTGCTGTTCTGAACATACTGATATAAGCCCAGGATATATCTAATTTTCTACATTATTAATGAAGTTCATGTGTTTTTCTCTTAATATAATCTTTTCAACTCTGTCTCTTATTTCCTTGGTGTACTGATGAAATTTCAAGTGACCCCTCAAGAGACACTTAGTAATAGGAGATAACTTTTATGACCATAACCAGAAGAGATTTTGCTTTCTCTCATATCTGACACAGCAGCTCTACCAAAAATCAATTAACCATCTTAGCTCATGCATATATTCAGTCAATAAATATGGTAATATGCAGTAAAGGCTAGGAAAAGTTAGATATGAAGCCACCTCTAGAGGCTTGCATAGCTTTTTATCCTCAAAACCAGTCCTCACCATCCTAGCAAAACTAGCACAAATGGTAGAAGGGGAGGCAACTTCACAATTCAGTAGAGATGTGGAAAGTACCTCAGATGGTGGCAGCAGGAGACATGGCTAAGACATGAAAGCCAAATATCTAATGTTGCCAAGGTTGGTCCTGTAAGACCTCAAACCATCTAGGAGTACAGATCAAACTGAATCTGCAATAACTTAATAAAACAAAATTTCAAGTTCGATTTGAAGGGCCTGCTCAGACAAAACATCTGAATTTCAAGGAATAATAAAAGCATTTCAGCAAGATAAGTAATTTTTTCAGGGTGAGAGTAAGGAGACAGTTTCACACATTTTTGAACAATCACATTTTTTTTCCTAAAGTGAAATTTTGAGACAAATACAGAAGGTCTTGCTCAGCTAAATATCTGTAGGATATCTGGAGGGAAACAAAAGTATTTTTTTTAATGGGTTGTATTCAGTGGTGTCATTCTGCTAGCAGCCCACAACTTCTACCAAATGCGGAAACCCTGATTTTATCCCTGCTGAAGTGTCAAATCCAATACTTTGATTGTGCATGCGCAAGCTGTTGTACAAACTGTATTACAAGGCATTGCACCTGCACAAAGTGTTATACAAGCCATTGTGCATGCTGTTCTGCAAATGGTTGCACAAGGCATTGCACAACTCTCTACGACTTCATTACACTAGATATTGCTTGCAATAATTGTGCTTATTTATTTTATTTACTTAATAGATTTATATACCATTGAACATACTCAAACATATCTCTAAGTGGTTCACAAAATACATATAAAATACATTAAAATACAATTAGAATACATAAAAATTAATAAAACATTCCTATAAAATAGTTCTAATAGGGGGTTGTGGTGCAACAACTAGCACACTGCCAACTTGTGTAATTTTTCTGCTAGCTTAACATTGTATATAACCAAGACCTATCACAACTAGTGCGGGGGGGATTTTAAGGTCTGGATTGGCCCCCTGCTCCTAGTAAAAATAAAAAAGATGCAGCTGCTAGATACAGATTTTAAGTTATATCTATTTCAGTCCTCTTTCTGTCTGCGCAAGAGGAATAGAAAAAAATACAACTCTGCTGCATTCACCTGACCAGATAGAGGAGCTGGCTCCATTTTGTGTTTCCGTTCTTCTTCTGCTAGTGCAAGAGGAACAGCAAAAGGGCTGCCTTTCTGTATTCTCTCTCACACTTGCTCTTGTTCTCACCTCTCTCAGAAATAATGGAAGCCTGTTCTCAGTCTCAAACTGTAATGTTATGGAAGATGCCCACTGACCCAGTTTCTTTTTCCCCTTCTAGACTTTATCTTGTAAGGCTGGGAGACAGAAAAGAATCAAATCACAATTACCTCTGTGCTGTTCTAAAGAAACAAGCTTGCAAGCATTATTGGCAGCTGCTTATCCCTTCTTGCTCCCTGTGTTTTTGAGGAGTAGAGGAAGGACAAGAGCTCTCTGTGCTCTGGGAGTGGGGACGGAAGGAAAGCCAGTGGTGGAGAGGATTTGGGGAGAGACTCAGGCGAGATGTTTGGAGGTAGATGGCCAACTCTCCCTCTGATTACTTTCATGACTTTATTAAAGCATCTGAACAGTGTAAGAAAGGTGGAGACTTTGCAGAAAAGTCATGAAGCCATTTGAAAGATGGACGTTTTCTGGGAGAAAAAAATTGAATATGCTTTGGTGGAACTTCACGAGGGTTACATTCCTCACCACACCTCTTTCATAAGCTTGTATTTTCATAACCTAAATCTGCATCATTTCCCTTACATTATGAACTCCCAAATCCCATTTATGTTCTTTCCATGTCTGAGAGTTAACTAATATTCAAAGCTCCTTCAAAATTAAAATCTGATCATGTCATCAATCTTCTGCTTATTCCCCCTTTAACATCACTCATCAAGCCTTTTCAATGGTGCACACTTACTACCACCCACGCTGTCTCTCAGCACACCTTCATTTATCATTCTCCTTGGTGGGCAGATTGGCCTGCTCCTGCACAGCAGCTAAGACATTCTGCAGATCTGTTTTCTTCTCCCCCTGTGCTGTTATTTCCACCTTCTCTCTAGCAACTGATAAGCTCCAATTCCTCTTTCAAGGAGTTTCTCTCCTTCAGACATTCATTATTGTGCATAAATCTTTCACCAAGATATCACAATCTGTTCTTTTTTTAAAGTACTGCCTGAATATGGTTGAAGTTCTTGTCATATAAGACACTAAGCACAACAGAGCACAACAGGGGTAGCAGAAATGTCTAAGAAAATGGTTTGAGGCACCCTTTATTCGCACAGAACATCCTGGTTTACATCTAGTTTCTGTGAGATTGGGTATCAGAGGTAAAGCCCCCAGCCTCTTCGGTGGAAAAGAGACACTACAGTTTTACTTGTAACAGATGCTCTTCTGCTTTCCATATGGATAGCAGATAACTGATTTCAACTGAGCTGTAGAAAGATTGCATAATAACAAGTCAGCAAAAACAGAGACAAAGTCTGAGGACACTCTGAAGGAAGAGTTAGAAGAACACATACATATGTTACTACTATGGGTGGGTGAGAAATTGGTTTATTTGGTTTGGATAAAAAATTACCAGAAAGTTCTGAATGTTTTTCATATTTGGGACCAAAAAAAATTGAGATTTAAAAAAAATAAAATGTGGGAGAAACAAAAACTGATGCTTTGAGTACTTTGCTATTAAAAATCTTGGTTTGAATCCCTGTGTATTCAACTATGTTAGTGTTTCATTAGGGTTGCCACCTCATTTTTCTGACATGCTCTTCATCTGTAACAGCTACATGGCAGGCAAGTAAATCATCGTCTTCTCCATGCTCAGAATAGCTGTAACCTATTGAATTTGGCTGGTTCAGATGGCTGAGGATTTAGTTTCCATTTGTTTCTCATGATAATTTACCAAAATTTGCATTTAATTCTTTTATTTGGAAAGAAAAGAAAAGCAAAACAAAACAAACATAAAAGTAAAGACTCTCGCCTACACTACTGTAATGCACGCTACGTGGGGTTACCTGGAAGATGGTTTGGAAGCTACAGCTGGTACAGAACGCGGCAGCTCATCTGGTTAAAGGCAGCCACCGGCAGGATCACATCACTCCAGTGCTCAAGGAGCTGCACTGGCTACCAGTTGCTTGCCGAGCTGAATTCAAGGTGTTGGTTTTGACCTTTAAAACCCTATACGGCTCCGGTTCAGTTTATCTCAAGGAGCATCTCCAGCAACACCAAGGAGGCCGCTCAACAAGATCTGCCACAGATGGCCTTCTACTTGTCCCTTCAGTCAGAGCAGCTAGACTGGTGGGGACGAGGAAGAGGGCCTTTTCTGTGGCGGCCCCCATACTGTGGAACTCTCTCCCTAGTGACCTCCGCCATGCCCCCTCTCTGCTGAGCTTCCACTGCTCACTTAAAACATGGCCGTTCAGGCGGGAATATGGGGTGGGCTAAGATTTTAAAATTTTATACTGTTTTAAATGTATTTTATGCTGTATTTTATTATGCTGTACATCGCCCAGAGTGGCCGGTTTGCCGGCCAGATGGGTGATCCATAAATGCGACAAATAAAGAAATAAATTAAGAAATAAAGAACAGAGAAACAATACAAAAACAACAAAAACTAAACCAGAATGGACTTCCAATTTTTCCACAGCAAAGTATAAGTAACATTAAGTACTCTATATATATTACAAATATATTTCTGTTTTTTCTGTTGTCAACTCTTATTCTTCTTGTTCATCAACCTCACAAGTTCAAAAAACATCATTTTAACCTTAAAAATAGATACTAATTCTTCTAATTAAACAATATTAAGGATTTCTACTCATTTTTAGCAAAAATCCCTAGTTTCCACCTATTTATCTAAGAGACAAACTTTTATCCACATATTTTTCCCATTTCACCCATACCTTTTGATAATTTTAGGCCCATATTTGTTTGCTTTCCTTCCATTAATTTCTCAATCTCAAATTTCAACAGAGGTCAATACATTTTAACAGTAATGAGTTACCTTCATATTCTAATTTCCAACCTCTTCAATATTCATTTTCATTATACAGAACACACACTAATCCCCATAATCAACAAATCTTCTGCTTAATAAGGACCATCTATTTTAAATCCTTCTAACATTTACATTTAAAAAAACAAACAAACAAACAGAAAAAAAGACCCAACCCCAACATTCAATAATCATTCTTGTTATTTGCCATTCTTGCTTTAAACTCCTAACATAAATTAAACCATATCTGTCCACCCAAGCAACCCTCCTAGCATAGATTAAACCATTTCTGTCAGTTCCATTAATCAACAACTGTTCTTCTTGTTAAGGTTATCCAATTATCTTTTGATTATCTTCCCCTGTCAAAAAACACAAAGTTTTTCTGCTTCAATTTTAGAGTAAAAAAACTACATTCTTCTTTCTTACAAATCCCAATAAGCAACTTCTCCCAGATGCCCCCAGCCACTCCGTCAGCTTCCAGCCCAGTGGGAAGGCACTGCCAATAAATCTGATCCGCTATGTTCTCATTAACCAGCCAATCCAGTACACCCTTTAGTAAAACAAACTCTCCTCTCTGTTCCAGCAAGGCAACATCTCCCTCTGTAGAATACTCCTTCGATTCTGTCCCTCTGTTCAGCATAACCATTTTTTTGCTCTGACATTCCAGCCTTATCAGTGATCCATTCTGTCTCCGCCAACTCTTCAGATGCCCACCCTGTAGGGCTGAGGAAATCTTCAACTTTATGAGCAATAACCACGTCTAAATGATCCAGCTTCTGAAATAGTAGTCTTCTCTCAACAGCATCAAATCTATTCAACAATTGATCAGCCAGCTTATAAAAAAAAATCCTCGTGTAACCATTTTGACTATGCATTGACTGTAATAGCCTGTTAGCAAAAAAACATCACGTAAAGAAAGGATTACTTCCCCATAAGGAGTTTCAACTTCATTCTAGCATAAATCTCTTTGTTCCAAATTGGCAATAAAATCTTTAAGAAATAGAGTTGCCAAACTTCATGCCCTTAATTATGAGGGCATGAAGGAAGAGGGCCTTCTCTGTGGCGGCCCCCACATTATGGAACTCCCTCCCTAGTGACCTTCGCCATGCCCCCTCCGTGATGAGCTTCCGCCGTGCATTAAAAACATGGCTGTTCAGGCGGGAATATGGGGTGGGTTAGGTTTTTAATAAGAATTTTTTATATTGTTTTAATTATTATATTTTATTGTGTTTTGTTGTATTTTGGTTGTACATCGCCCAGGGTGGCCGGGTAACTGGCCAGATGGGCGATTGATAAATATATTAAATAAATAAATAAATAAATAAATAAATATGAGCTTCAGCCAGCGAGTTGTTGTCTCCCACACTCCAGGACTCCCCCCCCCACGGGGGGGAAACTGCAAGAACTTACATTACTGCAGCACACTCACAGACGGAGCCTATAGAGATATGCCGCAAATTGCTATTAAATCATCCTTTTAATTCCAGGAGATTTACCAGCTAAGATGGCCTCTTAACTGGTTTTTCTAGTCGGGCTGTTTCCTCCCCTCCCGAGGAGGTGTCAGGTCGCCATTTTCTCCACCAGAAGCTCTCAATAATTTACCAACGTTTGCAAAGCTCATATTCAGGAGAGAAATAACTTGAGATTTAAAAAAACTGAATGCAGGAGAAAATGAATCTGACAGATTCACCCATCTCTAGGAACAGTCTTGTATTTAACCACATGCCCACTCACCATTGGCAATCAGGAATTCCATGCAGGCAAGTGTGTGGGATTCACTCAAGATGAGTAAGTGGGCTGGGAAGGGGGGGCTGAGCAATCTGTTTCACCTTTGCCAGATCACTCAGCTTCCATGCTAGTTGCAGAAGAAGTGAGGATTCTTCCTCTGTGGCCAGCACAGAAATACAGCAGGCTGGTGAAGGAGAGAGCAATAGCCCTGTCTCTCCTTCACCAGCCTGCCTGGCTTCCTTGTAGGCCATGGAAGAAGGGCTTCACTTCCTATGTAGCCAGTACAGAAGCTGAGCAGGTTGGCAGAACAGAGAAGGACAGAACATTTTGTTCTTCCTTTGCCATCCTACTGGCTTCCATGATAGCCCGGAGGAAGTGATGCCCCAATCTCAGCAGCCAGCACAGAAATGCAGTAGATTGGTGAAAGAGAAACAGAGCAATTTTTGTTTACCAGCCTGCTTTTATTTATTTATTTATTTATTTATTTCATTTCATTTTTATACTGCCCAATAGCTGAAGCTCTCTGCTTTTGATGCATAAGAGGGTCCCCTCTTGTGATGAAAAAAGCAAGCAAGTGCAATTCTTTGCAGGCTAGTAACTTTTGGGGGTTAGTAACAAGGCTGTGTTACAACTGTAATATGCTTGCTATTGGAAACTGTTTTCCAGTGATGCGGAAATATATAATATATTGATGATACTAATTTTTGCTGCTTCTTATTTATATTTTCCAAAACTCCCAAGAAATAAAGTTAAACTACACAATCCTTTCACTAGTGAATTGGTTCAAAACAAATATGGCATAAATATATGAAATTCTTAGCTCCTCCCATGTCCCCATTCTGTCCCCTTTTGGAACATCCCAAATTTAATTTTCAAGATAAATACGCATAATATAAGTCATGAAAAGAAATTGGAATGTATTTAGAGATGTATTTATAAGAGGAAAACTAATTTCAATAAGTCAATTAAAAGATAAAACTGCCCAAATAAGTATAAGTACTACTTGGTTTCAATTAATGCAAATTAAATTTTTTGCAACTCGCTTGTACAATAATAACTCAGGTTCTACAAGAGCACTTACAAGAACTGAAAATTATTGTATTGAAGAGCTTAGTAAAAAGAAAAAGAAAAAAAAAGATTAGTCTCAGTCATCCATAAGACTATCTTTGAAGAATATGGGAGCCAAGATGACTTGGGAAACGAACCTAAATATTACTATATCAGAAGAGTCAAGGGCTAGAATATGGTCTTCACAGTCCTATAGATCTGAATTTGCCAGGTCTAAAGAAATGGCATTAAAAACAGTCCTTTTTTTAGGCATTTGTGCCCCACAAAATTACATATAATTAATAATAAGCTATCGGATATGTATTGGAGAAATTACAGTTTAAGGGGATCACTTGAACATATGTGGATCTTCTGTCCGAAGGTCAAACTGTTCTGGCACGAAGTAATAGATTGGTTGAATAATGTAACATGACAGAAGATAACTCCTAATGAAACTTTATTACTGTTTTCATTGTTTACTGGGGAGAATGAGGGGCTGTGTTATAAAGAATTGTTGGCGACACTTGTAGGGGCTGCGAAAACCGAGATTGCCAAAACTTGGAAAAATGCCCAAGGACTCTCATTTCAAAGAAACATTGATAGAATATGGTTGGTTGCGCTGACGGAGAAACTAACCAGTCGCTTTTGTGTGGCTAGAGGAGAAATAAAGAAAGATCACTTTGTAACAACTTGGTACCCATTCTTAATGTTTTTTCCCAGAATTGAATGGTGAAGATGGACCTCCAATTAATCAACTGGACTTCTGGCGTAGTAGATTCTGATCTGGCATAGAAACAGACCAATAATAATAGATATAATATTTTAATTTTATTATTTACAGATGTATGAGCAATGTTGTGTATGTGACTGTATTTAACATATTGTTACAATTATTTGCTAGTTTTGGGGAATTGTTATTGCTGAAGAATGCATTTTTTTTAAAAAAAATCACATTTAAATACAATATTAAAACAGTATTAAAAACAATGTCAACTACATATATATATATATATATATATATATCCAGGAAGTGACTGTGAGGTTGCTTTGTATTAAAACAGGGGTCCTCAAACTTTTTAAACAGGGGGCCAGTTCATTGTCCCTCAGACTGTTGGGGGGGGGACTATAGTTTGAAAAAAATATGAACGAATGGATCAAGAAAAAAAAAAAAACCCGGGTCCTTTTTTTTTTTACTTGATTAAATGGAAAGTTATTATATATTGTGTGATTTTAATAATTCAATTTTTTTTTATAAAAACATTACTATACTGCCTTTTGGCCCACAAGAGGGTCCCTAAAGGTAATGTACTACTATTTAAAATATTGTTATATTTTTTTAAAAAAATTGAGAGCATTTAACACAAATAAAACAAAGCCAAGCAGTCAAGTTTAAAACACACCAAAAGCTTGGCAGAATAAAAATGTCTTGACCGCCTGCCTGAAAGAGATCAGAGAGGGGGCCAAACTTCTCTGTTTTTATTCTTATTTTTAGATCTTGGTTTTAAAAAATTTTGTAACCTACCTTGAACTTCAATTTGAAAGGAAAGTGGGGTAAAAATATTCTAATGCTGCAATCCTGTTTCCTGGGAGTGAGGCCGATTGAACTCAGTAGGGCTTACTTTTGAGTAGACATGGCTGATGCATAGGATTGCAGGGCAGGCGGCAGCGTCACGGCCAGCATCTCCTCCGCTGGAAGAGGCGCAGCTGAGCGCTGGGAAGTGGGGTGCGAGCCGCCCGCCCACCTGGAGCCCTGCAGGGTGGTTGGCAGCACTGGGGCCAGCGTCTCCTCTTGTGGAGGAGGCGCGGCTGAGTGGGCAGTGGGGCGCGAGGAGCCGGGAGCCCTGCAGGGTGAGCAGCAGTGCCGGGGCCAGCATCTCCTCTGATGGAGGAGCCTCTCCTCCTCCAAAAACTCTTCCTACCTGGCTAATGATCAATGAATGACTTTCTATTAGAGCTGCTGCCTGCCTGCCACCGCCGCCACCACCACCACAACTTGGGGCTGTCCTCCTCGAGTCACTCATGTGGGGTCCTGCTGATCTCATGCCCCCTCCCCATTCTCCTCCCATTTCCCCTATCGGGAGTGTCTGGCTGAGGCGCGAAGCCACAGAAACTTTTGCCCAAGGCAATTCTTTTCTTCTCTAGAGTAGGCTAGATCGGCCGCTGGGCCAGATGAAAGGACCCGCCGGGCCGGATGTGTCCCATGGGCCGTAGTTTGAAGACCCCTGTATTAAAACATGAACCAAACTAACTCCTCCTTATCTCTCGTATCCAACTGGTGTCAATCCACTGATGGGATGCTCTTTGATCCAGTAGAGGAGTCTGTCAGTAGAACAGGAAGGGATGCAATTTTGGGCAGTTCTCCCTCCTGTAGCCTTGCACCACATTTCCCACACTGCTTTGAAGGGTCACCCATTTCTGGAGCAAATTGGGGCGTGAGGACTGCAAGGTGGAGAGGAAATAGCTAAAAATCACTTCCCTCTTCATTCCACTGACAAAAGCCTCTGCTGGATGAAAGACCATTTTGTTAGTGGAGTGATACCAATTGGATACAATCCACAGTGCCTTGGGGTTTTCAAAGCACTTCTCATATATTATCACAGTAATCCATACAATGGCCCTGAAAGGTAGATCAGTTTCTTCAGAATGAAGAAAGGAGAGACGGATTAGCTGCTGAGTCTAGAAGGTTAAGGACTTCTTGGTTCACAGTTCATATTAAAGCACTATAGTGTACCATATAATATTGGGATCCTCATGTAAATCCTGATTTTCAGGGGTAAGTTTTGCACCAGTGGGATTTCATCCCGTTATATCATAATTACATGATGATGATGATATTCTTGTCACAGGACTGCCTGCAGAAGGGGTGTTAGCCCTCTGAGAATTATTAGTAAGCCCTCTTCAGAAATTTTAGTAAGAACTCACAATTCCTTATAGAAAGCATTTAAAAACAAAAAAACAAATCATGTCTCAGAAACACACACAGGACAAAAGAGAATTCTGTTCAAAAGGACATCAAGATGAGCAAAATTAAGAGTCCTAGCTCGTCTTTCAGGCAGTACTTTCAGGATGTTTCCTCTTATTTAACAGGGTATATTTCTCCAGCTTCCTCAAGCAGCCAGCAACGAAAAGTTTATTCACAGCCAAAAACAAAACTGAGGAAAAAAACCACTCTTCTCTTTGACGAGCATAGGGGACAGAGAGCAGGCTTCATCCTGCCTAATGGTACTGCCAGTTCTGCATAGATTGCAAGTATCCATCTTATTCATTCACATTTATATATAGATAAGCTTTTTGTTAAATGTTTTATCATTATAGTAAATATTTCAAAATATGAAGTCATGTTTTTCATGGTTACTTTTCCATTTGCTGATCAATAACACTTCATGTTCTACAAGTAGTGTATTTTTTTCTGCTGGCATATGTCAGCAGGCATCCTCCCAAAACGTTGTGTGGCCCTGCTCAGAACTCTCGTGTACCCCATCATCTATGTTGTTGTTGTCGTCATTGTCATTGTCTTTGTTGTCAATTTACATTTTAGTGTAAAATTGTACATATTTTTTGTTTTTGCTTTTATTGGACTTGTTGGTTTTTGATGCTGGGATCCTGTGCATGAAGGGTGGTTTATAGATTTAATAAAATAAAATAAAATAAATAAGAATATTACTATTTTGTCTTCTAGTGTAGCCAATAGTTCTCCTTTTTGCCTTACCTGAAATGTATGGAATATGATCTCATTTAGTGCAGTGTCTTTGCTGTATGCTTGTGCCCACACTGTGGTCTGGGTTGCATATGTTAATCCCTTGGGCACTAGAAAGTAGACAACACTGCCTTTCTGCATGGATCTTGATGCCTCTTGCAGCGATCCTAAGTGGGGTCGGGGAGAAGTGGAATGGCAGGTCAACCGCCAAATCCCAAGCCCTGTCAGCTTGTGCCAGCAAGGGTAGAAGGTGCAGAACCTTCTTATTGTGGGGCTTCTTTTTTCCCTGGCAGTACATTTTTTTTTTAAATTAAAAAAACCCACTACAACAAAGGGTGAAGTTTTGCTACACCAGTTTCAGGCTGGAGTAGCATAGAGGTCTGAGCCTGGAAGGAGATCCACAAGGCTGTGGATCCAAAGCTGCTGGTACCCTGCCCCAAAATGCCTTGTTTCAAGGCCTTCTGCTGGCTACTGCCAGCAGGAACGCTGCCACTGATAGATTTTTGTGGGTGGAACAGGGCCATTGGTGGCATCTGCTTAATCCTACACCCCTTCCAGTGACCGAGCTCTGGGGATCGCACTGTTAGCCCGTCTGAATTTCACTTTCTAATTACTGACTCTGAAAACCAGAAACATGAGCTGAAAAATTTAAAACAAATTACCAAAAATTTAGTTAAAGGAGTGGGGGGGAGAAATCCATTTACTAGGATTAAATTTGAGCCAGGGTTCCGAAGAGCTCATTCAAGGGGTAGTTTTAATAACACATGTCAATCTTACCATATTTAAAATAATCAAACATGGGTGCCTTTGCTCGTGTGTCGAGTGCATTTTCCTCTCTACTGACCTAATCAAGAGCTGACGCTGTCTCTCTCCCACTGCCGCCCCCCCCATTAGTGACAGGACTTCCAAAGCAGAGACTTTGTTACCTTTCAAGCAGACATATCTTGCAGCCCAAGTATGTCTCTTTGTAGCAATTATTGTCTACATTGAATAAACAAAGCTGCCTTCCACAGAGTCAGACTCCTTGTCCATCTGGCTCAATGTTGCCTACACTGACTGGCAGTAGTTCTCCAGTGTTTCAGACAGGAGTATTTCCCAGCCCTATCCAGAGATCGCAGGCACTGAACCTGAAACCTTCTCTGTGCAAAACATGTGATCTACTACCGAGCCAAAGCCCCAGTAGCTCACATTATATGGGAATGTAACAGGGCAATCCTGTGGCCCTCTATACAATGTCTAGAGTGCCATAGGATATTTCAGCTTCCCAGATCCAAGGTCGGAAAATAGCTCCAACCTCGGATCCGTGCTCGGATCCCCCTCCCCTTCCTCGCAGCTGGCATGAAAAGAACCATGCCGGCTGCTTCTCCAAGGTCGTAAGGGTCACCTCAAAGAAGGGTGTTTCTTTGGGTGTTCTGGGGGGGAAGGGAGGAGACTGGAGGTGTTCTGGGGGGGAAGGGAGGAGACTGGAGCCTCCAAGATATGATGTATCCTGGTGGTGGCTCAGCCTCCTTCCTTCCCCCTCTGAAGCACCGCAGTTAGACAGCTGAAATCTTCCACCTAGCTGCTTTGCAGAGCGGGAGGGGTGCGGAGGCGACCTTCGCTGTTGCATTCCTCCCGCCATGCGTAGGATTACCATAATCATCCAAGTTTGGCAGACTATGGGCATCCCCATTGGATTGCGCCCTAAATCACTGTATATTGGAATCCAGTGCTCAAAATATATTGGTATGTCCTAAAAATACCTTTTCAAGGCAAATTAGCTTGAAAGGGTAAGGGTGCAATCCTGTGTCTCTGTTGGGGGTGTGTGTCATAGGATTGGGCCTGGAAGGCACTGCAATCTTGGAAACCCCTTCTGAGGTTACAGTGCTGCAGAGCGCCCGCCCGCCCGCCCCACGGCATAGCAGGCACAGTTTTTCTGCGCTGGCAAGGAGGAGTGAGGCTCTGCCGGATTGTGGGGGCTCTCCCCCTCGCAAGGAGAAGTAAAACATCTAGGCGGCTGAAATCGGCCGTCTAGATGTTTCTGAGGGCGAGTGGAGCATGGTGGATGGATATCCTACCTGCCGCACACCTCCTGCCCCTCAATAGGATGCCCATAATCCTCCTGGTTCAGAGGGTTACGGGGAGCCTCATAGGACCTCGTTGCCCTTGTAGAATCCTAAACACACTTATTTGCAACAAAGCTCCATTGACTTGAGTAAACATGCATAGGATTGCAAGTCCATGATCCTGGACAAGTGCTTACGTCTCAAGTAGGATTTAAAGGTGTAGAAACGTATGCAGACTGTAGCCTTCCCCCCCCCCTTTTTTTTAAACAACACACATATATACTGGAAATATTCACATTAGAAACCTTATGTTTGCTTTCATGAATTGAATTGCGATGGGGGGGGGGATAGAAATTGACTCGATGTCAAGCAATATATATTTAATTCCATCTCTGCCCGTACAAATCTCAAAGTACAAAACTGAACAGATTGAAAATTGTATCAGCAGCAGGTTTACTTGGAAAGAAGCCAGACCTGGAATTAAAAAGACAACATTGCAGCATTTGAAAGAGACTGGGCTTGTTGTTTAAATTTATGATTATGTCAGTATGCCACAGAATGAAACTTTGGGTCTAAATTATTAAAAGCATAGTTGGAATTAAATAGCGACAGCAAGAAAATGGACTTGCAGATGCTCCAAGTACAAACTGATGTCCATATAACGGCTCATCCTACTGATCTTGATGAAACTAGATATCAGGAAATACAATGGTCCCCGGTCTTAAAATATCCAACTTCAAAAGGATGCCAACGCGCCCCATTCATGGAGTTCTTTGTTGTCCCTGATCAGGCTGTATCTCACTGAAAATGCATGTTTTACCCCAATGGTTTTAAGCAGCATGATCATTCCTCAGTTCTAGAAAATTCAAGCAGACAAAACAAATGGCCTCTTGAATTGTTTTGTTGTTATCATTTCTTTGCTCCTAGCGAAGGGAAAAAATATTTTCACCAAGACAGCTGTGGAATTTCAAAAAAGAGTAAATAGTTTGCTAAAAGGCACAACTTCCCAACAACACAATTTTATTTTATTTCTACATGAAGAACTTATTCCAAAAGATTAGAAAAATTCTATCGTTAGCCTAAATAGATTGCATTTAAGGAGGCCCATTGATTAGTGTTTAAGAAGCAGTGATGTAAAAATATAGAAATATAGCCAGTGTGGCACAGTGGTTAGGGTGTTGGACTAGGACTCGGGAGATCCGGGTTCTAGTCCCCGCTCGGCCATGAAACTCACTGGGTGAGTTTGGGTCAGTCACTGACTCTCAGCCTAACCTACCTCACAGGGTTGTCGTGAGGATAAAATGGAGAGGAGGATGAGGATAATGTAAGCTGCCTTTGGTTCCTTGCAGGAAAAAAGGCAGGGTATAAATATAATAAATAAAATAAATAAATAGAAAAGGATTAGTCACTGGGTGCTAGTCATAAAACAAAGAGTAACAAATTGAGTATAAATATAAACATAGAAGACAGTTCTATCTGTAGCTGTTATCCATAACTAATAGAACTTACATGTTTTAAAGGCAGTGTACCACCAAGAAATAGGTCTTGGCAACCTCAATAAGAGCAAATTTTTTAAATAATAACAAAAGCTCCCCCAACCCCTGTCACAAAGGACGTTGAGCTTCTAATCTTTATACATGCTTGATAAAGACTCAGGATAGTCAAAATGGAATTTTATTGGTTGGAGTTATTGGAATCTGACACACGAGCTTCTACTGTGTATTTTCACCTCTGATTTGATGTATTCTGATATAGTATTTGTGTGTTGAGTAATTTCACTTTTGTATATATTTCTATGTATTCAGTGGCTAAACTAAACATATATTGTGTATATGTATTGGGTCTTTGTTTTGGTTGGATTGTTGTAGACACCAAAATGGAGCTCATTTTGGGAAGTGTGTGAACTTCCGTGACACATCTGATGAAGCCAGGATTTGGATTAGTTGGACAGTTGGTCTGATACTATTTTTCTTATTCAGTCAATGGTAGAGCAGTTTTGCTCAACCTGGCCACTGTTAAAATACAAATCACAAAAAATATTAGGGCTGATCCAAACTCCAGGGACACATTTCATGAGCACCTGCACCCCTGCAATGTACACTCCCTTTTTCATTGATCATTCTGGGTGGCCTAATGTGTTCACACACACATTCAGGGTCCCTCACTGCTCTCAGTACATGCCCCACCAGCATAATCTCACCTAAAGGCATTTTAAATTCCCAGCCTCATGTTTTTCTCACCTAAAAACAAAACAAAACCATGGTTGGTAGCATTCCCATCCCTTCAGGTGGTGGCACTCACCCCAAACACTGTTCGCACCTCTATTGGCCGCTGCACCACCAACACCCCTTCTAGGATACAGTGAAGTTATTATGCTGTGAATGAAATTTGGCTATCCAATGATGTCACAAAGGACAAACAAAGCCAATTTCAAAATGAGGTCAAATACCTTTCTCTACATCAGTCTCATTTGCCCTCAAGTATTATCATCATCAAGAGGCTGTCAATCCCATCTTAAACATATTTATTGAGAAGTAAATCCTTCTGAGTTCAGTAGAGCTTAATTTACAGAAAGTGAAGTTAGAACTGTATAATAGAAACTGAGTTATGTTTATTGATTGCCAGCTTTAAAATCCAGCGTGTTCCAATTCAGTACGGTATTTCCTTCTTTGCTAGTAAAAGCAGCATCTACCTGGGGAGGGGGACTTGGTCATCTGGGAAAGACTGAAGACCAGCTTTGGACAAGAAATGCTATGAAGAAAAAAAGAAAAAAAGAGGTCTGTCATTAGATTATTAATTTTTGTCAAGCTAAAGGCAGAACTTTAAATTGCTGAGAATTTCATTTAAGACTATGTATGTGTTTCATAAAATGCATTGCTTGTTCATTAAGAGAAGAGCAAGGTTTTCAGAGAACATAACTAACAACCAGTCCAGTAGCTCCATGGTGCCTCTTTCAGATACCCAGAAGGGGAAAGTTTGATACAAGATAGCTAGATACATAGATGAGGGCTGAGCTCTTCTGATTATGCTTACAAAATGAAACTTCAGAATTCCCACTATCCTGTTTGTTTACACCAGTGGAGACTTAGTGATTAGTTATATCATTTGAGAAATCCAGCTTGAGTGCCCATATCCTATCTTTTGTTTTATTGATGATGTAGAACAGTAATGCGACATAAATCCAATTACAACTTTTCTGAGTGTGTTCTCCTTTGCCCCTCCCTGAAAGCTCTTTCTAAGCCCCACAAGACACTTCATTTCCAGGTAGCGTTAATTGGATCTTTCTGACAGCATGATTATATTATAGTAATTACAGGAATCCTGATAGGAAGTTTCAGCAGCTGTGCCTCAGTCAGATGAACCATAGAAGGGGGTTGCTACTCTACTATACCTCCTATTTTGCTATGTTAATAATAATAATAATAATAATAATAATTATTATTATTATTATTATTATTTATTTATTTATTTCTTACCCGCCTCTCCACTCAGATTGAGGCGGGGAACAACCATAAATATAAAATACATAACTAGTTAAAAACATAGTAAATATTATTAAAATATTCTTAAAAACCTTTAAAAGTATCCTAAAAACTTAAAATTCTACTGGGTAGGCCTGTCAGAAGAGGTCAGTCTTTATGGCCTTTTTAAATATATGGCCTTTTATATATTTAAATATGGCCTTTTATATATTCTGTTACCTTTACAGCCAACCTGTACCTTAAAGTAAGTCAATTTATTTGCACAGACCTGTGTTGTATTTTGGGAGGACATCTCTCAGCTTAAAATGGGAGGTGGGGTGGCTCCTCGACCCTCTGTGTCCAGAATGTTATGGGTGCTCTTGTTTCCCTGTTTTCACAGCTCACAAAGATATCAGTAGTTCATAGCTTTTAAGTGGAATCAAAACCAACGAGAAGCACAAGTGGGAGGGCAAAACTAAATGTTGTGCTACTTGAGTGTAAGCACATGCAGTCCTGATTTGGATTGGAGCCATGGTGTTTTGGGAGAGGGGGGATTTAAGCTTCCCCCTCTGATTTTTGTCCAGAAATTCCACCCCACCTCCCATGTGGAAGGGGGGTATTAAAAAAAGAAAAACATTTCTGTTGGTGTTGAAAGAGATTTGTAATCCGTGTGCTAGCCTAGCCAGGCATTTCACACACACAACAGCAGATTATCTCCCACACAGCAGCAGCAAATCCAGCAGTGACCCAGCTGCTCAGCCACTCCAATTGCCGATTAATCCAGGACACAGGAATCACTCTGTAACAGCAACAGGTCTATTCTACCCGTTTATTTACTTATTCAAATTAAGCACAACAGAGTATACATTCCCTAGATATAGTCCATGTGCAGAGTATAAATGCATAGGAAGCATTAGTCCAGTGGAGAGAAGTAGAACTTCACCCCACCAATACAAAGTGTTACATTGTAGCAGTTGCAGGAACAAGAAGATCACATGAGCAAAGCTAAAGTTCTTCCCCTTAAAATGGCTTCTGTCTGGAGCAGTTCACTACGTCAGAGAAAAACACATGACAGTTGGTTCCCAGATATCCTTTCCCAGGCTGATCCAGGAATAGTTTGTTCCTGGCTGCAGACATAAACAGAACTGCTTGAGACAGCCAATGTTCCCAAACATACTAAAACAAATGCTCCCAGCTTGCAGCTGATAACATAACACAACAACTTCCACACAGCAGAGGAAGAAAAGCTAACAGTAAGGAGATGCTAAAGTGCCAGTCTTAGGGATCAGTGAGAATGTCATTCAGTTTGGATTTGATAAGAATTTACTAAAATTCACAAAGTTCTGTATAATCAAGACAAACAGAACTTTTTTTTGAAAAAAATGAATGTGGGAGAAACCAGAACTGACAGATTTGTCCATCCAGGCCTAGGGCTCTGAATGCTTTGCTCTTAAAAGTCTGTGTCTGAATCCCTCTTCATTCAACCATGTCAGTGCTTAATTGTGGTTGCTACCTGTTTTTTCCTGATAAGCTCCTTATCTTTAACAACTGTATGGCAGGCAGATGGAATAGCTGTACATTTTGAATTTGGCTGGTGAAGATGGGTGAGAATTTTATTTCAGTTCATTTTTTGATAAAGATTTTCCAAAATTTGCACAGTTCTTCATATCTGGGAGAAAAAGAACTTGAGATTTAAACATTTGAATGCAGGAGAAACAAAACCGATAGATTCACCCATTCATACTGACATATTTACCCATCCCAAGCCACAGACCAGGAAGATGCAAATGCCTTAAATAAGGTCCCAGGTTCATCTCTCCAAGTAATGACACTGGGGAAAGCACCTGACAGAGCCCTTGGTAGTCAAAATGCATAGTACAAGGATCAACAGCCTGGATATATTCAAATATTTAGGAGAGGTTCTTTGGTTGCATGGGACAGGGAGGAAGGGGAGAGTTTCTCTTAGAAAGCTTTTTAACTTAATAAACCACACTATCTAACTTAATAAACCAGCACTGACAGAAGGGGTGATATGAATAGTAGTATGGGACCATCATAGATACCTATGGCAGGATTTGTTTTGTGATCAGTTGAAAGCATATAAGCATAGTTTTGTGTTGTGCCGTACCACAATTTGTTAATGGCTTTCTCTGCCTTCGCTACTCAGCTTTTAAAGACCTCATGATATCTAAAGGAGATCATAAAACCTTGTGGTCAAAGGTCTAAACATGAGTGTATCATGAATGCCTAACGATATCTTAAAAACTACATTAAACAGCTAATAGGAAGAAATGAGCTAAGCCTAATAGTATCAAGGCATTTTAGCTTTCACGTATTTAAGCAAAGGTTCATGCAACATAATGAAAAAGCTTTTAACTTCAGAACTATGCTTCAAAACATTATTCCCTTGTTGATTCTAAAAGAGTTTAGCTCTCCCCAAGGCCAGTTTTCATAGTAACACTCCCCTTGCTGCCCTGAAAAAATATAGTTTAATTAATAACCTTATTTCTCTTCTTACACATGTTAATAGCTTTCCATTGCTTAGTTAATTTGAAATGTTCATTCTATTGTCTGTTTTTATGATGCCAGAATCTACCTTTCAAAATACATGAATCTCCTTGCAATGATTCAAGGTAATTAAATGTGATTATATTGTAGCTCCTTTATAATCTAGGGGTATGTCTGGCAGGTAGCATTTTCTAGTAATCTTGATCCATTTACTCCCATTAGATGTATGGTGAAGAGTGTCTCCAATGACTCATACCATTGCCTCTTGCATATAACCTTACAGCCCTCTGCCAGTTATGGTCTCTGGTTATAGTTATTGAGCTGAAATTAAGGATGAGAACCAGAGATGCTCGAGCTCGCAGAAATTCCCCATACTACTTCACTTCAAAGCTCTGTTTGACTTGTTCCTGTTCTCATTTGTGACCTGTTTTTTCAGTTAATCTGAACGGGAAAAGTGCGCATTTTGCATGGGAAAAGTCCACATTTTTCAAAAGTGCAAATTTCCCCTGTATTGACAAAAGTATGAAAATTTGAATTTTAAAAGGTGTGCATTTTTAAAGTGCATTTTTAATAGTGCATTTTAAATGTGTGCATTATTTTAAAAATGCACACTTTAAAATGTGGGTACCATCTGCATATTGATGACATCTCAGCCCACATGTCCGGATAACCTCCCCCAGTGGTTTCATGTAGATGCTGAACAGCATGGGGGATAGAACAGAGTGCTGTGCATTTTTAAAAGTATACTTTTTTAAAGTGTACATTTTAAAAACTGTACATTTCTTAAAGTGTGCATTTTAAAAGTGTGCATTATAATTTTAAAAAGTGTACACTTTTCAAATGCAAATGCAAGTTTGGGAATTTGTGAACATTTTTGGAGAACATTTTTGGAGAACATTCACTCCCATTCAGATTGCAAACAGGGCATTTTGTGTGTTGCGATTTGCAAACTGAAATGAAATCTTTGTACATCCCTAGCGCCGCCACCCTTTCTGTGATGTATGAAGTTGACTGCATTTCCAGAACCCTTTGCTCCTATCATCTATACTGTACTTCTAACAAACTAGGTCAGCCTTTCACCAGACTTGACAAGGCCAACATCATTTGACATTTATTCCTGAGAGTAAGACACAAACCTTAATAACATGTTTCATTTATTTATTCTGCAGAATTCTGTTAAAGTATCTTTCCTTTATTTGCATTCATTAAAATTCATTTAAATTTCCTAACCAAGTATTACCAGATAGTTACCGTACCTCATTGTCTCTTTCCCCCAGTCTAACAGTCCTAATTACTCCTTCCTTTTCTATCAGTCACAGGCTGTGCAATCCTATGGCCACTAGACCCGCTCTGAGGTTGAAGCTTGGACTATGAGCTCGGAGCACCTCCCCCCAACTCTCACAGCCAGCGTGGAAAGAACCGCACACTGGCTGCTTCTCTGAGGCTGCAAACGCAATCTCGGAGAAGGGGTTTTGTGGGCTTTCCAGGCCACAGGGAGGGGAGGAGACAGGCACAGCTATGATACAAGGTATCCTGGTGGCACCTCAGCCTCCTTCCTTCCCCCTTCGAAGCGCTGCACAAAGACAGCCAAAATTGGCCGTCTAAGTGCTTTGCAGGGTGGGAAGAGTGTGGAGGTGACCTTCACCTCCGCGCTTCTCCCATCCTGCATCGGATGCCCATAATCCTCCAAGCTCGGAGGGCTATGGGCATCTGGATTGGACTGCGCCCTAAAGGTGCTAAAGTGTAGGGAATCTGGGAAGTTAGCACAAATTGTCTTTCATCTTCTGACTAATGGCCATCAGTAGGTGACTGAAAGTGCAAATCAATCCTATGTATATCTACTGGGAAGTAACTCCTATGAAGTTCAATGGGACTTATCCTAGATAAGCACATATAGGATTGCAGCCTAATTAATTGATATTGTGCCAGTACTCATTCAGAATAAAGAACAGTTGTTGCAACTATAACTTTAAAATGTAGTGGTCTTAATTCTGTTCCTGTATGTTTGTTCTGTGAGCTGCAGAGAGAGCATATGTGCTGATGGGTGACATTCAGTAGATAAACAAATATTTCTTCCTAAATTATAATCATATAAAGGAGGCAGGCAGCAGCGGCAGCAGCAGCAGCAACAACACACAACCCCTTCCTTATATTCGCTAAACATCAAGGCTTTTTCTTAGAATAACCACAAAGTCCACATCAGTTACCGGTATGTGGCTAACATAAGCTGAGTATGTGATCCGTACCTCTCTCGAATATAAAGATCAAAGTTATCAATATAAGCCACCATTAATGGTCCTGGGGCTGAGGTTATGTCTAGAACAGGCAGTAGGCACTATTTTTTGCTTTGTTGTTCTAGCATCAACTTCCTACTGCCTAGTGATTTGAGATATTTTGTATGCACAGTAGATCCAGGGATCAGATGTTACTCCTTTTGAATCAAACAGAATTCAAAGTGCTGGTTATGACCTATAAAGGCCTATACAACTTGAGACCAGGCTACCTGAAAGACCGCCTACTCCCATACGAGTCTGCTGACTGAGTCCTTAAGATCTCCTCAAGAGGCCCTTCTTTCGAGACTGCTGCCTTCAGAGACGTGTTCGGTGGCTACCCAAGAGAGGGCCTTTTCGGTGGCCACTTCCAAAGGGAGGCTAGGTTTGCTCCCTCCTTGCTGTCCTTCTGCCAGCAGGCAAAGAATGCTTTATTCAAGGAGGCCTTTGGCCTGTAAGTGGGTGTGTTGGATTGGGTGCTGTTTATTTATTTTAATTCTGTAATTGTTATATTTTTATTGTATTTTATTGTATTATTTTAATCAATATTAATTGCACCTGTAAACTGCCTTGAGTGCTTTTTTTTTTTTGTACAAAGGCTGGGCAATATTCAAATCGATGATGATGATGATGATGATGATGATGATGATGATGATGACAACGACAACATGTAACAAAAAGCAGGGCTGTGCTTTTTATGCATAATATGTAATACTTTGCACCTCAGAGCATTTGTTTTAGATGATACAGCACAGCTATAGTGCTTACACATATTTGATCCAGCCCAAATAAACACAATTATTTGGATTGTAATAATTAAAATCAATGGGATTGCATCCGCATAAGAGTATTTCAGAACTATTTCTCAAATATCTATTTAAATATTTCCAGTGTTTGCCCCCTTTAGTGTTTGATATTTTCCTCTCTTGTTAATGCCTCGCAGAAGCATGGCTGGATTTCCACATATTCAATGAATGTATGTAGGGTGTGTGGGTGTGGGTGTGGGTGTTGGCAGCAAGCCCTGCCTTCTGCCTTATAATGTCCCAACCCACATGCCTGTAATGTGCCTACACATATAGAAGTATATGCAGGGCCGACCTACCATATGGCAGAGTGAGGCAGTTGCCTCAGGTGGCAGATGTTGGTGGTATGGAGGGAGCAGCGGTGGCAGTTCTCTCTGCTGGAGGACAAAGTTGTGTATGCCATGCACCCCCTAAGCTAGCCTGCTGCCCTCAGGCGAGGTGGGCGATGCTGTCCTGTCACCAGTGTTGGCATAAGATTCAACTGCCAGTCCAGCCAGCTTCTGTAGGTGGAGTAGGGGAGAGAGGCAGCATCTTGTCTGTTCCTCAGGCAGCAAAATGCTTTGGGCCTGCCCTGAGCATACGCACAGAGGAATGTTGCAGATAAATGTCAGAGCACACTTAGAGTGTGGTATGATCCTGCCACTGCCATCCACTCCCTGCCCTAGATTTATTCATTAAGGACGACATCTGACAGGATAGATAGAGATCTGAGGCCCCCTCTCTATCCCATGTGCTGCCATCTGGAGCCAGGCTGGTGGGAGGAGGACAGAGCCGCCCGTTCCTCCTTTTCTTTACAGTTTCAGCTAGACAAACCACTTGTGTTGTTGGAGGGACAGGTGATGGAGAGGCTTTAGGATCCTGTGGATCTGACCTCTCCTCCTCCCTCCCCTCCCTGGTAACCATCCCACCCCCCTTTTCCTTCTCCCCAAGCTCTTTCGACATCACTGTGGAGACCTCAGAAGAGCAGCCACCGTGCTTCTTTCCGTGGTGGCTGCAAAGGGGTGGATGGTTTCATCTTAGATTCCCGCTCCTGAAGTCATATCAATTTCTACAGCCTTGGGAAGGGGGATCCACCAGAAGATTGCTCTCCCTATGTGTGGAGCCCCAGCCATACTTCTGTAAGGGGCATTGTGTTTCTGGCAACACTTGTGACACTGTATTTTTTCATATTTAACTCTCTTTTTTTTGTAATTACCGGTATGCTACTCACAATTTTGAGGACCTCTTATTTTGGATGTATTCATCTAACCAATATCTTTTGTTATGTCTCACCTCTGTTTTTTGTTTGTTTGTCTTTTTTGTTTTGTTTTAAGTCATGAAATATAAATAACTACTTTAGGTGAAGACAAGAGCAGAAAGATGCCCCATGGAATTTTGGACTTTGTCTCCTTTGAATGGCAAACTCCCATAATATATCAGAAACTGTTGTTGAAACTTCCTTCAGTTTCAAGAGAGGTTTGCCATGTAGTAGAATGAGGATGCAGCTGGGGAAGGTCTTTAGCTGTTAAAAACACAAATCCAAAACTTCCTCAAGCATATGGGCTTGCACGTTTCTTTGGATTCAGGCTTTAAATATTTAAGTCTGCACACATGCCTGGGAGCAAGTTCTATTGGTCATACTGGGACTTACATCTGAGTAAGCATGTCCAAAATTGTATCATTAATCCTCTCTCCCTTCATGAGAGCTAGCCACTGTATATATATAGATTTTATTTATTTATTATATTTATACCCCACCTTTTTTCCTGCAAGGAACCCAAGGCAGCTTACATAATCATCCTCCTCTCAATTTTTTCCTCACAACAACCCTGTGAGGTAGGTTAGGCTGAGAGTCAGTGACTGGCCCAAAGTCACCCAGTGAGTTTCATGGCCGAGCGGGGACTAGAACCTGGATCTCCCAAGTCCCAGTCCAACACTCTCACCACTACGCCACAATATATATATATTGTATTGGCTCATCCATTGTACAATTTCATTCATTTTTGCCCCACATTAAAAAATACAGTCTGACATGAATGTGTTATTCACTTCAGATTAACATAACCAATCACCTCTCCTCTCCTTTCTATTTGTCAAATTTATTCAGGTGGGGTGGGGTGGGGGAGTTGTTCAAAATCTGCCATTGAACAGATTATCTGGATTTTATTTTGTAATGGAAAGACATAACAATTAAAGTGAATTAAAAAGTGAATAAAGTAAAGTAATAAAGAGTTGTTTTTAGGTATTAAACAAGAAATAAACAGGGCTATCTTACACAGTCTAAGAGCAAATTTGTCCTTGATGCTTATAGTACAGTGACTTTTCTGACAATTTTATCCAGCGACTTCATTAAAGTCGAGCAACTTCATTAATGTAAAGCCTTACACTAGATGAAATCGCTGATAGCTAACTGCTTATTATGGAAGGATTTAGAGGTAATTTCCTAGATCAGCCTCCTAGTAGAACTGATCTCAATGATCAGTTTATGAAACACGGCTGCTATCCAAAGCTTAATGAGTCTGGGCCTGTGCGGATTTTGACCCTGAACCAGTTTTCAGTTCCTGGTGTTCATCCTTGGATACATGTAAAGTGGAATATTAATGCATTTGCATGGCTATCTCCTGTTAAGGAAAGGGATCACCTGGACCCTGCTAGCACCTTTCTTAGACAGCTTATTTCTATTCTACAGGGATATAGAGAACAATGAAATAGATTCTGACTACAAGTCAACATCGTATTCCTCAGTTCTACTTACCTTGCCAGTTTGCTGTTATAGCCAAGGCAACAGAGTCAGTTTCACTGTTTAATTCAGAACTGAAACTCACCATCATCATCATACCCTGAACTACCCTGTTCCAGAACTGATTCAAACATGCATGTATATTACATGAGGATTTGTAGCTGACTGCAAGGTTGTTGCTGCTGCTGCTGCTGTTTGCCTTTAAAAAACAAAACAAAAACTGTGTCTCATGTGTTGTTGAGTGATATGAATACTCTGTTAGTGCTTGATCTGAGTTGGCTGTTTTAACCATCCCTTGATTGGTGCATCATCAACATCACCGTCTGTATATCCAGCTTTTTTTCATTTTGCAAGGAACCCGTTAGCTTACATTATCCGCTAACTCCCTATTTTATCCTCACAACAACCCTGTGAGGTAGGTTAGGCTGAGAGTCAGTGACTGGCCCGAAGTCACCCAATGAGCTTCATTGCCAAGTGGGGACTAGAACCTGCATCTCCCGAGTCCCAGTCCAACACTGTAACCACTACACCCCACCGGTTCTCAATGCAGTTATCAATACAGTTCACATATATGAATGATTTCAACCACATGGTGATAATAAGTTTACCATAATATGGCCACCATCTCCATGCTCTGGTAACCTCTCAGTTAGGGCCAAAACAGACATCACTTAAATCTGTATCTAGCATCATCATCATCATCATCATCATCATCATCATCATCATCATCATCATCACCACCACCACCACCACTACTACTACTACTACTACTACTCTAGAGTAGGTCTTAAAAGCCCCCTTACCATAGGTTCCCAATCTAGATTGGGCCCCTGCACCTAAACCAGACTAAAGATGAAAAAAGACACGGCTGCAAGATATGGCTTTAAAGTAATGTCTGTGTTGGCCCTTAGACTACTGCAATGTGTTGTATGTGGGGCTGCTCTTGAAAATAGTTCGGAAACTGCAACCACAATTGTGGCTGTGAGACATTTGATTGGAACAGCTTGCTGGGAACATTTCTAAAAGTACTTCACTGCTTTCCAGTTTGTTGCTGAGCTCAACTGAAGGCGCTCTGGTGCTGGCCCTCAAGGCCCTAAGTGGCTTGGTTCCCAGGCAACTAAACAGCACCTTTTTTTCCCATATCAATCTGTCCAAATGTTAAGGTCATCTGCTGATGCTATTTTTCAGGTCCCCTGGCTGTCAGAGGTGAGGCATGTGGTGACCAAGGAGAGGATATCTTCTGGTGCGGTGCCCCTGTTTTTTGAACTCCTGCCCCGGAGAGGCCTGTCTGGCACTGACACAAAAACCTTTCTATTTTCCAAATCATTTTAGGTGTTTTAGATTTTAGTCTGCTGTTTTAATTAGCATTTTGTTTTGTTTGTTTTTATGCTGGTAGTATTTTACATCCTTATTGACATTTCTGTGTAAACCACCCTGGGATCTTTTTTTGATGAAGGTTGGGATATAAATTCCCAAATTAATAAAAAATAAATAATTTTGCTAGAAGTCACTACATAAGATATTATTAAATAGCCACTGTATAATAAGTGGTTGTCTTCTTCCATAGTCTCCAATTGTCCCCAAAATGCCGGGACCATCACGAAAACCCTTAAGCCATCATGGCTTCTCACTTTGTCATGCAAAGTCCCGAATTCCCCTGACTCCCGCAGGGGAGTGCAAGCTACTTAAAGGGGCCATGGGCAAAACTGCAGCTAAGCTTGCAGTTTTAGCTTAGCTGCAATTTTGCCCATGACCCCTTTAAGATAGCTCTGCTTAGGCTGGAACAGCCGCAGTAAGCAGGGAGGGAACAGATGCTGCTAAGCTGGGAGGTCCTGGTGAGGGTGTGTGTGTATATGTGTGTGTGCATGCACACATGCGCATGCTCTACCTGCTGCCTCTGCTGCAAGTTACTGAGGGAAAGGGATTAGCTGAGTGAAAAGAAAAGGAGGTAGGGGCTGTACCCGCTGGCCTGGACCAACGGAGAGGTTAATGAAGGAATTTATCACATGATTCCTATCTTTATATTGCCAAAGATTTTATTTCCTAACAGAGCTAACTCTTTGCCTCTAACAGGTGAGATACGGTGTCAGAAGGAAATGCAAGAAACTTCTCCTTCTCTCTAAAGCTCCATGTTTGGAGGTGTGGGGTGGGTGGGTAAGCTTCACCTGTTGAATTTGTGCCAATTTGTTGCCTGGCCATGCTCTCTTGATCACACCTTCATGTTGCTTAACCATACCTCTTACAAATTCACATGTGTGTCCCTATTTTCATCTGTGAAATGTTGGAGGGTATGTTCTTCTATCAAGTGAAGAACTATGAGAACTCACTTTAGAACAGTTAAGGAATGAGGCTGTTATTCCCTGTTTCCAGAGAGCAGGGCATTAGATCATGTGCAGAGTTGCTTTTCTTAATGTTGTCATTTGGCAATTGCAGTAGCACTTGGGGGAACTATATCTCTCACAGTGCCCCAGGCTTTGCATCTGGTGCACCACCATGTCTGCGTGATAAAGAGGAAGGGAAGAAAGGGGGAAACTTCCATTCTCTCTGTGCACTCCTACTGGTACACCTTCCGCCTTAATTAAAATGGCTGGCAATGACAACCAGAGATGGAAAAGCTGGTATTTTTCCAGCTCAGATTTTGAACCAAGCTAGAGAAGAATTGAGGGGCTTTAAAATATTGCCTCTCATTTGAGGTGGTCTTTTATGAATCCCCACCCCACCCCAGCTTCACAGCCAAGTCTGGCTCTGCCTCTGGAGAACTTTTCCAGTATCTCTCAGAAATCTCAACCAGTCCACATCCGAGCACAATTGATTAACCTGACTGTGCATGTGTCTGCTTGGGGTGTGCATGTGCATGTGTGTGCAGAGATACTTCTTTATTTCCTCATGTACCTACCACTAATCTCAACTCCCCACCTCACGTATCAACACAGGTGAAACTGTGGGGCCTGCACTGTGTTTGTAAGTGTGTTGTGATTCCATGGCTCACTCCCAAGCGGTCCTTGGTATGAGCTAAACTGTGAATGATAAAGAGCAAAAGAAGTATTGAACAGCTGTCTCATTCCCTGGACATTTTCTATCCTGTGTGCTGAATAAGAAAAAGGTCTGAAGGGGAAATCTGGTACACTAAATGTAGCTAATTTAGTGAAAACCCATCATAACATAATAAATCAAAATGACATAACCTTATTTTTGATATTACCCACCATGAGTGCTTTGATCACCCCAAACCTTCCCCAAAGAAGCGCTGGCTGGAAGAGCTCCAGCTGGCACTTTGGCCAGGGTACCAATGACATCAGGGAGTGGGGCCCACCCCTGACATCACAAGTGGGCCTTATCCCCTGATGTTATCCAGCCCACAGGGTGTATAGGGGGCAATCTGGCCCCTGGACCAATTTTGACTCTCCGCTCCTGACATAGGTGCTGGCTTACACATACATGACAGTATATACTATTCTGCTTGTTCCCTTAATGAATAATGTGGAAACATTTTTCTTTGATGTTTGCTGTTTCTTAGTTCACCTTTGGTATTCAGTATGATTTGATTGCATCCCTAGTGAAACATGATGAATAGTGTCTCAAATGAAATTAACAGGGCACAGGAAGCATTCTTTTCTTCCCTCACTCCATCTCCTCCTTTCCAAATCTCTTATTTGATCATATAGAATAGATACTACCTGAACAAGGTTTCATTCAAGATCAAGAGCCAGTATGTGATGGGTGGGGGGAACAACAACACCTTTCAGACTTTTAACTCAGAAGACCCCCATGGACAAATCTATGCAGACCATTATTATCACTGGAGGGGGTTCAGAAAGTCACTCAGTGTCAGTTTCCAATAAAAATAAATAAATTGAAAGTAACCTTACAAGGTTGCTGTGAAGATGAGTAAAATAAGGATGTCACTTTGCAAACTAAGGGTTTGCAAACTAATGCACATTTACTTGGGCGTATGGAACTCTATCGAATTTACTTCTGAGTGAACACAAATGTAAGAATCTGATGCTGCTTCTAAATATTCCTGCATAAACCCTCATGATACTAGGATGCAAGCCTGACTGTAATACACACCTCACTTACTCCAAAGTTGTATAATTTGTTTTAATAACACTACTCTGGAATAAAATATTCATGTATTACAGTCGCAAAAAGCCAGAGGAATAATGAAAAACCACTCAGTGACTTGAAGCTGAGCATGTGAAGTACCTCTATTGAAAGTGTTATGTGAGGTGATATGAAAGATACATCTATGACTTGATCTGTGATGGTTGTTATATACAAGTTGATCATTACTGGGTGTTGAAGTCAACAAGTAGGACACACTAATATGTGTCCTCATCTACAAATGCTTATGAAAACTCCACTGTTTTGCAATGGGCCATCTAACGTATTTGCTATGATTAGTTCTTTTTAGCTTCATAATGAAAATGCAAAGTTGCTAGCTACATTATTAACAATTCCTAGAAATCTGAAGGCTCTCATTCAATTTTATTTATCAAACAGCCAGGGGGTATACATTCTGTTTATATAAGTTGACATTTTGCATGTTTTATAGGGATGGACAAATTAGTGTATTTCTGGTCTTTGTCAATTTTGCATGTATTCATTCATATATCCATTCTTTCCATTTGCTGCATCAGTCGGCAATTTTTAAAACACACACACACACACACTCACACGAAAATGTACATATGTATGCTATTTTCCCTAATATACGCATTTTGTATGCAACTTATTTATTTATTAGATTTATAAAATTATATGTTATATATTTAACATTCATATATCCATTCTTTCCATTTGCTGCATCAGTCGGCAATTTTTAAAACACACACACACACACACGCACACACACACACGAAAATGTACATATGTATGCTATTTTCCCTAATATACGCATTTTGTATGCAATTTATTTATTTATTTATTTATTAGATTTATAAAATTGCACCTTCCGCCTGGCAGGTGCTCAGGACAATGTACAACAAAAACAATAACAACTTCACATAAAACTCAAGGAACAAAACCATACAATAAAATATATGATGGGCATTAAAATTAAAGGGCAGCAAAACATTAAATACTAAAAGCCTGATGGAGCAGAACATACTTTTGTGCTAGTCTAAAAAAGAACAAGAAGGGAGACAGTCTCATTTTCCTCAGGAGGAAGTTCTACAATCTGGGTGCTGCTATCAAAAAAGGCCCTGTCTTAAGTACCCATGAACCTAGCCTCTCTAGGTGGTGAGATATTTAACAGGGTCTCTGATTTCATAGATTTCATAGATCATAGAGTTGGAAGGGGCCTACAAGGCCATCGAGTCCAACCCCCTGCTCAATGCAGGAAACTAGAGGAGGGGTCTCCCATCCAAGTAATAACCAGGCCTGACCCTGCTTAGCTTTCCACACTCAGAACAAGCTGATGGTGATCATAAGTCTCCTAATACATGGGTGGGTTGGAAGTAGAACTCCAAATGTTTTGGACTTCAACTCCCAGCATTCCTGACCATTGGCCAGGCTGGCAGGGGCTCTGGGGAGCTAAAGTCCAAAGCATCTGGAGATCTACCTTTTGCCCACCCTGTCCTAATATAGACATTTTTGTACTCAACATTCCCTAGAATGCAGGTTTTGAGCCCAGAACTGCATTGCAAAATTTGGGGGGAAAGTACATTTCGAAGGATAACCGTGTTTCAATCCATATATTAATCCAAGAAGTGTGAATTAGGTCAGTCTGTGTAAAAATGTAGACCAAACAAAATCCTCCCTCATCCCTAGCACATACATTCAAATAAAGAGCACAGTGTGCATTGATTTGTTGCTATGTGGGGACAGACAGTAATGTACAGTGCAATCTTATGCTCATTTACATGAAAGTAAGTTTCACTGGGCTCAAATGGAGTGTGTTTACCATTGCAGCCTTAGATAATAAGGTGCTTTTGAAATGTAGATCAGCAAGAAAGTGTTCAGCTTTCACATGCACGAATTATGACCTGTGCAGTAAAGTATTATTGTTCTAGCAGCTACTCTTTTTCTGAATTATTGTATCATTACTGTTTGTTTGCTCAAGGCCATAGAGGTCTACCTGTATTAATGCAGGCATCGGTTGTCCAGCTGTATGCTAATTTTATCTGTCAGGCAGCATATTGTTTCAAAAGGTGCTGTCTTTGCTTGAATGGCTTTAGCTCATACAGTTGTCACCTCCCTACAAATGTCATGGCTCTGTTCCTGCCAGATATTCCAATTGTCACCTGGCATGTTAAATTTAGGGAACTGTAGAATTCTCCTGATGAACTCTTTCCTACACTTCCCTTGAAATTCCTGAGATATTTCATCCTAAGAAGAATTTTGAAGCTTGTCTTGAAATTTCATTTTCACAGAAATATGTTGGCAATTCTATTTAATGCCAACCCTATCAAATATGTGGTTTTAGCAGTCTTATTCCTCCTTATGGCATTTGCACCTGGAGAGAAACAGTACAGACAACTCTTTTCAAATTTACAGGGTGCATCTCTGCTGGCTATGTCAAGCGGCCACTATTCCATGGGCTAATTCTGGACCATAGTTACAATCTTATAGCCCATGTAGCAGAATCAAGATCACAATGATAGTCAGAGAAGCAAAAGTGAATGTGGCAGTACAGGTAGACACTTCCACTAGTGCTGCTGGAAAATGTTACCAACCACTAATTACTATGTCACTTGTCAATGATAACCTCACATGAGCTATGCATAAAAGGCACCAAATCAACGTGTGGCAACAGCCAAACAACGCAGGATGTCACCCACGCTCCACCTCCACACAACCAGAAAGAGGCCAGAGCCTCGTATGCACTAGTCACTCTGATGCTGTGAGGCTTATGTAAAGAACACAGAGTCTTCCTGGGAGAAGAGTTCATGCTCCACTCTAGGAACAATGACTCCACACAGACAATCCCCAGAGCACTGCACACACACATCACATTTTGTATTGCTGCTCTGTGGTGAACCAGCATTTTACAGGGGAGAGGGAAGGGGGAACAAGGAAGAACAGAAGCTACAACCTCACAGCAAGCAGGAGAAGCAGAAAATCATAGGGACTGTGAAAGTGCTTACATCTCAACTAGTCTGGATGCCTGGAGGCAACCCTGACGGCCAAAGTAAACGTTCGGGAAAGCACACATAGTGGAGCTTTGCATGCTAGCTTTTTCTACTCTCCTTTAAGCACACATGGCCTCAATTTGGATTTGGACCATGGCACTCCAGGAGTTCAGAGTCATTTTTCTCTCTCTTGCTCATCCTTGGATCTCTGTGGAATTAGGGGTAAGGAGTGAGGGGAAAGGGGTAATACAGAGGATCTAGGCCAGGGCTCGCCAACCTTGGGTCCCCAGATGTTGCTGGACTACAGCTCCCAGAATCCCTTGCCATTAGCCATGCTGGCTGGGTATGCTGGGAGCTATAAGCCAGCAACATCTGGGGACCCAAGGTTGGAGAGCCCTGATCCAGGCAGTGTCAGTGTCAGAAGCAGTATGATAGTTGCTCAGGAACATGGGCGGGGGGGGGGGGCTGTTGCACTTACGTTCTGCTTGTGGGTTTCCTGTGGGCAGCTGGTTGGCCACTGTGTGAACAGAATGCTGGACTAGATGGACCCTTGGTCTGATCCAGCATGGCTCTTCTTATGTTCTTATTCACTGTTCCCCAATTTTTTAAATGGAGTTTTCCAATTTAAAAAAAACGCATACAAGAATACACATTTCCGTATGATTTTTTTTTCTTAGAAAATTCCATTAAAAATTTTGGGGAACAGGAAATGTTGAAGGATACCTGAGTTTTAGTTTACAACTGCATATTAGGGGAAAGTGCAAAGAAGAATGCATTACATTAAGAAAATTGCTTGCAAAAATGTGTATGTTCGGCAGGATTGTGGACAAAAAGGCATGCATTAGGAGAAATGTGTACCAAAATGTGTAATATTTTTCATGTAAACTTTTAAAAAACAACATTGTCAAAATTTTGGGATGAAGTGAACTGAACTTACAATGAGAAAAATTCTCGGAGTTCAGGATAAAATCTCCATAAAATTGGAAGAATAAGAAACTGAAATTGACAGATTCATCTATCCCTAGTGCCTCCTCAGAGCAATGTGTGCATAGGAGGAACCTGTGCTTCTCATCTCAGGGTTTCACAAGGAAAACTAACCACAACTCTTCCAAAAAATAAAATGAAATTGTAACTTGTGACCAAACCCTGTGGGAGCCAAGTAGACAGAGCTAAAGCTGGGAGGGCATCTCTTATTTAGGGATAAAAGGCTCTGTCAATCTCAGTCTCACTGATATTATTAGTTTTTTGAGGTCAAATTCATCTCATCCCATTTCTACATGAGTTTGTGATTTAAAAGAAGAAAAAACAAAAACCCATCTGTATGGAAATCCATAAGTATTTTTTTTTGTAATGTATGCAGTAATATACACATTTTTGTGTGCATTTTTAAATGTATGCATTTTATGACACATGCACCCATTAACTAACATGTGTTTGTGTACATTTGAGGAATGTACGCATTTTTCTTTGCACATTATGTGCATGTTGTTGAGCCCATTTTTTTTCTCTTTTTCTTTTGTGGAATGCATCACACCCTCAGAAATGTGTGGATTTCTGACCCCGAATTGTGTTAGGGTCCATGCTCAGGTGCAGAAGGTGTGAATTTGGTAAATCCATTTAAAAAAATGCGATGAGGCAAATTTCTCACACATCCTTACTCTCATTAAAAGAATCAGATAGCACATTATATGAAAACCTGGAGGACTACTGCCAGTCACAGTGAAACATACTAGGGTAGGTGGACAAAGAGTTTGACCTTCAGATGCTGTAAATGGGCTTTTTTTTTTCTGTGATACATTCCTACATAGTTTATTTTATTATTACATTTATATACTGCCTTTTTTCCTCTTTCAAGGAACCCAAGGCAGCTTACATGATCATCATCCTCTCCCTTTTATCACCACAAAAACCCTGTGAGGTAGGTTAGGCTGAGAGTCAGTGACTGGCCCAAAGTCACCCAGTGAGCTTTGTCTTTGTGGCTGAGTGGGGACTAGAGCCAGGATCTCCTGAATCCTAGTCCAACACTCTAACCATTACACCACACTGGCTCTCCCCACCAGTTGGGTGCATCATGTGAATGACACCACTATGTAGATGATTCCAATTGCTCCAGTCTTTCCAGTGAAATCAACCATTAACCATTCCCACAGAATTATCATTGATTTCACTGGAAAGACCAAAGTGATTTTTGGTGTCCATATGTTGTTCACACAAATCTTAAAGATGATTCCTATCATTTCAGTCTTTCCAGTCAAATCAATGATGGTTCTGTGGGAAAGAGCCATGTCAATGTGATTGTTAGTCATACACAATACCCAGTAAATCAGAGCCAAATGTTCCCAAATTTCTATTTTCATGACCAAATGTGCATGTTCCAACCAAAAATCACTTTCCCTCACACTACTTGCGGGAGGAAAAAAAAATCCTGTTGGCACTGTGTTTAAATAAGAAACACCCTGCCTCTGCATATACCTTTAATCAATTTATCAAAACACCAAGTCTACACACCAAACAATAAGTCTAATGTGTAGTTTTTTCCTTAAAGGCCAGCCTTTAGGGGCTTTTGCATACTTCCTTCTAGTGCCCAAGGTTTGGATGAAAACAGATGCAGCTAAAGCACAGTGAAAAATAGAGGATCTTTTGACAATAACAAAATGAAAACTAAACTCAAAAGACTGTTTTGGCTCAGGTCTAGCCCTTAGGCATTCCTGGAGATGTGGCTCCCACCTCAGTGAGTGGAAATTAACTTTGCATTTGCTCCAGTAGAATGAAATCCACTCTAAAAGGAATCTAATCATAACATTATATGCAGTTGGGTTTGATCTAGCCACCTGGTGGCACTGTTGATTAAATTTGGGGAGGAAAACAAACAAACCAAAAATGAACACAAAAGGTATATGCGCATAGGCTTCTCTGAATTAAATTGGTCCCATGACTGCCTGTGTGAATCCAGTTGCTGCTCTTTCTTGGGGGATAATGAGCAGGTCTGAGTGCAAAGGAAGATGCTGAAGGTTACTTTAGAAGCATGTATTTAGCACTGAAGACATACATAGGAAACAAAAGCACACTGTGGCAATTTAAAGATGTACATGGAATAAAAAAGATATGCAAATTTTGGTGGAATTAAGAGTTTTCCAGGACAAAGAGGCACTCGAAAAGATCACCTGCCAAAATACAAGGGTTCTTCCCCTCCAGAGATCAACACAGCGCACTTACTGAATGAGACCAGAGTTTGCTGTTTTAGTACATTTGACAGGTCATATAGCCCTGAGGGAGGAATACTTGAATTTCTCCATTGCCTATATATAATGAGGCATCAGGAGCATTTCCTTTCCACTACTATTTCCAGGTTCAATTTCAACAAAGAAAATATCAAGCACAGTGAAGACATTACATCCTTGCTCCAAGTTGAATAGAATAAAATAAAATAAACCTTTAAGCTTCTAAGAGCAGAGATTTTAAAATATAGATGAGAGATGCTAGCCCTAGAAAACTCTGGATGATGGTATGTATCTACTAGCTTCAAGGGATCTGCATCACTTTGCACTCATTGTGTATGCTCTTTGTAGCCTTAAAAGGTGGTTTCAGAAGAAACACTTTGCATAGTCTGTCCCTTCTGTGTACATCAGCTGGATGTGTACTTGTGAGTTAGAAGATGGGATTTTTATAAAACAATCAAACCAGGCAGAATTGGGAATTTATGCATAAATGCAGTGTGGCTTGAAATCCCCCCTCTCAAGGTTTGCTTTCCCAGAGGCCAGAATTTTTTGTTGTAGATTTCCCAAACTAAAACAAACAAACAAAAAACCTGCTGCATTTATTGTCAATAGCCACTGGTCACAAAGCCTCATAATAAAAATTACCCAGCTTTTTAACTTTAATAATCTGACAATTTGAAGGATTGTTCAACCTTCCATGTTGCCATAAGAAATTTCCTTGGATCAAATGAAAACAAAGAGAATATCCAAATACAGCATTCCTCCCTATGTATGCCAAATATAACTCTTCCATACAAGGTGTTCTCCAGTTCCTTCCTGTGCTGTGATCTCAGTTGCCCATTCTTTTAGAAGAGTTCAAAAACAAATACCTAACACGGCTATAACTAGAGCTTCTTGGGTCCTCCAGGACCCTCCTATCCACCCCTCTTGCTAGTGATATTTGCTAAGCATTCCCTAAAGAACTTAAGAAAAGCTGTGCTGGATCAGACCAAAGGCCTATCTAATACAGCATTCTGTTTGCACAATGGCGAACCAGATGCCTATGGGGTGCCTACTGCTCAACATGGATGCAGTAGCACCCTCCCATTCGTGTTCCCCAGGAAATGGTATTGGGAGGCATACTGCATACTCTCCTAGAGGTAATATATAGCCATAATGACTAGTAGCCATTGATAGCCTTCTCTATGAATTTGTCGAATCACCTTTTAAAGCCATCCAAGTTGGTGGCCATCATTACATCTTGGGGTAGCAAACTCCATAGCTGAACTATATGCTGTGTGAAGAAGAACTTCCTTTTATCTGTCCTGAATCTCCCCACAATCAACTTCAGTGAATGAACCTGGATTCTACTATTATGAGGATGGGGGGGGGGGGAATCTTTATCCATTTTCTCCACACAATTTTATATACCTCTATCATGTCCCTATTTACTTGCCATTTTTCTGAGCTAAAAAGTCCCAACTGTTGTAACCTTTCCTCATAGGGGAGTTGTTCCAGCAATGAATCATTTTGCCCTTTTCTGTACCTTTTCCAACTCTACAATATAATTTCTGAAGTGCTGTGACAAGAACAGTGCATAACATTCCAAACCATGATTGCATTATAGATTTGTATAAGACAGGGGTGGGAAACTCATTTGGGCCCAAGGGCCAAATTTGTTCCAGGCAAGTACATCAGCTGTTGCAAGCCAGCAGTGGGCAGGACCACATCCCAAAGTGGGCAGGGCACCCCACTGGCATGTGGCCCCCACCCGATTGCCCAGATCCCACATGCACATGCGTGCGTGTGTGTGTGTGTGCACATGCGCGCATACACACACACTCCTCTGTGCTGCAACTACACTTTTATAAAGCCTCCATTGGCAACAATGGATGCTTTTAAAAGCCTGATTGCAGCAGAGGGATGGTTTTTTAAAAAAAAGTGTGGGGGGGAGGGGTGTCATAGCACTGGGGAGGGGGGGCTATCCCTTCCCATTCCAGTAGCAACCTCCCTGAAAATGTCCTGCACTTAGACTTTTTTAAAGCCTCAGGTTGTACCAATGGAGGTTTTGGAGCACTTGGCATGGAGTAGGGGAAATCTCTTATCTCTGGTCAGCTCCTAATAGGAGGTAGATGTTATGGTTGGGGCGGGGGGGGGTAGGGGTGAAAGCTGGGGAGAGGGAGCTGGGCCTGAGGGAGAAGCTTATGGAATGTATGGAGACCTCCCCTGGGCTGTATCTGACCCACAGCCTGGAGGTTCCCCATCCCTAAGGGCATTATGATTTTCAGTTCCTTTCCTAGGGCAGTATCCAATCCTGCTTGTGTGCTAGCAGGACCTACCACTAGCACAACAGGAAGCTAGCGATCCCTGAAGCAATTAGAAATGAGCGCAAACACTTATTTCTGGAATGGGACCTATCCCATTGTGGAAACGAGCATTTCCAGGGTTGCTTTAGGAAGCACTAGTTCCTGTTTTGCTAGCAGTTAGTCCCCTGGGTGCAATGGAACGAGTGGAGCTGGCAGTATTGGATACTACCCCTAATAATCCCCAGTGTTGAATCTTCATTTTTTACAGCAGCAATACACTGGATCAACATTTTTTTCAAGCTACCCATCACAACCCCAAGCTACCCATCTCTTTCTTCGTTGGTCACTGCCAGCTCAGGTCCCATCAGACCCCATATTTGAGCACATGTTCCCCTAATAGGCTGTGTACAAATGTGTGATGAATGCATTGATGGAGCCTACAAAGGTAATTCCACTCTTCTTCTCCACACTTTCATATCCATGATAGGGTTGTACAAGCAAGGCTAGAATTTATTTTGATTCTATGACTCTGTCCTGGAAATGTGAAATAATAATCTCTGACAAGGTACAGACTAGCTATTACTACTGAATAATCACAAACAGCCTCATCATCATCATCATCATCATCATCATCATCATCATCATCATTTATTTTATTTCTATACCACCCCATAGCTGAAGCTCTCTGAGCAGTTTACAACAATTCATAAAAACAATCATAACAATAAAAACATATAATATCATTACAAAAATTTAAAACCAAATTTAAAACCCAAGTTTAAAATGGCAAAACTGAATAAGTTAATAGACTAAACATGCAGCTGACATACCCCCCCCCCATGTGCTATGTTGAGCTGTTAAATATTAAATGCCTTGGCACAGAGGGAAGTCTGAGATTTGGGAAACATTATCTAAGTTTACTGTGCTCTAGAACAGTTGGTCATGGAACCAACTAGAGGGGAGACAATCCATGCCCAGGACCCAAAGCAAGATGTGAGTGTTGTTGACCCAATTGGTAAGAGTGGCCACAGTGCTATCAAATTTATATATAAGTGGGAAACTATAGTCCAGCACAGTTGCTTTTGACTAACAAATTGCTAACAGAGATCCAGGAGGGTTCAAATTCAATTTGCTTTGCTGTGGAGGAAGCCCCCTTCTTTGATTTGGACATCTTTTGCATCTTTCTGAATCAGTCTGATTCAGTTGGGTTCCCGGATTTTTCTGAATCTGCTACACACCCCTAGTTTTCATATCTAGTTAGTTTCAGGGTATTTCAAGCACCCTGCCTACAGAAAGTTCCCTGGATGTAAGATATGTATTAATTTGCTAAGCAATGAGCAGTATCCAATACTGCCACAGCACTCCCACTTGATCTGTTGTGCAAGCAGGACTCTTCACTTGTGCAACTGATCACTAGCAACCCTGGAAACAAGTGGGAATGCTTGTTTCCGGATTGGGACAGGTCAGTGGAGCTTCCTTCTGCAAGCTGCACCGACCTGACCTATTTTAGAAGCAAGCATTCCCACTTATTTCCAGCTGTACTCGGAACCACTAGTTTCCTGTTATGGTAGCTGTGGGTCCCACTATAGTGTGGGAAGGTTCTGATACAGCCCATAGCTAGTCAATATTATAGTTGGTTTCCAGGATTCTTCCTCTGAGGAATGAATCAGAAACAACGTGAAATGATTTTCATTTGTTTGCCCCATTTGTTTATTTGTATTTATTTCTTGTAGAAACAAATTAGAAAGAAATGGAAGTGCATTTGTTTCACTGTTTCATTTGTTTTAGAAATGAATGCACACCCCTAAGTCATTGAGGACTGTTTTGCTTTGACAAGTACTTCAGTCATATGGCTTTACAAAAGCCTCCTAGTTCAAGGATAGATTTCTGTGTTGTTGTTGTTCTATAAACTCTCAGAACCATATTTGCTTTGAAACTGTAGCCAACTCTGACCAACCCAAGAGAGAAGCAGCACAGGAGCAAGATTCTCTGAAACAATCCTTTTAGCTGAACAAAATATGATACTGCCTTTCATACATTTGCTTCACTGCGGCATTCTTAATATCTCTCCTTCTTTGGAACCAAGACACTTACTATAATATTAAGTTACTGTTCTTGTTTTAATTGATTTTCTAAGTGATTTCTAGAAACATGTTTTTTCCCCACAGCCAAGTCTCCTTTAGATGTTCAGTACATGTGCACGCACGCACACACGCCACAGAATGCTAATGTCTGCTTATATCCCTTGACTATCATTTAACTTTTATTTATTTTAAACATTTATATCCTACCTTTCAGCATAAAAATGTCCAAGACAGCAAGATGCAAAAAAAAAATATCATTATTATTAGATAACAACCAATTAGTGGTGGTCAGTGGGTTGAGAGTATAAAAACAGGGGAGGAAGACACATGGATGTCAGGAAAAGTAAGGATCTCAGAACAAAGCAGGAAAATGTACCATGGATAATCAAGAGAGGAAGAAATTGAGACATGTCAAATAGCTAAGGTGTCTCTTGCAACTGACATATGATTACATATAACAGATCCTATGGATTCCTTCCTCACTGAAGAATCACCGGGATTTCAGGATAGCTCATCACTTACGGTACATACTTTTTATTTTATTTTATTTATTTATTTTTGGTGTCCATACGCTGTTCACAGAAGGGATGGTTGGACTTAAAGATGTGCATTGGACTTGGATGAAGCCTGAAGCCCAAGCAGAATTGGGCCTCTTAGGTCCAGTTCTGGTGCTTCCTAAAGCAAAGCGGTCTTCTCTCCAAAACCACCAGAGCTGGACCCAGCTGAGGCTTCATTACTGACTCATGTTTCTGAGACATGGGACAAGCAGAGACTTTATGTCTCCTGCAAATAGCATCTTTCAGTTTTGTTTCTCTAAAATGTTGAACAGGAAGAAGGGAGAGGGAGGGAGCAAGTGTGGTTGAGTGACTGAGAGGTGTTCACCTTCTAATCCTAGGGCAGATTTTACCAGGGGTTCCTATCACTGTGCTTCTGGGGAGGAATCAAGTTCTATTGAGTGTTTCAATAACATTCTCACTATCTTACTTTTTTTTTGTCCCCAGTTGTACAGTGTAGTAGCTTGGGAGTAGGAAGTGAAGTGACAGGTTCTTCTGTGTTGGGTGAGGTCATCTGGCTTCAAGTTTTGTTTGTTCATTATTTCATTCTTTCTGCTTTCACTCAATCCTTCTCTCAGACTTTCCCCTACAAAATCTTTCTCTTTGAGATACTCTTTGATTTCTTAATCATTCTGTGTTGTTGTCTATGTGTCTTTTTGTAGAATTAGGTAGTGAATCTATTTTCCTCTCCTAGTTAAGAAAAAGAAATTAAATAATTTGAATTTAGTTCCTGTTGTGCTGCAGGTGTGTGTGTGTGAGAGAGAGAGAGAGGGGGGGGGGAGAGGGAGAGAGAGAGAGAGAGAGAGACCGTGAGAGAGATCTTCCAATTCTGACCAGGAAGGGGTGGGGGGAGCTAAGCATTTTTTTTATTTCCCATGATAGCCAATGGGAAGTATGATGCTTCAGATTTCTGAATCTAGATTTAGGTCCAGCAGCTGAGTCAAGGCAGATGAACTCTGAATCAGTCCAAGCCAGAGTGGGCCATTTCCCAAAGCACTGAATTGGAGTCTGAGTCAAATCTTGGGGTTGGTGCACCTGTCTAGTTAAAATAGTGCCCTCAGCAGATATCAATGCTGATGTGGAGTGCAGAGTATGTCAGACATGCTAGACCCAAGCCTTTGAAGGTTATGTAGATCAAAGCCAGAACTTTTTTTTCCAGAATGGCTATAATAAGTTAGTGCAGACAGACACTGTAGTGCTAGTATGATTAATTATCTGGCCAATGAATATACATCCAAAGACACACACCCTTCTGCACCAGTTGAGGTCTCTGAAAAGTCTTGAAAGGCATCCCCATGTTCATAGCAATACAGTTAAGTATCACAGGCATCATGAAAGAAACACAAAGGTAATTCACTCTAAACCAGGGGTGTTGAAACCCTTTCAGCCTAGGAGCCAATTCCACTTTGGAGAAGTTCTCAGGGGTCATATTCTAATGGTGAGTGGGGCTGAAGGCAAAAGGGATGGGACCCCAAAATACAAAAAATATGAACATATTTTAACTTAAAGTTCTTACTGCTAGTAATTAAGCTTTAGGAGAAGCATTTCAACCTTTTAAAATGGGGGGGGGGAGAGAGTATACAAAAGCCAGGAAACCACCAAACAATTGGTGGTCGGGGAAAGAGGAGGGGCCATGGGAAGCAGGGTTGGCCATCTCGGGAACCCCAGTGGGCCAGATTGAAACCTAGGGATGTCAGAGAAATCCGCAACGGATTCCAATGAGTTCAGATTTCATGGATTCCACAGTGGACTGGCTTTTCCTGAGTCACACAGATTCTGTGGACCTATGGACCAGTTTTTTTTACTTTTCCGAATTTTACACAAATTTAGTCATAGAAAAATTTAAAAAAAAACACAAACCACTGATGAAAATATGCATTTCCTTCCATAGGCTAAAGTGGGAAAATGTGTATGGGTGTGTGCACATTGGGGGGGATTTGTGTATTTTCCAAAGTGCATATTTGTGCAGGTGTGCACAAATGTAAATTCAGGAAATTGGGAGGGGGGGAATCTGATTCTGTCAATGAGCAGACGATGGAACTAAAGGCACCTGGCAATCCACAAAATGCAGGCAGAACTGATTTAACACACTGTAACACAATAGAGACAGAACAGATTGAACACATCCCTATAATGGGACTCCAGGTTGGTCGGATTTGGCCCCTGGCCCTGAAGCTCTACACCTCTGCTCTAAACTGTCATAGAATAATAGAACAGTAGAGTTGGAAGGGGCCTGTAAAAGGCCATCGAGTCCAACCCCATGTTCATTGCAGGAGAACAGATGCGGGCAGCCCAGGCAGTCACCCATCCAAGCACTGGCCTGGCTCATACCTGCTTAGCTTCAGCATGTCGCCTGCATTATGTGCTCTCGACGCCACCTGCCTCACATCTTGAGTCTGTCCTTTACTTTAGAAAACCCTGGCTGAAAATGTGTGATGTCATTTTGTCCTATCCTATTTCTCTCCTTGAAGAAAAAAAAAAGATAATGTGATTCGATTGCTAAATATTTCTGTGGCAATTTTAGATGGGATTCCCAAGATGCATCTAGTGTTAGCATAACATTAGAACACATAAAAATAGATGGTGAAATTAACAGCATGATTCTTGCTTCGGCTGTGAGAGGGCCTGAGTCGTGAACAAGCCTACCCAAGAAGGGAGAAGAGGGCTGTGCTTTCACTGTTTGGAAGAAAGGCTGTAGCTCAGCAGAAGAGCATGAAGATGGTTCTAGGTTCAATACCTGGCATTTTCAGGTAGGGCTGGTCAGTGGCGTAGTGTGGGTTGTCAGCACCCGGGGCAAGGCAAGTAATTTGCGCCCCCTAACCCGTGGATTTTAGCACTCGAGTCTCTTCCACTAGATTAGTTAAAGAAACCCTTACCCCCTAAGCACATGTATTGTTTGTTATGAAAATACTGATGTAATTAAAGTAAAATGCATCTAAATACAAGTTTATTTTCAAACACTTTATTGAGTGCGAACATGCATTACACATTCTCCACATTTTCAGCAGGTCTATGAATACAAATCTACAAATGTAGTAACCTAGCATGGGCCATGCTATTATATGTCGTCTCACAACCATCGTAAACGACAAAAAATATCAAGAACAAAAACTAAACATCAAAATGGAACCATACCCTGGAGATGATCCAAGACTGGGCTAGATGGAGCCAACTTCCTCAATCCTGTACCTCTAATTGTAATTCTTTAATAGAAGTGCAAGATATCAATCTGTATATAATATACAGATTAATTTAAATTCGGGGAGGTCACACAGAGGTCTAGAAAGAGGGAGAAGCAATAAGGGAGACTCCCCAAGAGGAGGAGGAGGAGGAGGAGGAGGAGGAGGAGGAGGAGGAGGAGGAGGAGGAGGAGGAGGAGGAGGAGGAGGAGAAGAGAAGAAGAAGAAGAAGAAGAAGAAGAAGAAGAAGAAGAAGACACACCCCGCGCTGCTCTGCTCTGCTCGGGCCTCCTCCCGCTTTCCACCTGTCCCTTCAACTCAACTTCCTGCCTCCTCCATTTCTTCATTCATCCGTCCCCCGATCCCATTTCCCCACACGCCCCTTTCCCTTCTTTTTCTAGCCCATTTCCTTTCTCCCTCCTCCTTTCCTGGCTTTTTAAAAATGTACCTCTTCTTTCTTTGCCCTCCTCTTTCCTTTCTCCCCCCCTTTTCTCCCCTCCTCCCTTCACCCTCCCACCCTCTCCCATTTCTCTCTCTCCTCCTTTTCTCTCGCCATCCTTTTTCCCTTTCCTCTTTTCTCCTTTCCCCCATTTTCCTTTCTCTCTCCTTTGCTGTTCTCCGCTTTGTCCTTCCTTTTTCTCTCTCTCTTTCTCTTTCTTCTTTCCTTCCTTCCTCTTTCTCTCCTTTCCCCGGTCACTCTTTTTCCTCTCCTTCCTCATCTTCCCTTTCCTGCCTCCCTCCCTTTCTCTTTCTTTCTACCTGCCTTCCATCCTTCCTTTCTCTCGTCTCCCCAACTTCTTTACCCCTTTCTCATTCCCCATCTTTCCTCTTTCCCTTCATTCTCTCTCTCTCTTTTCCTCCCTTCCTCTTTCTTTTCCTTTCTTTCTCTCTTCCTCCCCTCCCCCTTCTCCTTCCTTCCTTCCCTTCTTTCTCTCTCTCTTTCCTCCTCCCTCTCTCTCTCTCTCTCTCTCTCTTTTCCTCCTTCCTCTTTCTTTCCTTTCTTTCTCTCTTCCTCCCTCCCCTTCTCCTTCCTTCCTTCCCTTCTTTCTCTCTCTTTTCCTCCCTCTTTCTCTCTCTCTCTCTCTCTTTTCCCTTCCCTTTCTTTTCCTTTCTTTCTCTCTTCTTCCCCCCCTTCCTTCCTTCCCTCCTTCTTTCTCTTCTCCTCTCTTTTCCTCCCTCCCTCCCCTTTTCTCCTCTCTCTCTCTCTCTCTTCTCCTCCCTTCTTTCTTCCTTCCTTCCTCTCTCTCCTCGCTCTCCCTCCATACCTCGATCTTGTCCACGCTCCGGGCGCAGCCCACCACCTTCATGCCGCGCTGCACCAGGGCGGGGCCACGGCCGCCCCGATGCCCACCGAGGGCCGGTCACCAGCGCCACGCGCCCCTTCCAGCGCTCCATGGCCCACGCGCCGGCGGGGCTGCCCTCCGCCTGCCCGGCCCGCGACGCACCGGCCAGCGCCTCCTTCCTCGCCTCCCACCCCGCCCGCGCGCTCTCCGAGGCGCATGACTCGGCAGGCGCGGCGGCGGCGGCAGCAGCAGCAAGGGGGGGCGGCGGCTGATCCGCCCCTTTCTCCAAGGGCAGCCGCCTCTCGGGGGGGGAGCAGGAGGAGGAAGAGCTGGGGCAGAGAGCTGCAAGTGCGAGCGCGCCCCCCCCAGATGTTGCGCCCGGTGCAGCCGGCCCCCCCTGCACCCCCCACGCTACGCCTCTGGGGCTGGTAAAACAAAATCCTCCTGACTGAAACCCTGGACCCTGGATAGCCACTGCAAGTCAATGTAGACAATACTGAGCTAGATGCACTACTGGCATAAGGCATATAGCCCCAGGCCACGATCTGAGAGCAGATTATGCTGCCATCTTGCTGAAGCTACGCAGGTCTGGTTCTGGTCAGTGACTGGATGGGAAACTGCCTGGGTACCCTATGCAACACCGTCTTGAGCTCTATGAAGGAAGAAGACAGGTGAGACATAAATATATGGAATAAACAAATAGGGCAGCTTCATAACTCCCACTATCTTCCAGTGAGACTGTGTAGCACATATTAGGACCATAATGCAACACAGAATTAAGCACCATTAAACTTTTGCTTTCAATGGCCATAAGCATGACTACCTCTGCTGGATTGTGGTCTATATGGGTCCCCAACCCCCACCCTGCTTCTTCTAAGCAGTATGAATATTTCAAATGCTACAATACATCACATGTCCTCCAACAGCTTTTTTTTTTTTTCACATGGGGAGGGTGGATTTCCATGCCATGTTTATTAGTCATCTGACAGCCCAAAACAAAAATTAAGGAGTGGGGATCCATAAGTGCTACCTTTGAAGTTTGACTGATAGGCTGTCCTTAACCTTGAATCTAAAACAGCCCCCATCTTGTAACCGGAGAAAAGCTCTCTTTGATTTTCATAACAGCAAAGACTTGCCCTGTGTTTTATCTTTCACTGTTTTTCACTGACATCTTTGACAGTGCCTGGCTTTGCCCTACGTGCAGCAAAGTAACATAACAGGTCTGGAAAACTGGAATTTGACAGATCTCTCTTACAGAGTTAAATCCTAAGGTTGAACATCTTTTGATATCTTAGCTCCTTCAGATAATTCCATGATCCCAGTATCAGATTCCAGTGCATGTGCAAAGTTCAACTGAAACAAACTTGTTGAACTTATTAGAACTTGTTCTGAAGGGCAAAATTTACAGGTCTGGTTTTATGGTTGCTTAAGTATCTTGCAAAGTGCAGCCAAGAATCTTTTATGGAAATGCCTGGGTTATTACAGAAGATACCCTCTCATCCCCAGTTTCCATTTTTAGTGCTCTTGGACTCAGTAATTGCAGAAGACCTCCTGCAAGATACTCCAGAGCATTGCCAGTTCTCAATTATTTCAGAGGGCATTGAAGACATTCAGTGTACTGGGAGATCAAGGCCTTTGTTGCTCCCTAAATGCTTCCATTAGGCTTGTGAGACATAAACTGCTCAAAATTGCTGCCTAGTCCCTGACAGAGTGAAATTGCTCTGGTGCAGCTAAAGACATTCCAGAAAAGATCACAGGTGACCTGATCTGATTTTAAGCAGCAATTTCTTTTCTCCCCCCCCCCCTTTACCTTCCCCACTTTAAGTGTTTATGATGAGGCATAGAAAGAGAAAGAAAAATACTCCGAGTGAATGACTGGCTACGAAGGTGGAGCCGACGTGAGGGATTTGGATTCTGGGACCACGGGCTACACTTCCTGGAAGATGGACTGCTGGCAAAGGATGGGTTGCACCTCACAAGGACTGGGAAGAATGTGTTTGGACACAGCATGAGGAACTTAATCAGGAGGGCTTTAAACTGAATCCAACAGGGGAGGGAGACATAAACTCGGGGGTACCAATGGAAGAAGGCCTCTATGCCACAATGGAGAGAACAGCTCCAGCGGTGCCCATTGATAGTCTACCACAAAATGTAGGGGGAAAGTCGGACTATAAAGCACATAGTCTTCAATGTCTCTATACTAATGCCCAGAGTATGGGCAATAAACAAGACGAACTTGAACTCTTGATACATGAGGGCAAGTACGACTTGATAGGGATAACTGAAACCTGGTGGGATGACTCCCATGACTGGAATACAGCAATTGAAGGGTATAACTTGTTCAAAAGGAACAGAAGCAACAGAAAGGGAGGTGGAGTTGCACTGTATGTTAAAAATACGTATCTCTGCACAGAGATACAGGAAGAGGAGCTTGGCAGCCCCATTGAGAGCATCTGGGTTAAAATAAAGGGGGCAAAGAATAAAACGAACATGGCGGTTGGAGTCTACTACCGACCACCCAATCAAGGAGAAGATGAGGATGGAACTTTTGAAAAGCAAATTGCCAGTGTTTCAAGGAGGCACGATGTGGTAGTAATGGGAGACTTCAATTTCCCTGATATCTGTTGGGAGACTTATTCAGCCAAACATGGCCCCTCCAAGAAATTCCTGACCTGTGTTGCTGATAACTTCCTCCTACAGAAAGTGGAGGAAGGAACTAGAGGATCGGCTATCCTTGACCTGATTCTAACCAACAGAGACGAGTTAGTGGATAAAGTGGCAGTTTCGGGAACTCTGGGGGAAAGTGACCATGTTATACTAGAGTTCTTGATTCTAACGGAAGCAAAAGCTGAGTGTAGCCAAACACGTACCCTGGATTTTAGGAAAGCCAATTTTAACAAACTCAGAACAATGATTAGTAAGATCCCATGGCAAGTGACTCTCACGAGAAAGGGAGCCCAGGAGGGGTGGGAGTTTTTAAAGAAGGAAATTTTAAAGGCACAATTGCAAACAATTCCCACAAGGAAAAAAGGCAGAGGGCAACAGAAAAAGCCAATGTGGCTTCACAATAAACTCAAAGATGACCTGAAAACAAAAAAGGACACGTATAGGAAGTGGAAGGAAGGACAGGCTACAGGGGAAGAGTACAGGCAGGTAGCACAGAACTGCAGGAATAGTGTCAGGAAGGCTAAAGCTGAGAATGAGCTAAGGTTAGCGAGGAATGCTAAAAGCAACAAAAAAGCTTTCTTCAGATACATGCACAGTAAAAGACAGAAGAAAGAACTGGTGGTTCAACTACGCAATGAGGATGGCAAATTGATAACAGAAGACAAAGAAAAGGCAGAAGTGTTCAATTCCTACTTCGGCTCGGTCTTCTCCCAAAAGAGGGTCTATGACCCCCCTGGCAAACCTGAAGTGCAGACTGAAGGGGCAGAATTGCAGCTTGAGATTGATAGGCAAATGGTCAAGGAGCACCTGATTACTCTGAACGAGTTTAAATCTCCAGGGCCTGATGAGCTGCATCCTAGAGTAATAAAGGAACTGGCAGAAGAACTCTCAGAACCACTGTCTATTATCTTTGAGAAATCATGGAGGACAGGTGAAGTGCCAGACGACTGGAGGAGGGCAAATGTTGTTCCCATCTTCAAAAAGGGCAAGAAGGAGGAACCTGGGAACTATAGGCCAGTCAGTCTGACATCAATCCCTGGGAAGATTTTTGAGCAGATTATAAAGAAGTCAGTCTGCAAGCACCTTGAAAACAATGCAGTGATTACTAGAAGCCAGCATGGATTTGTCAAGAACAAATCCTGTCAGACTAATCTGATCTCATTTTTTGATCGGGTAACCTCCCTTGTGGACTGTGGGAATGCTGTGGACATTATATATCTGGACTTCAGCAAAGCTTTCGACAAAGTGCCTCATGATATCCTGATTAGTAAGCTAGCTAAGAGTGGGCTAGATGGAACAACTATCAGGTGGATCCACAATTGGCTAAAGAATCGGACTCAAAGAGTGCTTATCAATGGTTCCTTCTCAAACTGGGGAGAGGTAACGAGCGGGGTACCACAGGGCTCGGTCCTGGGCCCGGTGCTCTTCAACATTTTTATTAATGACTTGGATGAGGAGGTACAGGGAATGCTTATCAAATTTGCAGATGACACAAAGTTGGGTGGAACAGCTAATACTCTGGAAGACAGAAACAAAATTCAAAGTGACCTCGATAGGCTGGAGCGCTGGGCCGAAAACAACAGAATGAAATTTAATAGGGATAAATGCCAAGTGCTGCACCTAGGGAGAGGAAACCAAATGCAGAGTTACAGAATGGGGGACACTTGGCTCAACAATACTACAAGTGAGAAGGATCTTGGAATTGTGGTAGATCACAAACTGAATATGAGCCAGCAATGCGATGTGGCTGCAAAGAAGGCAAATGCTAATTTTGGGCTGTATTAATAGAAGTATAGCTTCCAAATCGCGGGAAGTGATAATTCCCCTTTACTCGGCACTGGTTAGGCCTCATCTTGAGTACTGCGTCCAGTTCTGGGCACCTCACTTTAAGAAGGACATAGACAAACTGGAGAGGGTTCAGAGGAGGGCAACAAGGATGATAAAGGGACTGGAAACAAGGCCCTATGAGGAGAGACTGAAAGAACTGGGCATGTTTAGCCTTCAGAAGAGGAGACTGAGGGGAGATATGATCGCACTCTTCCAGTATTTGAAGGGATGTCACACAGAGGAGGGCAAAGATCTCTTCTCGTTCATCCCAGTTTGCAGGACACGGAATAATGGGCTCAAGTTACAGGAACCTAGATTCCACCTAAACATCAGGAAAAATTTCCTGACTGTCAGAGCAATAAGACAATGGAATCAACTACCTAGGGAGGTGGTGGGCTCTCCCAGTCTGGAGGCATTCAAGGTGCAGCTGGACAGACATCTGTCAGAGATGCTTTGACCTGGATTCCTGCATTGAGCAGGGGGTTGGACTCGATGGCCTTGTAGGCCCCTTCCAACTCTACTTTTCTATGATTCTATGATTCTATGATGAGCTCTCATAAGCTTTCAGTCCAGTGAGATAAACATCTTTGTTTCAAGCTTTAAACACAGGGCACTTCTACAACAGGAGAGCCAATGGAGGAGGACTACTCCAGCCTGCTACTTGATGTGGGAGGTCGAGCTGATTCCTTAACAGTAGATCTGCATATAAGGAAGCACCACCAGTCTACTGTTTACATTACATTACCAACTTGCAGACTCAACATTTCTCACTAATCATGTCCAGACACAGCAATTAATGGTTGCATTCTAGAAATGTCAGCACATCTCCCGGAGAAGGTGAGCTAGTAAGGATCTAGAAAACTAGACCAAAAGTGCTCTTGAAAGTTTCTCATCAAAACCCTGTACTGACTGAGCAACCTGTGGCTGGTGTTTTGGAATCTCAAGTAGGTCACATTCTTTTGCGTCTCACGGGGCAAGAGTAGCACCTTCATGTGATAGCACGAGACCAGAGGTGAACCCCCGCTAGGTGTGCCGGCTCCAGTTATTACCTCAGTGGACCCCCTCCCTCAGTGAGTCTACTTCTTACCGGCATTGTTGCCAGCTGCTGCTGCTTCTCCTCTCTCTCATCGTTGCTGCCACTTGCGTGCTTGACAGGCAGAGAACCAGTGAGCAATTGCACAGTGGCATCTAGTGCTCTTCCTTCTCCCCATCACCATTGTCTGGACCAGAACAAGAGACAGATGAAAAAGAAGAGCAAATCCTGGGGGCTCTTGTCATTGGGCCCCTGCTGGGGTGTGGGCCTTGAGCAGGTGCCCGACCATGCCTATCCTTGATGCCAGCCCTTCCCACCAGCACCTTAGTCTGGGAGCTGAATTGACAGCAGTGATTCATCTGTGGTTGCTCTCATGCCAACTAACTAGGGAGGTGGTGGGCTCTCCCACTCTGGAGGCATTCAAGGTGCAGCTGGACAGACATCTGTCAGGGATGCTTTGACCTGGATTCCTGCATTGCACAGGGAGTTGGACTCGATGGCCTTATAGGCCCCTTCCTACTCTACTTTTTTATGATTCTGATTCTATGTCCTGGCACTGACAGACAATGTTTGGCACAATGTCTTGAAAGACTTGCACTGAGGAACCGTGGAACAGGAGGCTTCCTCCTCTCAGTCCAGCTTTCTTCCAGATGCTTCTGTGGTGCAATAGTGCAGGAACCTGTCATAATATTCCTTGGACAAGAATTAGAATCCTTCTTTTAGATTAACCCACCTTGTGTATTGATTCAATTAAGGATGCTACTCTGCTTTCATGACCTGGCAATCGCACAAGCCAATTTGCCATAAAAGAGAAGGGGTCCATGCCCTCCTATAACTCTAGAAGACCAGGAAACATAAGTGTTTATGCTTTGCCTAATTCTCCAGGTTTTCGACCCTTAAAGTGAGATCAGTTTCAAATTTCTGAAGCAACATCTTTTCATCCTGCATGGTGATGCCTATCTGCATTGTGGTAACGGCCATGGAGACAGACAGTAACCATCATCTTGCCTCAAATGTCCCTTACTTGACTCTGGAGTGAGTCCAGCAAAGGCTACATCTTGAGGATGAACTGTTTTAGGTTTTTGTTGATTTCAAGGATCAAATGTGGCAGATCTGATTTAGAGACAATCTGATCTGGGGAAGTTTGAGAATTGGCAGCCATTTTATTCTCTATTTCCTCTGCTGGAACAAAGGGAGTTTTTCTTTGTAAGCAGGCAGAATGAGATTGATTTTTAGGTATTTCTTTGGATTTGGCGCTTCTTTATTTTTCTCAATGTCTGATCTGTCTGTAGCAGTTCCAAATGAGTCCTGAAGAACAATGTCTGTTTACCAGCATCTAGACCTTCCTTATTTTTTCTGTGATAACCTAGCTCTTCTCTAGAACTCCCTGTGTTTGGACATCCTGTTGAGCTGTCATGCCCTACCTGGAGGAGGATTCATCTGATGAAGAAGAGGAGGGGGAGAGCCAGCACAACAGGCCCCAGCCAGAGCCAGGCAAGGAATTGGAGGTTTTGGCTGACAGCCCTCCCCTGGAGCCATTAGAACAGCAACCTGGTCCCTCCTGTGTCATTCCGGAACTCCCCTAAATGCAGGAATCGGAACCTGAGATACTTCATCCCTCTGAACGGTGTAGGATCAAATGCGAGCTGCAAAAGAACAAAGGGAAGCTACAATGTGGGGCCTCCCTTAAAAGCAACACACTGGTGACTGACCTAATTAACCAGCCGAGCAGATTAATGACCAGCTTTAAATTAGCCCAGCTGAAGCCAGCCTGTTGCTGCAGACAAAAGTATTTAAATCTCTGTGCTTCACCTTGCTATTTTGGACCTATCAGATTCCTAGACTCTTGGCTGCCCCCCTGGACCACTTTTTTGGACACTCCCTGACTGGCCTTGAGACTTGATACAACTGGCTCCTGTGAACTGAACTCTGAACCACTTTGACCTCACCTCTGCCTACTCCTGATAACTATACTTGAGGCTGACCACCTGCTTGTTTGATCCTTGTCCATCCTGGCTCATCATGAGCTGCAGGGAGAATGCCTCCCTCGAGGAGGGAGTGATGCCATCAGCCCTCAAGGAAGCAACAAGAAGACCGCTCCTAAAGAAGCCCTCCTTGGATCCCCAAGATTTAAACAACTTTCGCCCAGTCTCCAATTTGCCATTTCTGGGCAAGGTGATCGAACGGGTGGTGGGGGTTTAGTTGAAGGCACACTTGGATGAAACTGATTATTTAGATCCATGCCAGTCGGGCTTCAGGCCTGGACATGGGACGGAAACGGCCTTGGTCGCCTTGGTGGATGATATGAGGAGGGCTTTGGACAGGGGTGAATGCTCTCCTGGACCGTCTGGAGGGGTTGGGCATGGGAGGCACTGTATTGCAGTGGTTCCGGTCCTTCCTCTCTGGAAGGTACCAGAGGGTAGTTCTTGGGGAGGAGGCTTTGGACCCTTGGCTGCTCACTTGTGGGGTGCCGCAGGGTTCCATCCTCTCCCCGATGTTACTTAACATCTACCTAAAGCCGCTGGGAGCTATCATCAGGATGTTTGGGGGGTACGCTATCATCAATATGCGGATGACACGCAGCTCTACCTATCCTTCAAGTCCTCACTGAGGTTGGCTGTTGAGACCCTGTCCAAGTGCCTGGAGTCAGTAGGTGGCTGGATGGGAAGGAACATGCTGGGGCTGAACCCCGACAAGACCGAGGTACTTCTGGTGGGAGACAAAGGAAGGTTGGGGTATATTGACCTGGTGCTGAATGGGGTACATCTACCCCTGAAAGACCAGGTCCGCAGCTTGAGAGTCATTCTAGATTCCCAGCTGTCCATGGAGGCTCAGGTGTCAGCTGTGAGCCGGGCAGCGCTGTATCAACTCCATCTGATACGGCAGCTGTGCCCCTTGCCCCTACCTTCCTAATCATCTGGTCCCATCGGTGGTTCATGCCTTGGTCTCCTCTCGCCTAGACTACTGTAATGCGCGCTACGTGGGATTACCCTGGAAGACAGTTCGGAAGCTACAGCTGGTACAGAACGCGGCGGCTCGCCTGGTTAAAGGCAGCCACTGGCGAGACCATATCACACCAGTACTGAAGGAGTTGCACTGGCTACCAGTTGCTTGCTGGGCCGAATTCAAGGTGTTGGTTTTGACCTTTAAAACTCTATAAGGCTCCTGTCTAGCTTATCTCAAGGAGTGCCTCCAGAAACACCAAGTAGGCCGCTCAACAAGGTCTGCCACGGACGGCCTTCTCCTTGTCCCTTCAGCCAGAGCAGCCAGGCTGCTGGGGACTAGGAAGAGGGCCTTCTCTCTGGCGGCCCCCAGCTATGGAACTCTCTCCCCAGTGACCTTCGTCATGCCCCCTCCTTGATGAATTTCCGCTGGGCTTTAAAACATGGCTTTTCAGGCGGGAATATGGGATGGGTTAGGTTTTTTTAATATATATATATATATTTAATTGTGTTTTAATTATGTTTTAATGTAGTTTTAATTGTGTTTTATTGTATTTTATAGTATTTAATTATTGTACATCGCCCAGGGTGGCTGGGTGACCGGCCAGATGGGCGATTTAAAAATATAATAAATAAATAAAAATATAATAAATATACACTCTTGTGTATGGCCCTGAACTGGCCTGATTTCTTTCTTTTTATTCCTGAGAGTGAGACTATCCGAGCCTGTAATGGGGCACTTGCCAGCCTAGGAGCAGGATATGACCTTGCTTTTGGTCCTGACCCTGACTAAATCCCCAGAGCTCTGTTCCCACACCACCACAAGTAGGACACTATCCCAGAGGCACATGAAAGTGTGCAGATACATATTGTGTCCATTTACAGGATAGGCTGGGATGGTGTGAGTGGGCTTATAAGCCATTGCTGCCCTTCCCCAGCTAGGGATGTATGAGAATTTTGTTTTTGCTTGCAAAACATGTGACCGTGTCCTGTTCAGAGCTCCGAACATGAGCATGTGTCCACCACAAATTGTCCAACATGTCCTCACATTCATCAAATTTTGACAGTAGACTGAATCAGCCACACTTGAGTCTGTGGAGGAAATTTGTGCAAATTTGGCGAGATTAGTGCAAATCTCCTGTTCTACCGCTTCTCAGTTTGTGCAAGTTTCCCATTTATGCAGAGCGAGCAGCCATCGCAAATGTGAATGGGAATTGGCCACGAGATGAGTGGTGAGACGACGTTTGGAAAATTAATCCAAGCAATTTGCCCATCCCTATCCCCAACCCTCTTTGATCCGGCATTCATTGTGGCCCTGGACTCTAGGCCGCAGAAGCTTATGCTCAGTTAAATCTGTTACACTTTAAGGTGCCACAAGACTTCCTTGGTTTTTCTGAATGAAAAGGGTATTCTTTTATTTCATTCTTTTATTTCATCATCACTTCTCTCCCTGGCCTCCCAAATGAAAAAGTAAGATGGTTTGGAGAAAGTCAATAAGATATCTGTTAATAATAATAAATGGGTGATGGCAGCTCTCTTTGTGTTTGTAATTATTACAATAGTTAGATTTTCTTTGTTTGGCATTCATGTTAAAGGTCACTTATCTGTTTCTGTTCATTTTATTTTACTCTCTTCTGCACAGCTCATACACTGACGGACGTGTTTGTGTCAGGTACCAAGCCAATTTTGCCACTCTCTGGGGATTTCAGGAAGAAGATCCTAACTCTTGTCAAATGTTCTGACCTTTTCTTCTCCTCATGAGTTTTACTCTTCCATAACTAAACTTAGCTAATGAATCTTCATTCCATAATGCCTCTGAAAGAGTATTAGTCTACTGCAAGGATGCATGGTTCTTCTTGCGGCCTTTACAACTCTTCACAAAATATCTTACTATTGCATTTGAATTGTTGGTGCCAAAAAGTCTTCCAAACCGTTTGACTGAGTTTCTTTGAGACGAGTGCTGTAGCAGGGTATTGAACCTCTTTCAGCCTGAGAGCTAAATTCCATTTCAGAGAAGCTCTCAGGGACCCATTCCAGTGTTGGGTGAGGCCACAAGCAAAAGAGCCAAAATACAAGAAATACCAGCATATTTTAGCTTAAAGCTCTTGTCAGTATCTAAGCATTAGAAAGACATTTCAATCCCGTTTAGAATGGGAAAGGGGAGAGGGGGGAACTGTATAAAAGCTGGGAAACCACAAAACTATTCATGTTCAAGGTTGTGGCCAGGGGAAGGGTGTGTGGCCATCTGGGAACCCCAGAGGGCCAGATTGGGATCTATGGAAGGCTGGATTTGGTACAAAGGCCTGAGGTTCTGCAACCCTGGTCTACAAGAACATATAAATAAATGTATCAGGGGAACATAAATGTATTAATGGGGGGGGAGGTCATTTAAATGTAAACCAGGTGGCAAAACACAGAGAGGTAAACAATGGTGCACTGTGGGCCCTAGAGATGGAAGGAAAATTCTCAGATCTCAACTTTAGAGTAAAATTCAGATGCCCTGCTAAATTTATCTTGCGAGGTGAGTTGTGCATAGTCTCTTTTGGTTTCCCAGAAATGTTGTGACCTATTACCTCCCTGCCTCTTTAAAAACTGCTGCCAACACTGGACTCGCATCTTTCTCTTTATTGTTTATTGCCTCTTATAAGGAACCTTAAAATTTTGAAGCCTTGGAATACATAAAATGTAATAAAGATGGGATGGGAATGCATTTGAGCATGTGCTGAGTGCCTTTCAGCACAAAGTAAACAACACAACGAACTTGCACAACTTCAGGATTAACTGCAACTGTAACATGAAGAGTGGGCTTTCCAACCAGGCTCAGACCTCAGCACTTGTCTTTATAAATAAGCAAAACAACAACAACCCTGCCTTAAACCTTTACATAGGAAGCTGCCTTATACTGGCTGGGTTCAGACAACATGATAACCCACACTCAAGGGTTGAACGTGAATTGAGTGTGGGTTGTCGATAGGGATGCACACTTACCTTGGGGGGTGCTCGCCTTGTACACATACTGTACGCACCGCAAGTCATAGCGAGATACTGTGTGTGCCTAGAGCTGAGGTGCATTGCTGGCCAAACAAAACTGAAACCTTCCACACTACAAAATTGCAGAATTACCTATAAATATGCTCCACACTTGTCACTAACAAACAAAAATATATAAGAGGGCTGCTGAAATTTTAGTGCAAATTTAGTCATTTGGGAAATTGTGGAATGTGTGTGGGGTGGGTGTGTTCCTTTGTGTTTTGATTCTCTTTCCTTCTCTCAAGGCACAATCCTATAGCACATTTATACAGAAAATATAGGACTTTTTTCTGTCTAAACGTGCAGAGAATTGCACCCTAAGTCATTTCAAACCACCCACAAAATCGGCATAAAGAGATTTGAATTTCTATCTCAAGCAAAGATTTATCTTGCAAATGCTGCCCTGTTTTCAATAAGCAAGAGGGAAATGAAAGAAACCAGGACATGATTTGTGATGGATTGTACTAAATGTACTGTTGTGGTAAGCTAGAAATCTTAAGCACACTTACAAGGGAGTAAATACGATACAACACAGAGAGACCAGCTTCTGAATAAACAAACACAGAGTCAGGCTGCAGGGCTGCAATCTTGTGTATATCAGGGAACAATTTCCACTGGCCTGGCCTCTGAGTAAACCTGCATAGGTTAAGGCTGCACAAAGGAATGGGGGAACATCTTTTGCATTTGTTGTTCTTTTACTGAGAACACAATGTGTGTCTTTAAGGTCCTTACACAATAAGCAGAAAGGAATACAAGATGAAAGCTTTTGCCTAGAAAGAAAGAAAGAAAAAAGTCTCTCTCTCCCTCTACTACCAGATCACGCAATCTCTCTCCCTTCCCTGCCCCCTCTCTTTTGCAAATAACTCTCTTGCTGAAGCCTGGTGATAAACATGTTGCTAGCAGGGCCGGTGCTTCCATTAGGCAGACTAGGCGGCTGCCTAGGGCGCGTGGGCTAAAGGGCGCGTGGCCAGCCCACCGGCAGCCGGGCGGGATCCACTGCCACTTCCCGCGGTAGTTCCTCTCCAGCTCCCTGGGCGTGCGCCACCAAACACCAGCACCGGCGGCGGATGGATCCGGACTTCCTAGTCCTCCCCAGGGGCGGGGACGCTCCTCTTCCTCCTCTGCACCCTTCACGGTGAGGGGGGTGGGGGGAGAGCTGAGCCACCGCCCCGGAACTACTGCGGGTGAGCAGGAGGAGGAGGAGGCCAGGCTGGCAACAGCGAGGCTCGGAAGAAGACTGCGGTGGGCGCAGCGAGCTCCTGGATCTTGCCCTCCAAGAAGGGCAGCCGCTTGCGGAGGCGCACACGTCTCGATCCACAGCAGGAGCCGGGCTGGGACTCCTGCCGGTGCACTGAGCGCTTCCTCCCCGCATGGGCTGCGGGCTTTCTTGGGCATAGGGCTGGAGGGAGGGAGGGCTCAAGTGGGAGGGGGGCGCTAAATACCTGAACTTGCCTAGGGCGCCAAACTGTCTTACACCAGTCCTGGTTGCTAGCATAGCCAAAGGAGATCTTTTTTAAAGATGACTTTGCAATTATTTCCTCCTTTCAGCTCCCAGTTGGCAGGCAAGGGTGGGCACTGTTGGGTAGTGCTTGTTATTGAGAAGGGACTCGTGGCTTAGTGTAGCTTGCAAAGCAGCAGGCAAGTAATAGAAGGGAAGGGGGCCACACAATGAGCCCTGCTAAGTGATGTCAGAGCACAAACTGTTAGAGAAGGACCGAGACACCATCCCAGTGAGCCCCAGCAGCACTAAAAGCCTGGTCCACAGCACTGTGGAAGATATAAAGGGTTGGCAGGTTGCCAACGCAATTTGCATTTTGTTGCCATTTGCAGTAGAAAACCAAACAAATGTACAAAACTTAAGAAAAATGAAGGCAGCTGTGCAGTTGCCAGCACTAAGAGTGAGCCTTCCCCCGCCAGAAAAACTGTTTGAAAAATTCTACTCCCCTTGGAGAAATGAAATAGTTTCACTGCGCAAAATATTGAGAGACCATTTCCACACAAGGGATGTGCTGATGCTGGGAAGTCCAGCTTGTTTGAGCTTGATGGACTTCCTGCCCACTTTGGATCCGATGATTGGAAGCAGGCTGAGTTGGGGGGGGGGGTTCTGCAGACCTCTAAGACAGGCCATGTTAAAAAAAACCCCCGCTAACGACATTTGTGCAAATCATGCAATTTGTGCAAATTTATGCAATTTGCGCAAACTTAACAAAAATTGCACAAATCACGGTATTTTGGGCAAATCAACACCCAAAAAGCACATGCACTTTGCATAAAATCAGCCAATTTGAGCAAATCATGCAAGGACCATGTGCGTTTCAGGTGCCAATTTGTGCAAATCAGCCAACTTCATGTAAAGCACGTTAGATCCACGTGCTTTTCAGGTGCCAATTTGCGCAATTTATGCAAATTTCCTTAGTGTGAGTTTTTTTAATGCACAAATCATAGCCCATCTTAGAGATAGAATTCTGCAAGGTGGCTTGACTCACACCATAGCGAGTTGGCACCAGTGAACCAGAATCCAGGGGTGCCTAATTGTGAAAATCCATCAGATTTTCACCCCCTGTCAGATTCATCACACATTCCTATTCCACAAAGCTGTACCACTGGCTAAGCTCTTCCCCTTTCACCAAGTCCATAGCTTCAGCTATTGGGTGGTATAGAAATGAAATAAATAATGAAAAAATAATAATCAGTGAGTGTTGAAGGGAGATTAGAGGAGGGTGGTTGAAGCAACCCTTAGTTGGTATCCTACTCCAGAACTGCAAATCTTAGTACTGAACAGTTTAGTAATGTGTATTATGTTCTATTTATTTATATCCTCCAAGGCAGCCTCCTCCAACGTGGCGCTCTCCACATGTGTTGGACTACAATTCCCACCATCCCCAGACAACTGATAATGGGAGTTGTAGTCCAGCACATCTGGAAAGCACCAGATTGGGGAAGGTTGCTCTAAGGGAAAACCACATGATGCCAATCAGGCAAAAGATTCAGAACAGTAGTTCTCTTTACATTGATGCTGAACAAAATGTATTTTTGCCCTGTATGGATCCCTCATAAATCTGTCTTCAAAGCACTTTAGTACTGCCATGTACATTTATTTTAATGGACATGCTCACATTGACAACATGGGCTTCAGCTTGCTAATATATATATATGGAGAATGGAGTCATGGGTAGTCATCTCTTCCCATAAATGGGCTAAAATAATTATAATGTTTGGGAATTTAATTCTTCTACTCTTTTTTTTTTCATTGTTGCAAAAATCCCACTGATACTTTCATTGAGAGCTGAATGGGGACTAAACGTCCAACCATGCAAGCCATGTTACCTTTGAGAAGAGAAGAAGAGCACTTTGAAAACAAAATTATGGCCCTGTAAACACAGCTTAACTTTATGTTGTCAGAACTCCTAAAGAAGCACATATAGTGTGTGGAATTATGATAGTCATCTCCAAAGCAATGCTAACTCTTTTATATCCAGACAAATTAAACATTTCACAACAAGACATTTCTTATGCAAAGGATGTTAAATACTCTAGTCTAAATTTCTCTAGTCACCTGTAAAGTGCAAGTTTGGCTTACTTTTATTGTAAAGCAGAGATCGTATTGCCATAACAAATCAGAACCACACATGCTGGACTTCTGATGCCTCATTATACATCTCCACTTCAAGCTAGAAGTTATAACTATTGTAGCAGCTTTCCAGAGATTAGTATTTCTTGCCAAACCAGAAACTTCTGCCAATGTTCAGATTAGCATTTATTTGTAACTTTCCTTTGCAGAACAGTGCAACAACAGTAGTTGGCATGATCAAACCGCAGGCTAGATTTGCCGGTGGTAGAATTCTAATGGAATTTCTTTCTCCAAACTGGCAGCCATTCATAGATAATGAAAAAGTAAACATTGCCCAATATGAGTGGAAACACTCATTTCCAGAGCAGGGAAGGTCAGTGGAGCGCACAGAAATTAGCTCCACTGACCTGTCCTGATCCAGAAATGAGCGTTTCTGTTTGTTTCTGAGGTTATTTTTGGAAGCACAAAAGCCCCATTGCGCAAGCGGTCATTCCCACAAATGCAACAGAAACAGTGGAGGTGGAGCAGCCCCATTGGATACTGCCCAATGAAACAACAACAAAAAAAGAGTGTGTTCAAGTCACTAGTGTATAGGTGCACAGTATGGCTTGGAGTCTTATGTAGTACAGTATACACACGTGCCCTTAAGGAATGTGAATTATATCTACCAGAGAAGCTGCATCTATGTGTTCCACCACTTTACCTCAGCGGTATATAGTGGTATACTGACTCTTTTCTGGTTAACGCTTCTCTGTATTTTAAGAAGACAATCAAGAGAATGAAATATTCTTCATAATGTTCCTCATACTGTTGTAGCACAAAAAACAAACAAACGAACAAACAAACACCACCCCTCTACATAATAGTTGTGTGGAAAGTGATTTGTGAGTCATACTGTTTCCCACAAGTAGTGCATTGCTCCAGCATGTTTTTGAAAAGATAACCATGTAGCTATTTTTGAATGTTTTTGAATGTAAAGTCCTTGTCAAATCCTTAACATGTTTATTTGGAAGTTGGAATTAGTTGATTTGTTTCAGAAGAACGTTATTTCCAAGTAAGGGTGCTTGAGAATGCAGTGTATCAGATAAAGTGCTAATGAGAAAGTCTTTCCAGATTCAAATATATCTAGCTGAAAATAGAACTCCTGACCACATATAAGTGACTTTAAGTTTCTTAATTACCTTAACATGACAGTATGGCCTTCCCAAGATATTATATCTTCATTAATTGTCAGGTAACTATGGGATAGGTCAGGTGACCTGCCATCATCACATATAACAGAACTGCTCTCAGGGAATAAAGGCATTTTTATTAGGCTGCAAACATGTCAAAAAGCCCATGAAATACTGACAGTCTAAAACATAATACTTCCTACTCCAGAATTTTGGTGGCTTCAGTAAGTTTGAGGGAGGTTTAAACTGGGTACTTTGTTAACCAAAACAGGCAGATTTAAATTTGCAAGCTGGAACTTATCCATAGAATAGGTTCCCACCTGCCCCACCTTCAAAATGCAAGGAAGCATGATGGAAAAGTTCTAGTCCTGTGTCCGGTGCTGCCAGGGCTAAAACCAGGAGCCAAATGCCACCACGGCTTCATCTTGGAGCATCTCTCTGGACGGTGAAGATTTATGGACTAGAGTGACTCGGTCCACCTTCAAGTGGAAAGGCTATGATGGCTTCCTGGTTCAGGCTAGGACTTGACAGGATAATATAACAATGATAGTTGTTCCTGACTCTGGATTTGTTCTGACTTAGCTTGTTCCCTGGATTGGACTCTCTCTACTCTGACTCCTGGTTCTCAGCTCTTGTTTCCCATCTGATAATTGCTTATACACACTTCTATATGTTCATTGTGCAAAAATGCCACAGTCTTCATTTGTGTAAGATGCACACATACAGGTTTGTTCTGTGTGATCTATACCCTAAATTTTTGCTGGGTACAGATCAAGGATACAGAATCTATGCGCATAATGTTTATCTGTATATAGGATCTGTGCTGAAAAGCCAATTAACATGCAGGCCAATGGGTATGAATCTGTTCTTCCTCTTCATGCATTGAGTGTACCCATAGTTCTAATCTGTATAGGAATTATCTCAATCTCTCTCCAACTCAAATCATTGTAGTACATTGTCATTCCTAGATTTTGCTGTTTTGAGAAAATAAAGACCTAGCTATTTTGCCTGTTGCAGTCTTCTTGGGTTACCGGCGGAAGTGGGGGAAACCTGGTTTTCCCTGGTAGCACTCAATGACATTCTCTCTGGATTAATCATAACACAATGTGTAGGTCTGCCTCTCATACATAGTTAATCTTTATTTTGGTTGAAGTCATAAGACAATCACAACACATGATTGTTGGTTGAACCATTTTTGTTAAATCTAATCCAGATCACTTTCTTCTTTTCATTTCATATAAGTTAGGTCAGAGCAGAGATGCAAAGAATTCTTTAACTCATTCTGCTCAGTAAGCTTTTACAGAGCTCTCCCCTAGTATACACACTCCATTCATTAACTAAACTCCAAGATACTTGGTCTGTACAGTATATACTGTACCAGTGCTGAGCTGAAACCAGCACCTGCCCTTTTGCAACCTCTTCATTTCCCTGCAGGACTTCAGTGCTTACCTTACTGTAAGGAGGTGGTGGGGCTGGGGTGCACTCTTCATTTTACAGTTTGGGGGCTTTCCAGTGCTGCTGCCTGTTGAGTGCCTGAAAGCTGAGCGAGGCATTTTTGGTTTGGTTTGGTTTTGCTTAAAAGTCCTCGTTTTACCAAAAAGAAGGAGAAGGAGAGGAAGAGGAAGAAGTTGTCGTCTTCACTCAACTTTCAGGCAATTGTTTATTTATTTATTTATTTATTTAATACATTTTTATACCGCCCAATAGCTGAAGCTCTCTGGGCGGTTTACAACAGTTAAAATCATAAAATACAATATAAAATATAAAATTTAAAACCACAGATTAAAAACAAACAGCAGAGCTAGCAACAGCAGTTACAATAACAGAATTAAAAACAATTACAAGATTAAGATGATTAAAATGATTAAAATGCCTGGAAGAACAAAAAGGTCTTCACCTGGCACCGGAAAGAATACAAAGTAGGTGCCAGGCGAACCTCTTTGGGGAGCTCATTCCATAACCGGGGTGCCACAGCAGAAAAGGCCCTCCTCCTGGTAGCCACCAGCCTCACTTCCTTTGGCAGGGGCTCTCGGAGAAGGACCGCTGATGCAGATCTTAGTGTCCGGGCAGGAACATATGGGAGGAGACAATCCTTCAGATACCCTGGCCCCAAGCCATTTAGGGCTTTAAATGTTAGCACCAGCACTTTGAATTGGGCCCGGAAACAGACTGGCAGCCAGTGCAGATGAGAAAGCACTGGCATAATATGTTCTCGTCGGCCAGTCCCGGTTAATAATCTCGCTGCCCTATTTTGGATGAGCTGAAGTTTCCGGACCGTTTTCAAAGGCAGCCCCACGTATAACGCATTGCAGTAATCCAAACGAGAGGTTACCAGAGCATGGATAACTGTAGCTAGGCTATCTCTGTCCAGATAAGGACGTAGTTGGTATATCAGCCTAAGCTGATAAAAGGTGCTCCGTGCCACCGAGTTGACCTGTGCCTCGAGTGACAGTTGGGGATCCAAGAGCACCCCAAACTACAAACCTGATCCTTCAGGGGGAGTGCAACCCCATCCAGAACTGGTTGAATATCACTTAGCCGGGCAGACGAACCACCCACTAACAGTACCTCCATCTTATCTGGATTGAGTCTCAGTTTATTAGCCCTCATCCAGTCCATTACTGTGTCCAGGCACTGATTCAGAACAGCCACTGCCTCACCTGGATTAGATGAAAAGGAGAGATAGAGCTGGGTGTCCTCTGCATATTGATGACACCTCAGCCCACACCTCTGGATAACCTCTCCCAGTGGTTTCATGTAGATGTTAAACAGCATAGGGCAGTGATGGAGAACCTTTTTGAGCCAGAGTGCCCAAACTGCAACACAAAACCAACTTATTTATTTCAAAGTGCCAACACTGCAATTAAACCTGAATACCGAGGTTTTAGTTTTAGAAAAACAACTCATACAGTTGTCCGAACTAATTAACATCTTTTGTCTTAAAAGAAAAACACAATAACAGAGCTTTCAATGATACAAACAGTTTTTTGTGGGGGGGAAAATCAACTCAAAAAATTATTATAGTACTACATTGTACACATAGCCTGAAGGGAATTTATACAAACTTTTTAAATAATTAGGCACATGTATTTTTGGATAAGAGATTCTCAACTTGTAATATTATATGCCAGACTGAAATTGTATGGGGCAAGCTTTACCCCGGGTCCTTTCCCTGCTTCTACAGGTGTCGGATTAGTAAAAGTAAAAGTCAACCTGTACTAGGATGAGCAAGATAAACAAGAAAACTAAACGTGCTTAACACATTTTAAACACTTTATGTCTTGGACTGCAAACACTGCATTAGGTAAAAGTTTGCATTGGGCATGCTTTTGCACAATTAATGTGATTTTTGCTGTTGCATGCATGCTGATAATTTGTCAAACCTTGGCTCATACTCCGTTAGTTTGAGAGCAACACATGCAGCACTCAGGTCAACTGTTAGGGCTTTACATCCAAGCCATGCTCTGTGCATCATTCTTCAAAATCTTTTAAATGTGATAACAATGTAGAAAAGAATTCTGTAACAGGAATTCTAGAATAAAATCATTCTATTCCACACTGTGAGAAAGAACAAGATCATTAGTGTTTTGCAGAAGGGGACAGTCTTTTCACGATCTGGTGACCAATGGCTCGAGTGCCCACAGAGAGGTCCCTGCATGCCAGCTGTGGCACCCGTGCCATAGGTTCGCCATCACTGGCATAGGGGATAAAATAGAGCCCTGTGGCACCCCATGGCATAACTGCCAAGGGACAGAGCAGTAATCCCCCAGCACCACCTTCTGTAATAAGCCGCCTAAGTAGGATAGGAACCACTGGAGCGCAGTGCCTCCAACTCCCAACCCAGACAACCTATCCAGAAGGATACCCTGGTCGATGGTATCGAAAGCCTCTGAGAGGTCCAAGAGAATCATAGATTTCATAGATCATAGAGTTGGAAGGAGCCTACAAGGCTATCGAGTCCAACCCCCTGCTCAATGCAGGAAACTATAGGAGGGGTCTCCCATCCAAGTAATAACCAGGCCACTCCCTCTGTCCCTCTCCCGGCAGAGGTCATCCCACAGGGCGACCTAAGGCAGTTTCCATTCCAAAACCAGGCCTGAATCCAGATTGAAATGGATCTAGATAGTCCGTTTCATCCAAGAGTGCCTGGAGTTGACCAGCAACCACCCGCTCAAGCACCTTGCCCAGGAATGGGATATTAGCTACCGGCCTGTAGTTATTAACATCATCCGGGTCCAGGTTAGGCTTTTTGAGGAGTGGCCTAATCACCACCTCCTTCAAAGAGGCTGGCACCACTCCCTCTCTCAAGGATGCATTTACAACCTCCTGGACCCAGCCGGCTATCCCCTCCTTATTTGATGTAATAAGCCATGACGGGCAAGGGTCAAGCACACAGGTGGTAGACCAGACTTGGCTAAGCACCTTGTCCGCATCCTCGGGCCTCAATAACTGAAATTCATACAATAAAGCCGGACCAGACGGTGCTCTGGACACCTCTACTAAAGGAGCTGCACTAACTGTGGTGTCCAATTCATGACGAATTTGAGCGACTTTATCTTCAAAGTGCCATGCAAACTCGTCACAGCATGCAACTGAGGGTTCTATAATTTCTCTCACTGGCCCAGAGTGTAAAAGGCCACGGACCACTTGGAAAAGCACCGCTGGACGGCACTGAGAAGATGCAATGGTGGTGGAAAAGAATTCTCTTTTCGCCACCCTCACCGCCACAGAGTAGGCTCAATAATGAGCTCTAACCTGTGTTCGGTCAAATTCAGCACAAGTTCTCCTCCACCTGTGTTCCAGGCGTCTTCCCTCTTGCTTCATTGCTCTCAGCTCTGGTGTGTACCAGGGAGCTGGCTGGGCTCTGCCCAGAGGGAGAGGGCGCTTGGGCAACAACACTGGAAAATTAGTAAGCAACAACACTGGAAAGCCCCAAAGGAGGCATTTCAGACTTGATCATGAATTTAGTATAAGTCATCACTATCTTGCCTATAGAATGTACAAAATCCAGATTTCTCTTTGTTCTTGGGAGTTCATTCCCCCCATAATAGCATGTTGCTGCTGTACACTGTGATCCAAACAGCAGTTGCTCAGTAGAGCTGTACTGACCTCCAAGATGTTTTCTTTGACCAATCACATTTAAGAACAAACCTTTTGTCAGACTTAGTGTGTCTTCCCAAATGTATCTACCACAGAAAGAGAAGAAGTTTTCTCTTAAACACTTCAGTCGGATGATATTTCATTCTGCTTGTAATTTGTATGTTATGAGAAGACTCATTTATTTCCCTGATAATCCTTCTTGTAATGAAGCTTATAATGTTAATATTCCATAACTCACAGAATATATTGATCTTGATTTTATTGACTCATACTTACCCAAAGAAGCAGCTAATACCTGCCATGAATCATTTTAACAATGAAGGATGCGCTTGAAGCAACATATATATCTTCCTGTTAATATCCTCCAAGGATTGCAAAACTCAGAACAATATGACCACAAGGATGTTGATTATTATACTGAACAGTTACTGTATACTTCAAACTGAGAAATTGTTACAAGTCAGTCTAACTCTCAACGTCTCCACTCACCCACAAGGGTTCTTCCTTTTTCATCTACCCAGGCTTATGACAGAACCTGACAAGTCCCAGTGAAGGGATGCATGATTTGTGGGGAAGTCACAGCTAGGGAGGGAAGGGATACATCTCCCTTATCCATGCACTGTGAACCCAATAAGAATTATCCCCATGACTATAATTAGTTTTCTTTAAAACAAATAAACAAACAACAAAACAAGCAACACAGCTACATACTATGTATTACATGTAATGCACAGTTTGACCCTAAGCTAGGGATATTTGTGCACAACTTTTTTCTGCCTCAGATCTCTAAGCCAACCCAAAAGATGATATCTGCCAGTAGTGTAAAATCAATTTAAGGCTTATGGGCATCAGCTGAGATTTTTCAATAAGATGCCCAGTCTAAAAGTACACACATAACACAATATGAAGAAATTTTTTAAAAGGGAGCTTTATTTATAAAAGAAAGGTACTAGCATTAGACAATATGAAGTAAATTATCTAAATCAAAGAAAAAGCAAACCGTCTCTAACTTCCTATACTTACACACTCTACAGTAAAGAATTAGATTTGACTTGGATTAAAAAACAACAACCCCAACACACATTATCTCCACATTTTACAGACAACCTAAACAGGTGGCCAACAGGGGGGTACAAGACCTGCTAGAAAAACTCATTATTCACTATCCATATTAGGATAATACTTTTATTAGGCCAACTCAAAGGTCACAAAAATATGCAACTTTCTAGATCTCCAGATCTTTTCATTAGCTAAGGTGTTAGTTACAACAACAACAACAACAAAAAAAAAAAACAGGTGGAAGGGGAGAAAAAAGAAGTCTGACTTGGTGCTGAAGTCTGCATGGTAAGAGTCTTAAGATGAAATGAGGGAGATGGGATTGCAGACATTCAAATTTGCCTCTAACAGGTGATGTGATGGTTTCAGGTTGCACCTGGAATACTCCTAGCATTGCTAGAAACAATTGTATATTAATGTATTGTTTTATTTTTTTAAGCAATTTTTATTGTTTCTGTAAGCTGCCTTGAGTGCCATTTTTTGGTAGATAAATAAATAAATTTTGTATTATGTAAATAAATAAACAATGGTTGATCTATCAATTTTGAAAATATAAAAACCAGCTGTTACTCAGAACTTCCTCCATTCTAAGGCAAAGGTTTACACACAGGTTTCCTGGTATTTAGAACATAGAAGTAGAGAGAAACAGACAGTTTTTATATTCTCAGTGCTGAAGATAATTTTAGATGGTGTACTAGGTTAAAAAAAAGAAAGCCAAATTGGGTAGCTCTACCTAGTAGTTGGAGGGGAGGAACTCTTAAAGTGACTGCTCTTCCTCTTGTGAGGGCCTCACTGCCTACAATGGCCCAGGGCACACGTGTAATTATCTGGGCAGGTCTCTGCAGAGTCAGGCACACTCTGAGAAAACTGGGTGACAGTGCTGCTGCTAGACAATTTTGGACTCTGGACTTAATGAAAATAATAAGCAGACTGGAAGGCAAGGTGTCAGTCTCCCCTCTAGCTTAAATGGTTGCTGCCTTCATGCTACACTCCCTATTAGTCTTCTAAGGGAGTGAGTCTTCCTAAGGTGTCCTAGTAACTGCAAGGCTACTGAGTCCAGAGGAAAGAAGCAGGCTTGTATTAAGACAGATGATTGCAACTGGGGCAGCTCTAAATATCTAGGGCACAGCTCAAAAGATCCGGGAACCATGCTCAGGTGAGTCTTTATGTAACACCACCCATGGTTACAGTCTCAGGTAATCTAAAATCCTGTTTCTTCAGTGTAGGATTCCATTACTGAATGGTTAAATATGGTATTTTCCAAGGCATAAATGCCAAAATCCATATTAGAAATATCTTTGTTTAGCCAACTCAGCGACCGGGCAGGTTGGTATGGGAGGAGGCACTATCTCAGGTAACCTGGTCACAAGTTGTTTTGGGCTTTGTACACAAGTACCAGAACCTTAAATCTGACATGGTAGTGAATAGGTAGCCAGTGCAGTTCCTTCAGCAAAGGAGTTGCATGCTGAAAAGGGGCAGCTCCTGACAATAGCCAACCTGCTGCATTCTGCACTAGCTCCAGCTTCTCGAGCAGCCTCAAGGGCAGTCCCACATAGATTGCATTGCAGTAATCCAGTCTTGAGGTTACTTGAGCCTGTATCACTGTGGCCAAGCTATCCCTGTCCCGGAGAGGCCGTAGCTGGTGAACCAATCAAAGATGGTAAAAGGCACTCTGAGCAACTGTAGTCACTTAGGAAAAATGTGTATGAAAGAATGCATGCTTTTGGGGGAAAAACGTGCATAAACATGTATAATCAATGGGAGAAAAAGCATACGTTGCAAAAATGCACAAAATTAATGCATACATTTCAGAAAATGTGCATGAAAATACATACAAATTTGCATGCAAAATGTAAAAAGACCAAAGCTCTCAATCTGATAAATTGTAATGACAAGTTGAAATGAGGTTTGGGGTAGAATTCAGAGAATCTCAATGAACTCAAGTTTTGCTGATTCACACATTCCCTAGAAACAACTTACAGGTGAGCGTAAGTTTACACTGCAACACATCAAGGCAGGATATGTACCAACAAAAACTTGTTTCTGAGATATTATCCTTATATCACACATTTACTGCTAGGAAGTTTGCTCAGGTAAGCCAATGGGTGAAGCACATCAAAAGGAGGTCCTTTGAAACTAGGTGATGTGCACCTTGCCCTTTGTGTGTACTGCTACAAGATATTTAGCCTGCTCCGATGACTATAACTGAGGAAAGAGAGAACAGTAATTTTGATACACAACACCATACAACTAATACAGAGACTGCATGCAATATGTGGGTCCCATTGTCATAATGACCTAGAATTGAAATAAGTGTCTAATGTGTTGTGAGAAATTGTTGCACATTAGGACATACTTACCTAGAATATAATTTATTTATTCAATCCAGCTGGTTATCAAAAAGCCCCACTCAGGATCTAGTAATATGCACTGTTCTGTTCCCAACTTATATAGTAATGAATGGATTTAATGCATGCCTGCACCATTCTTATGTTTAGTAAGATCAGCATACTGTGTTGCTTGATAAAGGACCTCTTTATAACCGCCAATAATGTTTTGCCTGTAGTGATGCTTTAGGCGAAATTCCATCATTTTATGCAATTTACAGCACAGTGTGCCTTGGTGAGACATCAGCTGTATGTTGTTGAATTTCTCAGCTGGGCAATCCGTATAGCAAATTGACATGTTAGGTATGACTGCACTCTTGGGGGCTTCCCAGTACAAACATGTATCCCAAAGGTGTGATGACCCACTCCACCGTATTGCTCATTTTTTTGAGATACAAAGTACATTATAACCTCTCCCTCCAGTTTATTATTTTCTTAAGGCAAGAATAGAATATATGGGCATAGTTTTAGTTCCAAGAATAGGATGTGCTACTTATATATCCTGGCTTAGGGTGGCTTTAGATGAGGGAGGGCCATGAATTGACTGGCTAAACGTCACTTTAGCCAGCATGGGGAGTCACTTTTGCTAATGGCTTGCCCAAGATCACTTAGTGAACTTCATGGCTGAGTAGGGACTTGAACCCAGGTGTCCTCCATTCAACACCCTGCCTAATACATCATGGCCCTCCCAGCAGTTAAGAAATAAACACCAAGGGTTATTGCAGTAGCAGACAAAAGGATCCTGTTTTCTACATGCTTCTGGGAAGCTCACAAGCAGGACATAAAGACAATAGTGCTTCCAAACCTGTTGCCTCCACCCACCCAGATATATAATATACTAGCTGTTGCCCGTGGCTTCGCTCGCGTTGATTTTAGGATTTGGTACTTGTCCACCCACTGTCAACTCACACAAACCACCATAAGTATGGAGTCGGGACATGTTGTCAAAGTATGCATCGGCACTCGTATAGTTGTTTCCATCACTGTCGTGGGACATTATAGAGAATTCATCCCATTTTTCAACGACATGATCAACTATTTGTTCACGTTCCTCCCTACCTAGATTTTGACTGCCATACATTATGAAAGATAGTGCCCGGAATAGACACACTCCATTTCCTATAATTGGTACGAATGTGTGTGGTATCATCACACCATTTACATTTAAATTTTAAATTTGCATTTTGAATTTTTTTTTATGGAGAAGAAGAAAAATAAAAAAAACAGGTTTAAAAATGAAAAGGGTTTTTTTCCCCTTCTCCTTGAAGGCCTGCAAGAGCTGTATGGAAAAGATATAGTGTCTCTGACTGGAAGTATAACGTTTAGGCTGAGTGCTGGCAGTAGAAATCTTTTCTGACAGAAATATCTGATCTTAAAGAAAAATCAGGTTAATCCTGAGAGTCTACAGGTGATGAAGAGTGACCGTGCCAAGTTTGGGGTAGATCTGTCAAAACGTGATGGAGCCTATGCGACGACTCCCCACACACAACAATCATTCAGTCACTCAGCCATTTAAAAACTTTCCCTCCCTTTTCACCCCCTCAGAGAACATTCTAAATGACCTAGGGGAGATTTGCATACCCACTCCTATTGGCCCCTGCAGGAATTCATACGAACATTCTAAGTGTCGTATGGGCTATTTGCATAACTGCTCCTATTGGCTCCTGCAGCAATTATGAGGTGAGGCCAATTTGCATAACTGCTCCCCTGTTGTTTTGCCCATAGGAGATATGAGAGTGGGGTGATTCCCCCCCTTCCCCCCCCTGCTTAGGGACGGAATTTCCAAAAGTCCTTCCTTAGTGGGTGTCTACGTCATAAAAACAATGTTCCTTCAAAATTTCACGTTCCTAGATTAAATGGTTTGAGCTGGGCGTTGATGAGTCAGTCAGTCAGTCAGTCAGGACTTCTTCTTTTATATATATAGATAAGGGATGTATTACTTCTCATAGCTAACAGCCATTGATAGATCAATTCTCTATGAATTTGCCTAATCCTCTTTTAAATCCATCAGAGATATTGACAATCACTACATCTTGTGGCAGTAAATTCCATAAAGTGATAATTATGTGTAAAGAATGGACTTTCTATTGTCTGTCCTACATTTACTTCCAATCAATTTCATTGGGTAACTCCAGGTTCTAGTACAACGTTTCAACTTTTGGTCCATTGTGTAAGTGCTTAGGGGTGAAATCTAGCAATCTTTTCCTTTCTCCCTTATGACAACTCCTGTTTCTCAGCAGAAGTGACAGCAAGGTTCTTCCTCAATGGCCAGAAGCCACCCATGAGAGGCCCAACCATGCACACAGGCTAAGTCAGTCTTCACTCCTGAAATTCATCATGACCTCCCGAAATGATCCCTTAAGTTAATTAGCTGCCTGTGAATGAGGCAGTGAAATGTAGGGATGGTGAACATTTTGGCTCAGCCTTATGGGAAAGGGGAAATAGAGCAGCTTTCCCAAAGCTGATGCCCTCCAGATGCGTCTGACTACAACTCCCATCATCCCAAGCCAACATGCTGGGTGCGGATAATGAGGGTTGTGGTCCAACACAGCTAAAGAACTCTAAGCTGCTGATATAGAGAGTAAACAGAGGATGTATTTAAATATCCCCCTTTCATTCTTATATTACTAACTTAGAATGAACTGCAACAAGAATATAAATAAAAATTGATGTTATCACAACTTTCCTCTAGCTCTAGGCCTCACTTTATATCTGACTGCTGATATGCCTGTAAAAACATGCCTGTCAATGACAGATTATTAATTAAAAACAGCATGGGTTAAGAATAGCTGAGATCACAAGCAGGGTGGATTGAGGCACTAATAACAGAAAAGACCAAGACAGAAACCAAGCTTTAGTTGTGGAGAGGGAAGAACAACATGTCCACCTGACCCATTTCTTACTGTAGGAAACAAGATCCCAGCTGGATAAAAGAGAGTTAAGAGACAATTAGTGAATACACTACTCCTTCAGGGCCAGTCTCTGGACCTGGAAACTAGCCAGGTTTGAAGTAGGACAAATCCTTTGGAGAATTAAAGAAAGGAATCTATTTGGAAGACTGTCAATGAGTCTGGTAGGCTCTGTTTGAAAATGTGTATTTTGGGAACTAGAGAGGTGAGTACACAAGGTGCCCGCTTTGTAGAATCAGAACAAAGCATTTTCTTAGCCCTGTGCTACATCAGGGACACACTCCCTCTGAGGGGAAAGGGAAAGAATTGTGGCAGTATCTAAAGAGCAAGCAAAGAGTTTCTAGGATGTGTCTGTCCAAGTTCAACTGTTGTTTCATGTTGTGTCTTCCCTGAAGGAAAGTTCAGGGTAGTCTTTGTAGCGCCCATTTCCTTTGGACAAGAGAGCACTCGGAAGAGTTGTGATGTCTTTATAGTAATCCAGTTATTTACAAATGTACAGGTTGAACAAGCTCTATAACAGCAAGTACTCAGACAGTTCTAGTTTCAAAAAGTATCAGTTCAGGCCCTGGAAAATCCAGAACCCTCCTCCTGCATAAAGCCACTGACCCCTATGCAGATGATCATTGTATGAGTATGTGTGTCAGGCCTGTACCCACTGACCCCACTCTCCTGACAAGGGAAGCTTGAGGAATTCAATCTTTGCAAATTATTCTACGAAGTGATGTGATGCACACTTCCCAGATTATTATGCAGATAAGAACTTTGTTATCCACCAGCTTTTGATCTTCCAAAGTGATCCAACATAGTTCTCTGCTCAAAATAAAAACATATCATGGGAGAACAAGTGATGATGTTTGAGATCCCTAGGATTCTCTGAACAGCACCTCGCCGCTCATCTCATGACTGATTCCTGTTTGCGTTTGCAATCACGGTTTGCTCTGCATGAATAGGGAAACTGCACAAATCGAGCAGTGATCGAATGTGAAGTTTGCACAAATTTCCTCCATAGACTAAAGCGGGGCTGAGTCAGTCTACAGGGAAATTTGCACAAAATCAAACTGGGAAAGTTGTGCAAATTGAACATGAGTGCATGTCCAGCAATTTGCGAACATTTTTGGTGGTCACATTCTCGCAATCGTGATCACGCTTGGGTCTTCAAACAGGGCATGCTCTCATGTTTTGTGAGCAGAAACAAAATTCTCATATACATCACTTTAAAAGTGAGCCAACTTCACTCACTCTTCACTGTGCCCAGGAGAGGGACAAATGCAGCCTTCAGGAGACAGCTCATTTCCCCTGCCCTACCTTTCCTAACCAGGAAAGCTAGGGGTAAGCCAAACCAACTGAGCAACTGCCTCAATGAACACTCGGAGCAGAAACTTAGCTGGCTTCACTCCCACCTCAGCTTTCTCAGCTGGGTGAGGCAAGGGAGAAGTGGAGCAGACTGAGCTGCCATCTTCCAGGAAGCTGGTAGATAATTTAAAAGAGCTTGTACATCAGTAAATATTAAGGAGTGCTCCAATACAAAATTTATCTGTATAATGACCTCCTCCCAAAAGGGACAACTACTTAAAAGAAACATTAGTTACATTCCACCTCCAACAATTAGCCAACTTAGACAAACCCTGATTAAAGCGATGTTGCAGCATCCAATAGACACACAAAACAAAAGTTTTTGCTGATAAGATGCAACCTGAGATTCATAGATGCATCAGATAAGATGCCAAGGCCCTGCTGCATTCATTAGGGGAAATGGGACAATCCAGTTCCTTATTCCATTCCTGCTTATGACCCTGTTGAGAAGGATTGAGGCCTACACAGGCTTAAGTTTGTTGAAGCCTGAAGGCCCAAACACTTCCCTAGATTAGTTGAAGCCTGAAGGCCCAAACACTTCAGGATGGGAGGGGGAGTTTGAGAGTTTAGTTTACCCAATAGAAGTTAAGAATTATATCTCCTGTTCAAAGTCACATGATTATAACCTTCCATTCCTGGGAAGGCTATATATGTGTGGGGTGTGGTCAGCTAGTAGCACAGGCAGAGAGAGACTCACTGCAGAGGAGAGAGGTAGTCTGAAGTTAAGTTAGAGAACCTTGTATTATTTGTTTGTTTAATTTTATCCTACTTGCTTTTGAATTATAACCACTCTATTAAGTAAATACCCTAATATAATAAGTAAAGTGTTGTTGTGTACCCTGAGAGTTTGGAGTGACTTATTCACCATGTCTAAAGCCCAGGGCTTTTTTTCTGGTGGAACTCACCAGAACTAAGTTACGGCACCTTTTATTCTATTAATTTCATTACAATTTAATTGCCATCTACTCCTGAGGAAACATAATCCAAGAGTTCCGGTACCTTTTTCTCCAGAAAAAAAGCACTGCTAAAGCCTACACCCATGCTACTGGAAGTAGGCAAAGGATTTGATCTCCTGGAACAGGAGAGGCTTTGAGAAGAGGCAGAGCTCTTCCAAAGGCAGGTCAAGGGGTCCCTGCAGTAGCGGAACCTTGACACCTGTATATCATATTTATTCACCAATAATAAGTATTTCTAGACATGGATTGTAGGTCAATTTGCCTTATCAGCCTCAATAAGTGCTTCCAATAGCGAGAGAGATCCTGAAGCTGTAAAAACAGCAGGGCCAAACCAAGATACTAACAAATGAAGGTTCTTAGAGGAACAATATAAATGACATAAAGGTGAACAAGATAATCTCATGGTGGGATATATTTTTTTTTTAATTGGGAAAAAGGTAAGTAAGGTACATCTTTGTATTGAAAGCATTTTGATTTTTGATTGTCACACCTTCTTTTGATGTCAGGCATTAGAAGAGCCTTCCAAAATGAGGAGATTTATGTGTACTCAAGAAAACACATTCACTTTACATAAATTGATGAAGGTTGTTGAATTTAGGCTGATTTGATTCCATTTTCAGTCCATGTTGCTAAAATATGTCAGTATAATAAAATATACTAATGTATTGTATTGTATTCTTTTAGCTTTTTGTAATCCAGCCAGAGAACGTCTGTTATTGGGTGGATTAAAAATATAATATAACATAATATACTAGTAATTTGTTAGTGCTATGATCTTCTTTTCATATGCCTTTTAGAAACTTTTATGTTAAATTGGATTACATTGATTTCAATGAGAGATAATTAAGCAAATGAAATCATAAAAGAAATTGGACTGAGAACATTAACAAAACAAATAACATTTAGAAAATATTTTCATGTTTCTAATTACAGTTTTTTTTCATCTATCCATGATCATTTTAAATTTTAAAATGGGCCAAGAGTGAGGAGCTTGAGAGCTTGCTACCATCAAGGCATAGCTATTTATATTCAAAGCTTACTTTTAGTAGTTTGACAAACTCCCAAGTAACTTGCTGAAATTTGTTTCCAAGGCAACAGAAAGTTGTGAAGTTGATCTTTCAGTATCCTCATTGATCTTTGCGCTCAATAATTCTGTTTTCTTCAAATTTGCCTTACATCTAGTGATGCTGGCAAAACTTGAAATTTGGTAGCTTGTTAGTTAAATCTGCTGTTTGTAATTCTCTATGTGTACCAAGCCTCGATGCCTATAGAATTATCTTCATTATTCAAAATGAGATTGATTACAAGTGCTTGCACGATCTACATGACTTTTGTCTCGGTGCTTTCTACCAGTCAGCACTTCCTGAATGCCCATGTGACACATATGCACTCCAAAAAGATTCTCTTGTGTTCACAGATTGTGTTTCATCAGGGCAGGTACTTCCTGGAATGGCCATGTGACCATGTCAGAACACGTCACATGGGATGGTCACATCATAATTCCAGGAAGTGCCTGCTGGACTTAAACACTACCTGTGAAGACAGCCATGCTTGCTATGAGCACATGCACATCATGGCATTTCAAAGAAGAGACCATCAGGAGAGTAGTGATGCAGCCTGAGGCAGCTGGCTCGTAGGCAAGGAGGAGATCTCTGTTTTAGTAGCAATTTGTTTATACAAAATGAGATCTTGGAATAATGGAGACCTTTCTTCTGAGATTGGACAGATGAATTTGGAACCTGATGAGCGAATTACGATTTCTGTTGGAGTAAGTTTGCCTATCACTACTTATATCCTGAAACTTCACTAACTGTACAACTGTATTACTTGATTAACTGTACAAAACAAAACTAATCTTAGACAATAGGATTGCCAATGTAATCTTATTTATTTATTTATTTATTTATTATATTTATACCCCGCCTTTTTTTCCTGCAAGGAACCCAAGGCGGCTTACATAGTCCTTATCAGCATATATATTTATTTTAAACATAATTGCCTACATTTATACCAGGCTGCCTTTTCAGATTTCAGAAGTAAGGGGGAGAAATTCACAACAAAATTCAAACATGCCTTTTGGATATATTCAGGATCAAATTGCAAGCAGTGTGTTTTATGAAAATGTGTTTGCAGTTATTTTTATACCTCATAGAATCAGATATGCTTCTGAGAAATAATCATGTGTAGTCTGAAACATAGGGGAAGGTGTTAAGGAGACTACTGCCCCTGATTTTATATCTAGCATTATGGAACTATTTCTAACTAATTGTAATGGGGCCACAACTAGAGTACAAAACAACAACACTGAGGGTCAAACTAGATGTAATGTTAATTGCATTATTATTAATTGCATGGAGGGTGGGTAGGTGGAGCTTAACTCTGTCTCTTCTTGCCACGCACCACCTTGGTGAATTAACTTTATAGGGGAATCCTGCTTTGAAAACAGAGAAATTTTTCTTTTCTTTTGTGTCTGTCTGGTATCCCCCCAGTCAATTGTGTTGTGAACAGTTAGTGTAATTGGACATGCTTTTATCCTTGTTTTTCTTATGTTCTTGCTATCAGTATTAATGTTTGTAGTTTCCCCCTTTTGTTTGTTATAATTGCAAATAAAATTAAAACAACAACAACAACCTCTTTCTCTTCTTGCCTTGGAAAAACCACCTCCCAGAAATGATATTTGCAGATACACACGAAATAAAAGGGCTCTGTGAGTAAAAGAGAGGCAGAGCTGGGCCCCAATGCTGCATCTCCCTACGGGAGCATAGATATCTGCCAAGGTGCGTGAGCAACCACTCACATGGATTCACGCCATGTGATTGGGACCCCTGCATGATCAAGGATTCAGAAGGGCCAGCCGCCAACTCTGCTGCTCCCACTGCAGCAAACCATTGTGTTGGATCACCCCTGCTATCCTGGATGGGGAGGGGGGCACCTTGTGATCACCAGTTAATCACTTCCCCTCTTCTCCTGAATGAGTTTCCCCAGCTCTCAGTGGCATTTCTGAATGGGAGACGACAAGCCACGGTGGATGGTCACCATCATGGATTGCCCAAATTGTTGACACTGGGCATTTTGTTTTGGGCAATCTAAGGCGGCAGTTGGCTGCCATGGACTGGCCCCTATTCAAAAGTGCACTGCCCACTGGGGGAAACATGTCTGGGAGAGGGGATGAAGTGAGTGATTTGTGGTGGCAGCCAGCACCACAGTACACAGCAGCAGAAGCAGGTATGGACCCCAGATGGGGGCAGTGGGGCCAGCAGCACTGGGTGGGGGCCCATCAGCAGCACTATGCTGAGGGCCCAATTAAGTCTGGCACTGGACCTGCCTACCGCTGTCTGTAAGGTGTCACAAGACTCTGCTGTTCTTGCAGACATATTAGTTATGCTTTGGGAAATATCAGATAAAATAGAGGAGGGCTATTATCATCATCATCATCAAATATCATAGCAAAACATTTTTGTTTAGTTAGGAAGAGTCACTTTTCCAGCTCAGTTATTAACAATGGCAATCACAGACTTACTAGGAACAGCTTCAGTCAACATCTGGGTTTTTGTAAGGGCATATTATGAACTGCATTCTCTTTGTAATGGAATGGAGTAGATGTAACAAATTACCACATACAGACTAATTATTCCTGTCTATATTTAGAGTAAACTAGAATGAACAGAATCAGGCAATGTTGGTTAGGCAATAGTTTTGTATGGGACTTTGTATTCAGAAAATATGCCATTCTTTTCCTTTCTTCCCCTGAACAAACAAGCAATTTATGCAACAACAAAAAAGTATTTAGAGAATTCAACTGTGTGAGTCCTGCTGAAAGTTATCTTTCAGTTAGAACAATGAAACAAATTTGGTGATATAAATAATGCAAATGTAAACCTTTTATGTAAAGGTTGTGAACCACAATTAGATCTGTTCTATATTCCTTATAGATCTTCAAGTCCTCTAGTCGGATCTGTTGTGATGATATGCACCCTATACTGTCCTGGAGAAAGCAAGCTTCTGGTGATGGTGATTGTTCTGTAGAATTTTTACAGGGGCTTCATATTGATTCCTAACTAAACTCAAATCCTGAGAACATATTCTTAAACTTCAGATTGCTTCCTTGAATCTCTATTACTCCTTGTAGCAACAAATGCAGGTGATTAATACCAACTAGATTGTAGCCACAGTAGGGCCACTAAGAAAAAAGAAGTATCAACGTGCTTGGATTTAAAGAAGAAAAACTAGGGCAAAAGGCTTTCAATGAACAGCCTAATGAGATATACACTTGATCAGTAACCACAGAATGTGACACGTGGAAAAGAAAAACAGAACCACTCTGAAGAGAAGACTTGTTGAGTTTCAAAGAGAGTGGCCTGACATATTGTCATCCCTGGTTAATAATATATTTAAGTTTTTTGCCTCATGAACTGACAACACAATCCTATGCTTTTCTACTTAGAAGTAAGTTCCACTGAATTCACTGGACTTGCTCCCTGGTAAGTGTCTTTAGGATTGCAGCTGAAGAACAACATGCCTGATTGAACTACTGGAGTAGGCCACAAAACTATATAACAGTAGCCCAGCTCAGGCATTCCTCATTGTGTGAGGGGGAGAGTGGGGTCATGTTCATAGGCCCTGCCCCTTCTATCCTGTCCCCTCTATCCCATTTCTGATAGACTGGTTCTGTGTTGAGGCTGAACCTCTGCAGTGGCAAGGTTTCTGTATTCATGTCTGCTCCCCATGCGATTTAGGACCCGGCGCCACTGCTCTCCCCCTGCAAATAGGACTGTGTGAGAGAGAACACTCAAATAAGACTCGTATTTATGACAGATCCAGAGTTTCAAAACCTCTCCATGTCCTTCACCCGATCTTTGAGGATTCATTTGGGTGGAGAACATAACATGTGACTTAAGCATCCACAGTTTAGCTAGAAGTACCCAGAAACAATTGTGAATGCCATTAGTGGGCATACATTTCTCACCTTTGTCCATCCAGTGGTTGTGGCTTTCTTCAAAGTTCACGATTAATAACTGTTTGTTAGTTCTTTATTCTACTGCTGGGTTTAATTTGGCTTTGTGTGCTGGAATGGTTTTATTATTTGCTGCTGGTTTTATCTTGGTTTTATTCTGCACTGTTTTAATTCTTTGTATTAATGTTGGTATTTTATGATTTTAATGTATTGTACAACACAGAGAGAACTTTGGTTATTGGGTGGTTTAAAAGTACAGAAAATAAAATAATAAAATGGTTAATCAAGCCAAAAAACTGTTAGGTTTTAGTATGGGGTGCAAAACTAGAATGACTCCTGACATGCTTGGAATTGGGGGGGGGGATGTGCCCCTGGGCACCTTTCTTGGTGCCTGCCAAAGTGCCCTACTCTTCCTACTTTTTAAAAAAATATATATTAACACATTTTCTTACTGGCAGCTGGATTGCTGTGAAATAGGTTTCTGCTGGTGATGAAAACTGTGGGTTCAAAGGAGTTGTTTGGTGTTTGGGGGCTCAGTCCCCACCTCTTCCTTGTACTCAGTCTTTTAGACAGGTTACTTGTCTTTTGCCATGCCTCCCATGGGAACCATTTTGTGCTGGTGCCCAAGACAGTTTCTCAAATTACCAAGTATGTCCATGGGCCAAAAAGGTTGCCTACCCCCTGATATATTGTATTTGTTTTTATCTCATTATTTTTATTGCATATTTGTGATTTTTAATCTGGAAGGCACATGGGGGGTCCTTTTGGGGACCAAAAGTCAGGGTAGAGATTTTCTAAAATAAGGGAAGCAGGATACAAAAGTTATATCCCACATTTCAACTTGCAGTTGTTAAAGTGAAAATAGAAAAGACAAAGTTTTTCCAAAAAGACTTCAATCACAAGTTGGGCGTGTATTTACAACTGTAAATTTCCTAGAAGGGCATAAATATTGCAAAGCTGTTCCTGTAATGAAATATATGTCGTGTTTGCCCTGCAGTTCTAATATATTAGAATCTGGAACAGTTCTGACCCAGGTTTTATTTCTGACTCCAGCCTGCTCTCTACACAAGTTAGACATGGTCAGGCAGCTGTGAAAGATTCTGGTAGGCCTCAATTTGAGTACTTGATAATCATCATCATCATCATCATCATCATCATCATCATCATCGGCGATCACTCGTGACCGAGTAAGAATGTCTTCCAGGATAAAAATTTATAAAAAGGAAATTTTAAAAGGAGGATATTCTAAAGAAAATTGTGTAGACTCTAGTGATGGGTCCGTAAGTGACTGTGGAGGCCAATTCTAGATCCACACAGCTTCCCACAGTGAGGACACAGGTTACCAGATGGAAGATGGTCCTATAAAGAATTCGTTTGACGTGCTTTTCGCTTAGCACGTTTCTCCCTTTCACCTTGCACTCGGGCTTCTTCAAAGTCCATGGAACCTTTGTGAAAGGCCAACCTCCATTTAGATCGTTCATGGGCCAGAGCTTCCCAGTTTTCGATGTTTATATTGCATTTTTTTAGATTAGCCTTAAGAACATCTTTAAACCTCTTATACTGACCACCGATATTCCACTTTCCATCCTTGAGTTGGGAATAAAGTAACTGCTTTGGGAGACGGCAGTCAGACATTCGAACAACATGACCAGTCCACTGAAGTTGGCGTTGAAGGATCATTTTTTCAACGCTAGTAGTCTTTGCTTCTTCCAGTACACTGACATTTGTTCACCTATCTTCCCAAGTAATTCGCAGGATTTTCCGGAGGCAACGTTGATGAAATCTTTCAAGGAGGTGGAAGTTACGTTTATAGATAGTCCATGTTTCGCAGGCATACAATAAAGTTGGTAATACAATGGCTTCATAAACCAGTGTTTTGGTCTTCTTACAGATATCCCGATTCTCAAACACTCTATGTTTCATTCAAGAAAATGCGGCACTTGCGGAGCTCAAACGATGCTGGATTTCACTGTCGGTGTTAGCTGTAACAGAAAGATAGCTGCCAAGATAGAGAAAATGATTGACATTTTCCAGTATTGCCCCGCCAAGCTGGATAGATGGCATCATCGAAGGGTTAACTTGCACTTGCTGATGAAGCACTTTGGTTTTTTTGATGTTAAGTGAGAGACCAAGTTTTCCGTATGCTTCTGCAAAAGCATTTAGGATAGTTTGGAGATCATCCTCTGAATGTGCGGAGACCACATTATCATCAGCATACTGAAGTTCCACAATGGAGGTTGTAATTACCTTACTTTTTGCTTTCAGCCTAAAAAAGATTAAAAAGCTTTCCATCTGTTCGATATAGAATTCCCACACTAGTGGGAAGTTTCCCCTTGACAAGATGTAAAATTATGGCGATGAAAATAGCAAATAATGTTGGGGCGATAACACATCCCTGTTTGACACCTGATCCCACTTTAAATGGAGCACCATGAGAGCCGTTGTTGTCCAAAACCGTTGCCGTCACGTTGTCATGGAGAAGTCGCAAGATATTCACAAATTTATTGGGGCATCCAATTTTCATAAGGATAGTCCAGAGAGCTGTTCAGTCTACAGTATGAAAGGCCTTAGCCAAATCAATAAATGCCATATAAAGGGGTTGATTTTGCTCCCGGCATTTTTCTTGGAGCTGACGTGCAGTAAAAATCATGTCTACTGTCCCTCTAGAGGGGCGGAAACCATATTGAGATTCAGGGAGGATCTCTTCTGAAATAGATAGAAGACGGTTTGCGAGAATCCTAGCAAATATTTTACCTGCGGTAGCTAAGAGAGAAATGCCCCGATAGTTTCCACAGTCTGTTCTATCACCCTTCTTAAAGAGGGTGATAATTATGGCATCCCTGAAGTCTTCTGGGATCTCTTCTCTTATCCAGATTTTTTCGAAGAGTTTATGAAGATGTTGTACAAGTTTGGCGGCCCCTTCTTTAAAGATTTCAGCAGGAATCCCATCTGGTCCACTAGCTTTGTTATTCCTCATTTGATTAATGGCTTTTATAACTTCATCCAAAGTGGGGAGTATTGCAAGTTTCTCTCTAATTTGTTTTCGCGGGATTTGCGAAAAAAATCTCAATAGCCACCTTAGATTTACGATTGAAAAGATCATAATAATGCTCTTTCCAATGCAGTGCAATAGACTCTTTGTCTTTTAAGAGTTTGGTGCCATCTTTTGATTGTAAAGGGTTTGTACCATAGGTTTTTGGTCCACAAATGGCCCTTGTGGCCTTAAAAAAGCCCCATTCATCATGAGATTCTGCAAGTTGTTGAATTTCTGCAGCTTTCTTTTTCCACCAAGCGTTCTTAAATTCTCTTGTTCTTCTTTGGACCTCAGCCTTTGCACTAGCGTAGATTTTTTTCTTGGCAGCACAGTTAATATCAGTTTGCCATATTTGGAAGGCTTTCCTTTTTTGGTCAATTATATATTTAATCTCATTATCATTTTCATCAAACCAATCCTGATGTTTCTTAGTTTCATATCCAATAGTTTGTTCACAAGCTGCAGTAATGGAGGTTTTCAGCTTAGACCAATGGTCCTCAATGTTATCAGGAGGTTCCGTAGGTAGATGTTTCTTAAGAAATGATTGAAGACGAGTTTGCTTAATATGATCTTGAAGGGCGTGGATGTTCATTTTACACCTTGGTTTCCTTCCTTGAAGCCTACATTGGGGAGCAATGTTGATAACCACAGTGGACCGGATTAGTCGGTGGTCTGTCCAGCAGTCGTCGGCACTCACCATGGCCCTAGTAAGAAGTACATTGCGGCGATCTCTAACACGGACAATTACATAATCCAGAAGATGCCAGTGCTTTGACCGTGGGTGCTGCCATGATGTTTTAAACTTATTCTTTTGTTGAAAGAGCGTGTTTGTAATAGTGAGATTATGCTCTGCACGTATAGACAAAAGTAAGATTCCGTTCGAGTTGCTATTACCAACTCCATCTTTTCCAATAGCTTCTGGTCATAAATCAAATTCACGCCCGACTCTTGCGTTAAAATCGCCCAGGAGGATAATTTTATCCTCCTTAGGTATCTCTGACAGGAGAGTGTCCAACTGTGTATAAAAACTTTCCTTGATGTCTTCATCAGCATCTAATGTTGGCGCATAAGCACTCAAAATAGTTACCTGCTGGTTATTGGCGAGCTTTAATCGAAGAGTTATCAGGCGTTCATTAATGCCAGTAGGAACTTATGACAAAGAGTTCACTAGCTCATTTTTGATGGCAAAGCCTACTCCATGTATTCGTCGATCCTGCTCAGGTAGACCTTTCCAGAAGAAGGTATAACCTCCTTTTTCTTCCTTCAACTGTCCCTCTCCTGCCCTTCGAGTTTCTTGAAGTGCTGCTATGTCACTGTTAAACCGTCTCAACTCCCTTGCAATAATAGCAGTCCTACGCTCAGGGCATTCACTATCTATGTTATCCAGCAATGTCCATATATTCCATGTTCCAAAATTCAAACGTCTTTTTCAACCGCTAAAATGGTGACCCCCACTGGACGTGGTAATCCAGTCAGGAGAGAAAGAGGTAGACTATGTTTAGGGCACCTTTTCTACCCCCCTCCCCATACGGGGTGAGCAGAGTCTGCATCCACCACCCATGTGCTGGTCCATGACTAGGGGCTTCCAGATTCACAGTCCTGCCCCCGTCGCCATTTGCCAGTCACCATGGGACTTTTTTTTATTTGTTTGGTTGGGTTGGGTTGGGTTGGGTTGGAAGATGCCTGTGCGTGAAACTGTTTTATGTGGGGAGATCGGTGCACAACGAATCACCTCACAAACTTGACAGAGTACGGCAACGATCCAATGGCACGGTTACCATGACGATTGGAAAACCATTCTCTGCTGCAGTCATCATCCGCCTGCACAGCCGTTGCAATTTAGGTTTAATTATCTTCTGCCTGTTCTGCCATTTAGGACTTTATGTTTTGGATCGTTCTTTGTCTGGTTCCTCTCCCCGGAACTTACTGCCATGGGTGACCCTACTGGGAGTACATAGCTCCCGGCGGCAGTGCTCACAGGGTTCATTGGAACACGCAAGCCCACTCACCACTTCAAGGTGACGATCTGGCGAGAGGGTACTTGATAATAAAGTTATAATAAAATCATACTTTGCTTAGACCACTTCTTTGTATTGTCCTGGGTTCCTGACAACCTTACAGTCCCTACATTCTCAGTATACCTTTGTCTATATCATGAGATCCATCTTAGTCATAAAAGTGACCTACATCTGACTCTCTACCCCAAACGGAAAATAATAATGTGAGAAGTGGACCTGTGTGGGAAGCACTGCCATGGCCGAGTGCTTTATAAAAAGTTCACTACCTTGTCCAGATTCCTCATTATGAAGCATTCAAAATGAAATTAATAGTAATCACTCTAGAGAAAATATACCTTCCATTAAACCAACAGAATGAATTAACAATAAATTATGAGAAGGTTAAATGGCCCACATTAATTATCTCCATAAGTAAATTAATTAGTTGCCCTTGGGGAATCATCCTTAACTCAATTGGTAGATCACACTTTCATAAGTGAACATGCCAAAAAGGGACTAGTTCACTGATCAAGTCCCAAAACAAATCAATAATTTATCACTAATTTGTGAAAGGCAATTATTAACAGCTACAGGGTAAATTGCCCTATATCATCAAAAGTATATATTGGAATTAAAAGTCCTTTCTGTGGGCTCATGCCCAGGTATAAGCACACATCTATACCTCACAGCAATTCAATTTAATTGCAATAGGGTCAATGCTCCATAACTCAGATTTCTAAATTGATAATACTATTAATTAATCACCTTGTTGAAAAACGGCCTTATTAAAGTCTTCTTAAGCTAACAATTATTCCTTTGGTTGTATTTTTTCTTTCTTCTAGGATCTTTTTCTACTTGAGACAATCAGAACCATCCATAGAAAAGTCCATTTATGTTTATAGCTCGTTGACAACAACCCTAGTCTGGGATTGATTATGAATTTCTTTCCTGCATTGTGCCTGATAGATTTATATTGCAGTATTTGCTTGAACTTTCTTCTGGCATGATCTTAGGGCAGCATCCTGGCATAACACAGCCTCTTGCTCTCCACTCCTGATCTTCACTAGCCACATATGGTTACCACATAGAGACGGAATAACGTATTATTCAGGCCTTAGCTATTCACTTTCTCCTCAACTTTCTCCTAGTCCTTCTATTACACAACCCACCAACTAGCAGACCTTCTCCGTGACTCCCCACAGACAGACTCTCTAAACTCTTAATTGCCAACTGTCATATCTTAACTGTCATTTTCCAATTGCTCTTTTCCACCTAGCCAGAATCCCCAGCCAATCAGAATTGAATTTACTTGATCCAGGCCCCACCAAAAAATACTCAAAGCGATTGTCTCTCTTTTCCCCTTCAGAATGCTGCTAAGCAGCTGCTATACATACCTTTGACAGAAATAAAACAAGGCCTTCAGCCTACTCAGATACAGTGTAACTTCACAGAGGCCACGCAAAGTACACGTTACAGAACCACAATAGTTATATAGAGGCATTTCTTCACATAAGGATATAAGAAAATCCCTACTAGAGTTGACCAAGGTTCCATCTAGTCCAGCATCCTGTTTTTCACAGTGGCCACCCAAATGCCTCCAGAAAGACCTCCTGTGGTGCTGCTCTCCAGCAACTGCTAGTCAGAGGAACAAGTGGGGCCCTGCAATAAAATGTTGCATATGCGAGTCTGGGGTGGTGGGGAAAGCTTTAAAATTTTCCTTTCTCAGACAGGAGGCTTCCAAGAGTGAGTGAATGGGTGGGTTCTGACTGGCAAGAGACTGAGTAAATGGGTGGGTGCCTTTGTATTATATCTTTTATTGATTGTTGTAAACCGCCCAGAGAGCTTTGGGCTGTTGGGCGGTATAATAATAATAATAATAATAATAATAATAATAATAATATATTATTATTATTATTATTATTATTATTATTATTATTATTATTATTATTATTCTATGTCTTTTCTTCCATGCTCCTTTCCAACCACTTCATTCCATTCCCCCTCCCACATCATTTTCAGTTCTTTTCTTCTCAACAGTCAGTCAACATTTCTTAGGCAATGAACATGTGTTTTGGGATTTCTCCTACCACTTAAGTTTTTCAGCTAAAGATATGTACATCTCTAAACCATGGAGACACACAATTCTGCTGATACCTTCTTTTTGATCCTTGCTGTTGCCACTTTGGCTACATAAGTGACAGCACTCAGACAACTGAATTGGAATTAGAAAGTAGGATATGGCTTCTGAAGTTTCCATTTAGCTCTTATGCCTAATAATAGCCATTTATAGACCAGTCATGCCTGAATATGTCAATATGTCCCCTTTAAAGTAATCCTAGCAACTTATGCAACTCATCGCCACAAGTTGGGGCAGTGAATTCCATAAATTAATTATGCATTATGGAAAGAAGTGCTTTCTCCAATAATGTTCCTGGAATGGTCTTAGTAATGTCTTTCTTTGGGATTTCTTAATATTTTTTTCCTCCTCTTTTTCAATGCAATGACAAGGGCTTACATCTGTGACAGGTAGTCAGTCTACAAAAAAATAATATAACACTTCATTTGATTCTGAAAACTGCAAAAAAAAAAAAATACCTGCAAAAATAAAACCAATAGTATTTCTTTAATCTCCTTCAGATCACAATTTATCCATTTTTATTTTTATTTTTTTGCAAGAATAAAATATCCCTTTGAAATATTTTAAAGTTTTCTTCAGTTCTGCAAGGGAAAATGTCATACTTTTTATCTGAGCAATTTACAGAGCAATCCTATGGACCCTAGACAGCTTCTAGGGGGCCATAGGACTGTTTGGATTCCCAGCTCTGAGGTTGGAAAACAGCTCTGACCACGAAGTTGGGGATCCATGCTCAAATCCCCCGTCCCCACCCACAGTGAATTTATGGAATTCACTGCCCCAACATGAGGTGCTAAGTTGCCTAAGTTGCTCAGATTACTTTAAGGGGACATATTCAGGCATGACTGATCTATCAATGGCTATTAGGCATAAGAGCTAAAGAAGCCGTATCCTACTTTCTAATTCCAATTCAGTGGGAATTCCAGGGGGCAGGGAGGGGAGGAGACTGGTGCCGACAAGATACAATGTATCTTGGCAGTACCTCAGCCTCCCCCCCCCTGAAGTGCAGCAGTTACACAGCCAAAATGGGCTGTTTAGCTGTTCTGCAGGGCGGGAGGAGCACAGAGATGAGATTCACCTCTGCACTCCTCCTGCTCTGCATGGGATGCCCATAATCCTCCAAGTGCAGTGTGTTACAGGCATCCCCATTGCACTGTGCCCTTATTCTTGTATTCTTAACTGTATTTGTCTGTTAAGCAACCAGGAGACGATGAATATTCATTATATGAATTAGGAATGCTTGACAATTTCATTCAGTTCACATTTCAAAGCAAACTGACCTGATCTGGACCTCTAAGACTAACATGTGGATCAAAACACACTTATGCTTCAGGTTTCACTTCTCTGAATTCTTCAATGTAGTTCTCAGCTCAAAAAATGTACCAAAATGCATATAAAAATGTGTATTTTAGAATAGAATATTATAAATATGTACTAAACAGAGAAAATATTTGTGAGAAAACACATTCAAAATATGTATTTAAATACTATTTTTGTGCCATTTTGTTTAATGCAGATGAATGTGTAAATGGGATGGAATGGATTTATGAATGAACATGTGAAAAATTGACACAGACCAGAAATAGACTGATCAGTCCATGTCTAATATGAATTAATCCTTTGACCATATGATTTAACATACTTTGTCTTGAAATTGGAACTACTACTGCAACTACTACAAGCCTAAGTGTAAACAATAGGTCTCTGAGTATGGAGGCTTCCAACCCTTATAGTCAAATGCATCCTAAGTCTTTATTCAGTGGAGATAGATCTGAGATCAATTCTGCTTTTTGCTTTCTTACACTGTCTAATTTGCAACCTCAATCTGACATTCTATTTTCAACTTTTTTCCTCTCTTCAGCTTTGGGTATAGTTTACTGGGGGAAAAATAAAAGAAAGAAAGAAAGAAAGAAAGGTTGTAAGGCAGCTTTCTGCATAATGGCTTTAGAAGTGAATGCAATGTAAGTGAATTGCTCCTTTGATCTGTATTTTTCCCCCTCCAAGATAGATGGAGCAGGTGTACAAGAATTAATGAAGCAACCACCAAATTGCAGGGGTCATTGGTGTGTTGAAAGCTATAAATTAGCCAGATCTTTGGGGAAATTATGCTCTACCTCTGAGATGCTGTCATTTAGAAATCCAAGTTAACCCCTTAGGAAACAACATTTTGAAAGTTGAAAGGAGGGAATATCTGTTGATATTCATTTTGTTTCTGTTTAACCACCATCCCCCTGCAAAAAACCTCTGCGTTGAAGGCATCTGATTTGTAAGACTACAGTTAGTTCTCAAGAAAATTCTAGCTTTACATCTGAAGGCCAAATTATATTTGTTGCCAGAATCTTTATTTCTTTTTCAAAGCTTCCACATTTTTATTGTTTTTAAACCCTCTTTTGCAAAAGGCAGTCAAAGGCCTCTGGAGACATGTTATGTTGATGCTGACTAGAAGGGTATGTATAAAAAGAACATGATTACAGATCATTTTCAGTCATGTTTTGTGGGGATTTTGGTCTGTTGCAGATGACAGAAAAAAAAAATCCAAATTCTCTGTTTTTTAAAGTATGCTTATGTTGTCTGATTATGTGTCCCATTCTGTCAGAGCAAGGCAGGAAGAAAATAGGACCTTGGATCATAGCTCCAAGTGGGTCCTGCTGGCTCAAACTCTCTCCTACTAGATAATTAGGAGGATGTTGTCTCTGAGTTTTGTATTGTCATGTTTTGTGTCCCTAGCTCATCTAATCACCTATGTGGACATACACACCAGAGTGTATCTAGTAACATACAAAGGGAAATAAGCCAATTTATGGTGTTAAAGGTTCCACTACAGTAATCACACATGCACACTTTAAAATAAATTATGGGTTCTCAATTTTGTCATCATGTTGCTTTGGCTATACATCCAATGATTGCTAAAGCTGCTGTGGGATCAGTGACTAGCAGTGCAGAAAATGAAAATGCAGAGCAGGAACGATATAAGGCTCATGCACTGCTTATCTCTGAAAGAGATAGTCAGCGCAGCAAGAATGCCAAAAAGTGCAACAGCTGTTGTTGTGCATGTGTTGCAAAATAAATGCTGGAATGTGTGTGTGGTAAAAAGGAGAAGATATAATCCCCTGACTACAAGTAGCAATTGGAAATGTGTCTGGCCTAATTAAATAGGGCATCAATGTTGGCTGTGTTAATAACCGAACCGCCATTTGTATTTGTATTTTTTTTCTCATAAACTGCAATTCTCTAAATTATATAGATGCTATTCTAGAAACCTAGTAGTTCCAGATTTTTATGGCTGCTTTATTGATTCCTGTGGTATTTTTGTTTTGCATTGTAGTGTATTGCATTCTTTCAGATGTTTGTATTGTATTATATATTTTTAACTGTTTCTATGGCATTTTAGTCTTTTAACTGTTTGTAATCCACCCAGAGAACATAGATCATTGGGCAGATTAGACATATAATGAATGAATGAATGAATGAATGCGACTGTAGTTAAAGAGCTTGATGCTGATTTCAACACAACCATGAAAATGCGGCCCCTCCCTTCCTTAGCTCTGATGACCTCAACCCTCTTGTCTCTCCCTGCCCCTTTCCCCCACAGCGGTAACATACAACTCCTTATGTCAAACCTGAGTTACCTATGTTAACCACAAGTCTCAAAGCATTTATGGCTAGCACTGAAGAGATGGGATGATCTTGTGAGGCAGCACTGGGTAGGCTCCAGAGTAGTGGGTGCACTCCTAAGAGGCAGCTCTCCCAAGCAACAGATTTTGGGCACAGTTAAGGGTGAGAATAGGAAAGAAAGATCTGACCTACAGGGCTTAAAATATCACTGGAAAGCATTCTTGCATTTCTCCCATTCATTTCAATGAACTTTGCACAGGAGAATGTCCTAAAAGGTTGTGCACCATGTTAATTAGTAGTGATAGGAAAACAGTGATAGGAAAACTTCCCTTGGCTTGGTTCAGAATTGTCTCAGTATTGATCAGTGTCAACTCAAGTGCTACTGAAACTTTAACCGAGAGCTTTTGGATCAGTATGTGGCCGCTTTGTGTCATGAGCCACAGAATTAGTGGTTGGAGCATCTGCCTAGCCCAGCCTTTCTCAACCTAGTGCCCTTCAGATATGTTGGACTACAACTCCCATCATCTCTGACCATTGGCAATGCTGGCTGGGGCTGATGAGAGTTGCAGTCTCAGGCATCTGGAGGGCATCAACTTGGGTAAGGCAGGTCTAGGCCATTGAGAACCCCCAGCCCTTGGACTGGCCCTCTGAGCCTCTCTGGCTCAGATTTTAATCTGTTGTAGAATGTAGAGAAGAACTCAGATCCACCCTCTCACCCACCTGTTTGCTTTCAACCCCTTCCCATGCATCTGCCTACTTTCCTTGCTGGTGCTTTGTCTCCAGTGGTGGTGAAAGCGAAGCATCTCTCTCTCTTCTACCTTCCTCCCTGGTTACTGCATGGTTGCTTGTGCAAATGGTTTACCTAAAGTGGAAATAAAGCATGTTAAAGAAAAGAAAAGAATTATCTGACAATAACAAACTTTACATGCAAATTCCAGAAATCCAAAATGGAAGATTGGAGAAAGAATGGTCATGAGGCAGCTCCACAACCAGGACACGGTAAATCCATTGCAGGAGGCAATTCAGAGAAATTTGGAAGCACCCTAATTTGAGAAATATAACCATAAAGTTTTAAGATATATCTAATGCTACCCTGTTCTTCATTGCATCTTCCAGGTCTCCACCACTTTCTATTATTTCGTAGAAAGATAAGGATTCTGTTATAAAAGAGACTGTGAAAGTGGAAAGTATATATAAGAATCTAGAGTCACTGAAAAGTCAAAACACACGTGGCACCACTGATTGATCCACCCCAAGAGGAAATATTTAGAACATTCTTTTCCTATCACAGTATATATCTATTTTCTGAACACAGTGTCATGCGTTGCCAACATCTCATTTATCTTCATCTCTTCTTCTTTCTCTATGAACAGACCAATTAAATGTTCAGATCTTTGTAAGAAGCAAAATGCAGTTTTCTTCTTCTCCCCACTCCTAGCTTGTACCTTCCCTTCAATCCCAACCAGAAACTGCACTGATTCAAAAATCAGCATATAAAACAGGGGGAAAGGAATGGGCTTTGCTAGCTGTATTGTATCCATCTGCTGTTTCAATTCATAATGAGCTTCAAGATGTTTCAATAGAATAGAGATCCTGCTGGTAAAATTTCAAAGAATGTAAAATAAGATCACATGAACTGACTACTGAGGCAATCTATTGTTAAGAGGGATGGTTAACAATGGGAAGTTTTTCAGTGGAATAATTAGAAGTGATGACAGAGCCTCTCAGATATATTGAGTGAATACTGATATTTCAATAGAACTCAAAGGGTGCAGTCCTGTCGCCAGGAAGGAAATTCCTGTTGTCTTCAGTTGAGCACAAATAACTATGTAAAGAATTGCACTCTAAACAGTTCTGGGGAACTATTGTGATATATACATGTTAGGGCATGTTAGGGCAATATCATTAAACCGTAAGAGGTTATATGTATATTTGTTTCTAGACTTGATAACTCAACAAACAGTAACTATATTTAAAGCTGGAGCAGAATGATCCTATGACCCCTATACAGCATCTAGGGGGTGGGGGTGGGGGATAGGATTATTTAGATTCCCAGATCCAAGGTCAGAAAAGAAGGAGCTCTGATCCCGGATCTGGAGATCCGTGCTCTTGCAGCTGGTGTGGAAAGAACTGCACCGGCTACTTCTCCGAGGTCATAAGACCGACCTCAGAAAAGGGGTAAAGGGGGCATTTCAGGGTTCATATGATGTATCCTGGCAGCACTCCAGTCTCCCTCCCTCCCCATCCAAAGCACCACAGCTAGATGGCCGAAATCACCCATCTAGCTGTCTGATTTGCCATGCAGGAAGAGTGGGGAGGCAAAGAGTGGGGAGGCACCCCTCCCACCGTGCATAGGATGCCCGTAATAGATTGCACCCTAAATAGCTTAAAACCAGGTTACCACAGAAACCATCTGTTCTCATAGGAATTTGCTTAGCATTTAAAATGAGCTTCATAGACCCTGCTTTCTATGCCACTCATAGGTGAGATCACATGGGTGGGTATGCGAAAGAGGACCTTTTTAGCGATGTGGCCATAATGAAAGGACTCATTCTCAGTGGAGATTCTTCCGACCACCTCTCATTCCATCTTTAGATGGAAGTTTTTGCAGCAGGGCTCCAATTAATTCCTTTGCTTCCATGAACCCCATGATAATGTGGGAGTTCTCACTTGATGGTGCCTCTGCTTCAGTGTCCTTTATCTCACAAGCCATGTTCAAAATTTCTCCCTTGTGGCATTGCTGACATATTATCAGAGAATCAGATGTCCAGATTTTGGGAGTTGGCCCCTTGAGCCAGGAAGCAAGCATAATCAAGGCCACAGGTATGCTAAGAACCTGGAAAATTGAGGCAGCAATAGCAATAATACTATCTCTTGCCTCCAGGACCCAAATTGCTTAGGGATGGGTGAGAATTTACCAAAATTCACCAAGTTCTCCATATTCAGGACAAAAAGTACTTTAAATAATAATATAATAATATTTTTTTAAAAAAAGAACGTTGCAGAAACCAAAACTGATAGATTCATTCATCCAGGCCCAGGGTCATAGAATCATAGAAAAGTAGAGTTGGAAGGGGCCTACAAGGCCATCGAGTCCAACCCCCTGCGCAATGCAGGAATCCAGGTCAAAGCATCCCTGACAGATGGCTGTCCTGCTGCACCTTGAATGCCTCCAGAGTGGGAGAGCCCACCACCTCCCTAGGTAGTTGGTTCCATTGTTTTATTGCTCTGTCAGGAATTTTTTCCTGATGTTTAGGTGGAATCTGGCTTCCTGTAACTTGAGCCCATTATTCTGTGTCCTGCAAACTGGGATGATCGAGAAGAGATCCTGGCCCTCCTCTTTGTAACAACCCTTTAAGTACTGGAAAAGTGCTATCATATCTCCCCTCAGTCTCCTCTTCTGAAGGCTAAACATGTCCAGTTCTTACAGTCTCTCCTCATAGGGCCTTGTTTCCAGTCCCTTTATCATCCTTGTGTCCTCCTCTGAACCCTCTCCAGTTTGTCTACATCCTTCTTAAAGTGTGGTGCCTAGAACTGAACGTGGTACTCAAGATGAAGCCTAACCAGTGCTGAGTAAAGGGGAATTATCACTTCACGCGATTTGGACGCTATACTTCTATTAATGCAGCCCAAAATAGCATTTCCCTTCTTTGCAGCCACATCGCATTGCTGGTTCATATTCAGTTTGTGATCTACAACAATTCCAAGATCCTTCTCACTTGTAGCATTGTTGAGCCAAGTGTCCCCCATTCTGTAACGGTGCATTTGGTTTCCTTTCCCTAGGTGCAGCACTTGGCATGTATCCCTATTAAATTTCATTCTGTTGTTTTCGGCCCAGCACTCCAGCCTATCAAGATCACTTTGAATTTTGTTTCTGTCTTCCAGAGTATTAGCTGTTCCACCCAACTTTGTGTCATCTGCAAATTTGATAAGCATTCCCTGCACCTCTTCATCCAAGTCATTAATAAAAATGTTGAAGAGCACTGGGCCCAGGACCAAGCCATGCGGTACCCCGCTCGTTACCTCCCCCCAGAACCACACCAACGTTTCTGGAAAACGGGACAAAGGAAGAACACATTCATAGATTACAGAGTTGGAAGGGGCCTACAAGGCCATCGAGTCCAACCCCTGCTCAATGCAGGAAACTAGAGGAGGGGGTCTCCCATCCAAGTAATAACCAGGCCTGACCCTGCTTAGCTTTCCACGCTCAGACAAGCTGAGCCGGCGTGAGCCACGGGCAGCAGTACTGGAGAAGGAGGGTTAGTAAAATATTAAACATGGCTAAAAAAAAAACCCACTCTCTACCTGTTAAAATCAAAGACCTCCTAAGAAAAGCTGTTCTCCACGTACATATTCTCAGGATGCGTTGCAACTTTCTGAAGCATGCTGAGCACTCTTTGAGTCCGATTCTGTAGCCAGTTGTGGATCCACCTGATAGTTGTTCCATCTAGCCCACTTTTAGCTAGCTTGCTAATCAGGATATCATGAGGCACTTTGTCGAAAGCTTTCCTCAAGTCCAGATATGTTATGTCCACAGCATTCCCACAGTCCACAAGGGAGGTTACCCGATCAAAAGTGCCTAAGTGCTTTGCTCTTAAAAGTCTCAGTTTGAATCCCTGTGTATTTAACTATGCTAATGCTGAACTGTGGTTGCCACCTCTTTTTTCTAACATGCTCCTCATCTTAAACAGCTATATGACAGGCAGGTACAAACAGCATGGTCCTGTCCATACTGGGATTAGATGTGCTTATTAAATTTGGTCAGTGCAGATAGCTGAGAATTTAGTTTCAGTTCATTTTTTATATGAATTTACCAAAATTCACAAATTTCTTCATATTTGGGAGAGAAAATTCTTGAGATTTTTTTAAAAAAAATGAATGTGGGAGAAAGCAAAATGACAGATTTGCCCATCTCTAACTATGTAAAGACACGTACAGAGTTTTATGAGTTCAGATCAGACAGGAGGTTACAAGAGCAGCCCATACCAGTAGAGCATAATGCCCACACCTCTCCAGGAGCAAGGTTGGCTCACTCAAATGACTGGCAAGCTACTCACATTCCAGACCATTTCTCTTGCATCATTATTTCCAGCTCCGTTTGCAAGTATCCAGATTCATGGCTCAGACTCACATCTGAGAGTTTGGATATTTAAAATACATCTGCAACCTTTTTTCTGTCCCTTCCCTACATATGTTGTTTTAAAATGTGCCACGTTGCATGGAAAGCAACTATGAAAGAAAAGGAAACAACAATTTGCATGACCTTGAATAGATCAAAAAGATGCACTATCACAGTCTCCTAATAAGCTATTTAAGATAATATTGTTTGCACCTAGGACTAAGTGATCTTGTACAATCTGTCTTTGTATAGATCTAGTAAGAGTTTCCTTAAAGACTCATCTAAAAACTAGTTTGTTAGTTTGAGAATTCTCACTGATAATCCTCCTTGCCTCAGTGCCAAAAACATGTAGCTCTTGACACAGCCAATAAACCAAGCAGACACTTTTAACATTTTATTTATTTGTTTATTTATTATATTTATACCCCACCTTTTTTCCTGCAAGGAACACAAGGCGGCTTACATAATCCTCCTCCTCCTCCTCTCCATTTTATCCTCACAACAATCCTGTGAGGTAGGGTAGGCTGAGAGTCAGTGACTGGCCCAAAGTCACCCAGTGAGTTTCATGGCCGAGCGGGGACTAGAACCCGGATCTCCCGAGTCCCAGTCTAACACCCTAACCACTATGCCACACTGGCTCTTTAATTTGCACAATTTACACAATTAAAGTATATTTCTGCAGTTTGCTTTTCTGCCCCTTTTGTTCAGATATTGTGGAACAAAACTTACATTCAGTTTATGTAAAAGCAGTTCTGTAAAACTATTTGGAGATGGTATCTGACTCCAGTAAGATTAAATAAAATAGACAGTAATTGTGCTTCATTGTGTTGGAGAGGTTGTCAGGAACTTGGTACTTATGCTCATATGTGGTGGAGTTGTAAAAGCATATTGGATTTTTGGAATAATATTTTTTCAGAAATTTCAGAAATTATTGGCATTAATTTGGAGGTCTGTCCGAAATTAGCATTGTTATCAATAACGGAGAAACTTCTGTGCTCTCAAGAGATAAAGGAATTAATTGTAAGTTTGTTAACGGCAGGGAGATTACTGATAGCAAGGAAATGGAAAGTTCAACATCAGTATTTAATTATAGATTGGTATAAAGAGGTGTGGGATATTGCTTTAAATGATAAATTAACATGTAGTATTAAATGTAAAAAGGGACAATTAAAGAAAAATAATTTTAAGGATATATGGGGACCATTTTTAGATTATGTTTTAGTAAAGGGAAAAGGGAGTAAGCCATGTCAAGATATGATGTATTTTTGGAATATAGTTTAATAATGGATTATGTGGATAGAATTATTTTTTTGGCCCCGTGGTGACGGGTGCACTTTTGGAGTTTATGATTTGTGGGTTTATGTTCTTTTGTATGTGTGTTCATTTAAAAATAAATAAAATTGTAAAAAAAAAAAAAAAGCAGTTCTGTACCATTTATAATGAGCCCTCCCTTCGCAAGCTTTAAATGTATTCAAACTATGTTTTCTGTGCTCTTTATTGTTTTATTTTACACTTGCAAATATTGAACTGATGAAATTTGCCAAAGAGGTTAACACTTCAAAGTGTCTATACAACACAAGATGTTTCTGGGTTTATTTGTTTTTTCAGCCTGCCCTTTACTGAAATTCTATTACCCCAGTCCAGGAAGGGGGATTTGCACATGGAATGGGATCAGGCTTCTGAATATGCACTGTTGGTAATGAACTGGCTGGAGATATCTATTGATGGATAAGGATATGTGTATGAAACTTAGAGCTGGACTGGGGCGAAGGGCCAAGTCTGAAATCCTGTACACACTTATCTGGGAGTAAGACCTACTAAAATCAGTGGAAATTACTTCTGAGTAAACATGTATAAGACTATGCTGAAAATAAAATCAAATAAAAAAGCAGACTTGATATACTGGAATCTGTCTGAATCTGCAGTTTCTTTCTCTGAGTAGAGGTGATGGTGAATGTATTGTTTTACAGTATCTGCTATCTAGTTTGTTTGTTACACAACATAGATATTTGCTTATGAATCCAGCCATATTTTTGTGTCTGTCAGAAAACCAACTCAAGAAGTGGTAAATGTGGGGAAGCCTTACCTCCTGATTAAGACCTCTGCCTTTAGCATGGCCGGATTAAGATAGGGGCTGTGGGAGCCGCCGCTCCAGGCCCTTAACAGATAATCGGCCCGCAATTATAGGGACAATTATAGGGACACCCGGTGATTTTTCCCCCTTTGGAGTTAGCTCTGATCGTTATCATTCAGCATAATTAATGATTTTTTCAAGATTAGAAAGGTGTTCTAAGCACATCTGCATTACAGGCTTGAGGCAAGACCTAGCAAGAACTGTTGTTCTCAAATTAGCATTTCAGTATCTTTGCATTTCAATCACTGTTACTACATTTCTTTGTGAGAACGTCTAGCACATGGGGGGCTTGCTAGGGTCTGTAATATTCAGATTTAGAAGGGACCTCTCTCTCCAGCCTCGAGCAAAAGATCTTTCTGATTCGCAGCTCAATTGTCCAAATGCTAGTTTAACACACACACACACACACACAAAAAGCAACAAGAACAACACAATTATTCTTGTTCAAGCAAAGCTGGCTTTTTGTTGTGGCTGCTTTTTTTTTTTTTTAATAAATAATTTGGGGGAAATTGGGAAGACCCTTACTGATGAGCTGCAGGAGTTTTTGAGTTTTTGCTCCGGCTGGTCCTGATGGCCCTCCTCTGCACAGGTAAGGTTCAAAAGTTTGACTCTTTTGATCTGCAAGTTCTCCTTCTCCTTCTCTTCTGTAAAAGGGCTTTCCCTCTTTTGTGAGCCAAACTGAATGTAAGGGCTGTGTGTTTGTGGGTGTGGGTGTCTGCCTTTTGGGGGTGTTGATCCTCCTGCCGCCTGCAAAATGTCACCTGCTTGGCTAATACTGTGTGTGTGCGTGTGTGTGTGTGTGTATGTGCGCTTTCATGGGGAATTGTGTGGCATTTTTTTAAGTTTTATTTTGAAAAACCCCAGAGAACAGAGTTCACCAAATATCCCTCTTGGATATTTTGGACTACAGTTCTCATTTGCCTCAGGCAGCATGGCCAGTGGCTGGGGAAGATGGTTTATGTTTATTTAAAAATGGTTGTTGTGAATGTTCTATTTATGTGAATGTGTCTGCCTTTTGGGGGTGTTGATCCTCCTGCCGCCTGCAAAATGTCACCTGCTTGGCTAATACTCTGTGTGTGTGTGTGTGTGTGTGCACGTGCGCTTTCATGGGGAATTGTGTGGCATTTTAAGTTTTATTTTGAAAAACCCCAGAGAACAGAGTTCTGTGTGTGTGTGTGTGTGTGTGTGTGTACGTGTGTGCTTGGCTAATACTGTGTGTGTGTGTGTGTGTGTGTGTGTGTGTGTGCGCTTTCATGGGGAATTGTGTGGCATTTTAAGTTTTATTTTGAAAAACCCCAGAGAACAGAGTTCACCAAATATCCCTCTTGGATATTTTGGACTACAGTTCTCATTTGCCTCAGGCAGCATGGCCAGTGGCTGGGGAAGATGGGAGCTGGGGCCCCAAACATTTGGAAGGGCCCCGGTTGGGGAAGACTGCCCTAGAGGTTAAAAAACGTGGAGGTACTTATCATCAACGATATGTGATGAATGGTTTTATTGAGTTAACAAGCTTATTGTTTACAAAAAAAGAAATATTTTCAATATGTTTCTGTTTTGGCACTTTAATGGTAATTAAAATATTTAATTTGTTTTAATATAAAATTGCGTCTTCATTTTATTTATTTCCATAAAAAGGCCCACCAAAATCCTCAGCACCAGGCCCATAATGCTCTTAATCCGGCCCTGGCCTTTAGTATGCACCAGAATATATATGGCAAGTAAAACCATACCATGCTTTCACCCGTACAGACAACCACAGAAATCCATGGTGGAATATTCTAGCACTTGGTGCGTTGGGCCTTTACTGTGCATCTCAGATGTCAGTGCTTTCGTAGTCACCAAAATCTGTTCAAAATAAAATTCAATTCTGAATTTGCCGTTCTAGTTGCAGTTCTACCACATACTCATTTATCTAGCCGGTGTTCTAGGAAATTTCAAGGAAGGCTATAGCAACAAGTATTCCATATTACTCTAGTATTTTTTACTCTCACAGTATTTTAGTCTATTCATGATGTTATTTCCTCCAGTTCCTGGAAGTTCCAGAAAACATACAAGCATGGGAACATACGTTTACATATGTTTAAGACTACGGAACTTATTATTTATTCATTTAGTACATTTCTAATCTGCCCAATAGCTAATGTTCTCTGGGTGGATTACAACCAGTTAGAAAACTGAAATGCCATTTTAAAACACAGTTAAAAATATAAAATAGGCTGCAATTTGTCTGGGTTCAGATGGTTAATCTAAAATGACAGCAAAATATTACAAATTCCTCCTCACACACCCACACTAGAGAATAAGGGGAGGAGGGGGAGTGTGTGTGCCCGCAGCATGGATTTATATCATCTTGTTTTAGCTTTTTCTACAGGTTTTGAGAGGTGTAAGCATTTGTGATGTTTGTGTTCGCACTAGTTACCAAGGTCACTCAATTCAGAAGCAACTCAGAAGCATGAGTTAAGAATCGGTATGTAGAGTTCAGTTTTCTTTTTATATGTCTTGATGCAGTTATCGAAGTTCTTGGCAGGCACTGAGTATGAATTATTACTGAGTTTGTCCTGCCAGAGCAGGGAGAAAAAAAAGTGTAAAATGATGTTTGGAAAGGCTGCTTGCCATGCCAGAGTTGGTGTGTGAATTTTGCATATCCATTTCTTCCGGGTCTTCAAATATGCAAAGGATGTGGAAGGAATTGTTTTCCCTCAGCACCTTATTACAGGCCCTGGTGGCCTATTCCATATGAATTCCTGCTTCTAGACATACTGCTTCCAATTCTACAGAAGTCTAGCACTTGACAGACATATCTGGACTCAACTGATAGCAAGTCCACATGATCTTTTGAGATGTGGCAGCTGTGTGGTTTGCAAGGCTGGCCTAAGACATTTTGCTAACTGAAATGAATGGCAAGATGGTGCCCCCATGACTTTGCCCCCAGTTTAAGTTGCAGCCTAGATTCTATGCATGGCAGTCATCCTGGACACAGTGCAGCTCACAGTAGCATGATGAGTGAACATTAACACAGCTAAAACCCCAATTGTCATGTTATCAGTGTCATAAATAGTAAGCAAAACATTTTCCTATGCCAAGTGATTTATTTCTCAACTCAGTAAGTTCAGGTGATAACATCAGCAATGTCAATATGTAAGTCAGCCTACATCTATTTATGTTATTTATTTATTATATATTTAGCCCACCCAATAACAAAAAAAGTTATCTGGATGGATTAAAATATTAAAATCAATATAGAATAAAAACAGGAACAGTAATCAACACAGAAAATACTCTCTCGATAGATAGATAGATAGATATAGATAGACTGCTGTTCCTCTACCATTTTAATGTTACCTTTACACACCTGTTACACACACACACACACACACACACACTTTATTTATTTATTTATTTTATTTACAATATTTGTATGCCGCTCCATATCTAAGTAGATTCTGGAGCAGTGAACAATAAAAAGATAAAAACAGATAAAAGAAACAAAAACAATATACTGAAAAAAAGATAACATTAAAATGGTGGTGGAACAGCAGAGAAGGCTTCCCGGAACAAGGAGGTCTTCAGCAGGTGCGGAAAGCAACACAATGTCGGAGCATGCCTGACCTCCAGGGGCAGGGAGTTCCACAGAAATGGAAGGCCCTTCCCCTGGTGGACTCCAATTGGGCCAAAAGTCCATAAGGAACCACCAGGAGCATGCCATCTGATGATCTCAGTGTGATGAATGGGTTAACAGTTAGGCAGAGTAGATGCGCCCAACAACCTATCGGGGCTCGCCTGGAGAGGGTTCTGATGGGAGGGGGAGCTTTATGTTTATATGTGCCTGTGTGTGTGAGATAGTTAGTTGAGGGTTGAGGGTTTAGAGTGTTAGAGAAAAGGAGTTGTACCTGCTTAGAGAAATGTTTACTTAAGAAAATAAACACCACAATAACCAGCCCTGGTATGTTAAGAGTTAATCTCCCACAGACAGATTGTCCGCTCGGGTTTGTCTGATGAGAGAGGAAAATCTTGTGACAGAGAGGGAACTGATGCCCTGGAGCTAACATATCTCAGCCACTGGGTTAGTGATGTGAACTAACAGCCAGGTGGTAGGGAGAGAAATAAAATTTAAATAACCGGCCACATTATCGTCACAAGATAACCACCAGGAGCATGCCATCTGATGACCTCAGTGACCGGGCAAGTTGGTATGGGAGAGGAGGTGCTCTCTCAGGTAACCTGGTCCCAAGTTGTTTTGGGCTTTGTACACAAGTACCAGAACCATAAACCTGACCCGGGAGCGAACAGGTAGCCAGTGCAGTTCCTTCAACAAAGGAGTTGCATGCTGAAAAGGGGCAGCTTCCGACAGTAGCCGAGCTGCTGCATTCTGCACTAGCTCCAGCTTCCGGAGCAGCCTCAAGGGCAGCCCCACATAGAGCGCATTGCAGAAATCCAGAGCTGAGGTTACTAGTGCCTGTGTCACTGTGGCCAAGCTATCACTGTTCAGGTATGGCCATAGCTGCCGAACCAATTGAAGATGGTAAAAGGCACTCCGAGCTGCAGTGGTAACTTGGGACTCGAGCCACAATGATGGATCTAGGAGTACCCCCAGACTACAAACCTGATCTTTCAAATGGAGTGCCACCGCATCCAGAGCAGGCTATGAGCCTATCTCCCAGACTTGGGAACCACTCACCCACATGACTTCCATCTTCCCAGGATTCAGCCTCAGTTTATTGGCCCTCATCCAGCCCATCATGGAGTTCAGGCACTGATCCAGGACATGCACAGCCTCCCCTGATTCAGTTGTCACAGGGAGACAGAGCTATGTGTCATCAGTGTACTGATGGCATTTGGCTCCAAATCCCCTAATGACCGCTCCCAGTGGCTTCATATAGATGTTAAACAACATTGGGGACAAGATGGTACCCTGTGGAACCCCACAGTGGAATTGCCAAGGGTCCGAGGAATAGTCACCCAATCTTACTCCCTGAAATTGACCCTGCAAGTAGGACTGGAGCCACTGTAACACAGTGCCTCCAATGCCCAAGCTGCAGAGTCAATCTGGGAGGATACCATGGTCGATGGTATCGAAAGCTGCTGAGAGATTGAGTAGAATCAACAGGGTCACACTCCCACTATCCTTCATCCGATAAAAGTCATCCATATGGGTGACCAAGACTGATCCAGTCCCATAACCAGGTCAAAACCCAGACTGGAATGCGTCTAGATAATCAGTATCCTCCAAGAGTGCCTGCAGTTGCTTTGCCACGACCGTCTTTTATTATATATAAAATCTAAACTGTAATATCTAGAACAGGGGTCCCCAACCTTTTTGGGTCAGTGGGCACATTTGGAATTTTGTGAGAGTGTCGTGGGTTCTCTCATAAAATGGCCATCAGGGGGACTGTCCATTCACAAAATGGCTGCTATAGTTCATATGACCAGCCACAGAACACTCATTTCCAGAAGGAAAACTGGTGAGAGTGTAAGAAAAGTAACTTACCCAAGAACCTATGTGCAATGTAGAGGTGGAGTACTAGTTCATTGACAGGAAAATCCACGACGGCCCTCTGGAAGCCACTAGGATCCATTAGCCTCTGCGGCAGACCATTCTAATTGGTTTCCCATCCTTGTAGAGGGGAAATGGCATTGAAAGTCTAAACCACAAGAGGCAGTGGTCTGACCATGGCAAAGAGGTAGATATTAAATCCCCCTGCTTTTAGTTCACCATCTTCATGCCCCACTGAGAAAAAACAAATCCAAAGTGTGACCTGCTACATGTGATGGGCCAATGCCATGTTGGAATAGCTCCATGGCTGTTATGATGTTCCTGAAGTCCTGAGCCACCCAGATTGGACAGCCTCAACATGAATGTTGAGGTCCCCCACGATAATCATTCTAGGAGATTTTGTTATGGCCCAATCCTATCTGATCAGAAGATTCTAAGATAGAAGCTTTTGTCTAGTCCAATTCTGCAGTTCCTTATTTTCAAAATCAATTTTGTCCCTGTCCCATGTGCATTTTCTTGAAGCTTGACATGAAACATACACAACAGGCACTAAATAAATCACAGATGGCAGTAGTAGTCATTGTACTGATAAGAGATATTGGGGCTCATCAAAGGGCAGGCATTTCCCACTCACTGTACAGATACATAAGTATTTTATAATAATTGTTTAGATGTTTGAGACTTGGCATTGCAACCCAGTTATACAAAAGACATCCTCCTTGCATTTAGTTTTCTATAAAATACATTTGTTTACTTTGTCTGACTTGTTTGTTTTAAATGGGTTGCATTGTGCTGGGCCATACAAAGTGATCTGACTGAGCCAAATTGATATGACTCATTAACTTCCAGATATTTCACAGTAAACATCCAACACAAATCTCTCTGGGCTTTTAAAAGGTAATTGTTTGCATCCCTGGAAATGGTGAATTCCAACCTCTATTTTCATGACAGCAGATAGTTTTCAAATATCTCGGCACAAAGCATTGAAAAAGACAAGTTGGCTTTGGTCTCAGATGCTCAGCACATCTCTAATTGCAGAAGGGAACTTTTTTTTTAATGTTCAGATCTGCAATTTTGCTTAGACTGAAATGAAATACTGTGATACTGCAAGGCACTAGAAAGTGAATTGCAAATGTTCCAAGGCAAGGGGGGACATCCTAAATTGTTATTGCAAAAACACTTTACAAATTGAACTACTTTCAGGAAGAAAATGTGCAGTTTATTGGTAGATAAGTAAATAAACCCTAAATGTGTACAAAGAATTTGCAAAACCATGCATTTTGAGAACATAAGTGGAAGATATTGTCAAGGATGGGATGATTCAGCCAAAGTTAAGCATCTAATGACCCATTCACTTCGATGAGAGAATTTTAAGCATATGCTTAACTCTCCCATTTAAGTCAAACAGATATTGCAAGTGCTTAACACTGGCTGAATCATACACCATATTTGAAACAGTAGACAAAGAGAAAAAGTAGCTGATAAAAATCCAGTCTTCCCTTATGAAGTGCTATGGGAGTATGGAGTCTTGAGACTACATTTCCAAAAGCTCTTGCTGAGACCTGAGTCTTTTACTTATACAGGATGGTTGGCTTCCTGGGGGAAAAAACGGAAAGCACACAAGACTGAGAAAGGACCACAACTAGAGATGTCAGAGAAATCTGAAACAAATTCAAATGACTTTGGATCTCTATGCATTTGACCTGCAGATTCTGCAGCAAACCAGCATCTTCCAAGTCACACAGATTCTACACACTTGCGGTCCATTTTTTTGCTTTCTGGAACTGTACACAAATTTAGACAAAAATATGAACCTTCCTGGAAAATATGTGAATATATGCACCATTTAAAAACACACACAACATTTTATACATCTCTGATATGTAACACTCTTTTATTACGTGCTCTGCTCATTGATTGTATGCTGAGCTAAAAAAAGTATGCAAAATATTATGTGCCAGTGAATGTTACATAAATTGCAGCAGACTTTTCCAAATGGGGAGGGGGGGGAATCCAATTCTGTCAATCAGCAGATGACGGAACGAAAGACACCTGATAATAGATGAAACACACATGGAATAGATTTTTTAAAAAATCTCCTACATCCCTAGATCAACCTCTGGGTGATTTGCAGTAGTTCAGCAAGGGTTGCAGGACTCCCAGTTGCCTAACAACTGCCAACAACTAAAAAAACCTCCCTCTCCCACCAAATAAAAACCAAAACAAGTTGCTAAAAAAGAATACTTGGGGTGGGGGGACCAGGGGGTGTATTTTTCTGTGAAAGGACTTGTGAGCTTGGTTCTCATTCTGATCACAAATTTCTGGGCTGAGCATGTTCTCAGAGGCATCCTGTTCATTAATTTTTAGTGTATGATATGACCATCCGTCTGAGCCACTATATTGTACCTTCCTCTGGTTGGTGGATCTCAGGGTTCCAGTAAAACACAAAGTAGATCTCCAAGCCTGAAGTCTGTCCACCTTTGTAGAATATTCTTGTTAACAGTCTGGAAGAAATGGTAGTAGCTCTACTGGGATTGTTTCTACACAAACTGACTCTGTGGGAAAGCTCTTGAAAAGGAAGGCCTAATATATTGCTTACAGCAAGTTCTACTTTTGAAATGGCAAGTGCACAAGCTTGAGCAGCTACACTTCAAATTCACTTCTTTCATGTCACCACCTAGGTGGCTGCAACCTTCCACCTTCCAGCTTCATGTCAGTGTGATTGCTGAAATCCACCAGGGTTGGTATAGAGGTTAGAGTAAGACAAAAAGGCAGCTGTGCCAATGTTTCATAGTTCCTGATGCATTTCAAGAAGACCTCCTTATCAAGGAAAATTCTTGATTTCATCCCAAACTTCTGAATCATTGCTTAGAACTCAAGCTTGAATGAGTTAGAGGCAAGAAGTTCTAAACAACCATTTGAAAGTTTGAAATCAAGGATTTCCCTTGATAAAGAGGTATTCTTGAAACATGCTGGGAATTACAAAACATTGGTGCAGCTGCCTTGTGTGTGTGTGTGCTTCTAATGGCTTTTACAGCTGTATTTTTTAAAATATATATTTTGTTGTTGTTTTAGTATAGAGGTTACTAGCACTGATGTCCCTTCAGAACTTGCCTCCCATTCTCAGTACACAAGCACATTCCTGATTTTAAAGTTGTTATCCAAGTATATGGAAAAGCCAAATTAGCCAATTATTCCCAGCTCTGTTAAACATGAGTGCCGCATTTACACTGCTGCAGGCCTTTTAAATTTTGCTGGAACATCGCATGGGACTAATGGACAGTGGCTTTGATCCTAACTTTTTATTCAATCAATGAAAGCAGCTTCTGTTCATGAAGTTGCACTCTCCTTCCATGGATGAAACTCCCACAGAGTGAAAAGTTAGAATCTACCAGTCCCTTTGGCTTCTTAAAACTATGTTCTGAACTTCTAGTTCTCCTCTGCCTACTGAAAATGTATTAAACTGTCTTTTGTCTGTGTTATCCATTTGCATGATAAGTATTTCAGCTCAAATTCTTTAAACAGCTTTTCTTATTTTTAGAAAAATGGACTGTCAGCCATTCTGACTTCAGTAATACTTCTTGACTGAGAAGCAACTACTTAATAAACACAGATTATCAGGGCAGATTTGTGGACTGAACCTTGACTCAAATTAAGCCCTGCCTGAATTCAAACAGTATTTTCATGTCTTTCTAAAGCTTCTAGTGAACAGCTAGCATTTCTCAAATTTTAATGTACTCTTTCTCATACTGAAAGTATATTTATTATTGAAAGCTGATATTAATATTTTTAGGATTTTCAGGCATGCCTTGCTTAATTGAAGGATTTGTACCAAAGTTGCAGATGTATCATATATTGGTTTTCAAATATAGGAAAACAATGGTTATTACAATATACTGAAGGAAGGGGAAGAAATTGATGAGGACTATGGACCAACTCTTTAGCAACAAATGACATCCTGTCTTAGTACACTTTTTGGACCAATCTCTGTTACTTGATCTTCTGTGTCTAATTTCTCCAGGGAATATTATGACATCCCTTGATTGTGTCTTCCTTTTTTTAATTTGCAATAGCAAAATGCTTATGAAACAGTACACACACACAGAGAGAGAGAGAGAGAGAGAAAGAGAGAGAGAGAGAAATAATCAGTTAAGGATGATGTTGATGAAAGACCATGCTATTGCTTCTCTCCTCATGTTCTTCATTCTTTCAGTATCAGATGCCTACAAAAGTGAATTGTGATAAGAACTGTAGCCCTTTCACAAATCATGCTGTGTACTGGAAAAGGAAGAAAGAGGAAAAGTTTTCTCACTCCCACAGTACTCCACTCTTCTGTGTTCCTGTGCGAATGTCAGGGATAACATATCCTTAAATTAGCAAAGCTTACCACTGTGTTTGAAAGGCTGTCATTCTGGTGTGCTATTCCCTGGGAACAGCTTACAAAGGTTCACCTAAATAAATAAATAAATTTAAAAAAACAAAACATGTAACAGTATGTATCCACTCTAGTGCAAGAGGTTATAATAACCAAATAGAAAACTGAAGCCCATTAAATGACTTCTCTACAAAAGTAAGGCTACAATACAATCCCAATACACACTTGCCTGGGGGTAAGTCCAATTGAACTCAGTAGGGCTTCCTTCTGAGTGGACATGCATAGGATTGCACTGTGAGACTATAATATAGCAACCTTCATCTGATGCATGTGGCTCATGCTGGCTCAGCTTGTCTGAGCGTGGAAAGCTAAGCAGGGTCAGGCCTAGTTATTACTTGGATGGGAGACCCCTCCTCTAGTTTCCTGCATTGAGCAGGGGGTTGGACTCGATGGCCTTGTAGGCCCCTTCCAAGTCTCTGATCCTATGATATCCTATGATATCCTATCCTTTGTAGATTGGTTAGGATAATCTACACATCAAGGTACTAACATCTACAAAGTATGCCTAATATCTATTTAACTACAATATTTGGGTCAATGTAAGCAAAGCTCTAGGTATTTTCTGCATTAAGATAGAAATAATAATGAGGTAATTATTGTGTAAGAAGCATGGAAAGGCAGAAGTTAGATAACTTTACTTTGGAGTTTTACAGAAAAACATGTTTTCCACTGTTACGTGACTGCTATAGTTGAGAGGACACATATAAACAGAATGTATTCTTCTAGTAGGAGTAAATGCAGTTTATGTGTAGGGGAGAGAAGGAATCACCTGAAAGTCACAATATTCTGTTGAAACTTTATCAACTTTAAGAGAGAGTGGTAAATACACGGGGACATCTGAACTAGTCTAATGGCCTTGGCATTTCTCCATGTAACAGTATGCAACTGTGTGGGGGATAAAATATCTGACTTAAGCTGCAATCCTATGCACATATTCCTGGGAGTAAACGTTGTCTAGGGGCCATAGGATTGCTCCCTAAGAGTACAATCATCCTCATCTTATGGATGAGGATGATTTATTTCATTTCTATACCACCCAATAGCCGAAGTTCTCTGGGTGGTTTACAGCAATTCACAAAACACAGATACAATAATAAAATACAGCATAAAAATACAGATGCAATAAAATATAGCATAAAATTTCAAGATACATAATTTTAAAACAGTTTAAACAGCTAAACAAATTCAATTTTAAAAAACCCTAAACCTGTTAAAACGGCAGACATGTCCAATCATGTGGCATTAAATGCCTGGGAGTAGAGGACAGTCTTAACCTGGTGCCGAAAAGATGACAATGTTGGCACCAGGCGGGCCTCAGTGGGGAGATCATTCCAAAATTGGGGGGCACCACTGAGAAGGCCTTCCCCCTTGTTGCCACCCCCTGAGCCTCCCTTGGAGGTGGCACTCTAGGTTAAAACCAGCACCTTGAATTGGGCTCAGAAGCATACAGGCAGCCCGTGCAAGTAGGCCAGAATGCTCTTATATGTCCAGACCTTCTGGACCCAGTTATTAATGTGGCTGCCGCATTTTGCACAAGCTCCACATAGAGTGCATTGCAGTAGCCTAACTTGGAGGTTACCAGAGAATAGATTACTGAAATCAGGTTATTCCAGTCCAGATAGGGGCATGACTGGGCAACCAGCCAAAGCTGGTAGAAGGCACTCTGTGCCACTGAGGCCACCTGAGCCTCAAGTGACAAAGATAGCTTCAAAGACTGTGTTCCTGATAGACAGAGGGTTCCGAGATCGGAGCTTTCCATCTAACCTATGCCCTGCTGGCTAGAGCCAGGCAGTGCAGGAGGAATGATGGATGTGATTTCACTTCCTGTGCCTCATCTTAAAAAATAAAAAAGTCACCTAATGGATGTCTGAGCCTGTCTAGCTCACTTATTGGTGGTGGGCAAAGATGGGTGATAGAGAGGCTGTAGGATCCTGCAGCTCCTAGCCTCTCTCCTCTCCCTTTTCGACCTCTCCGAGGTCTTCTGAAGTTGCCGTTGGGACCTTGAATGAACAGCTGCCACAGTCCTTTCTGTGGCGGCTGTGAGGGGGAAAGAACGGCCTGATTTCAGATCCCCCCTCCTGAGATTGTAGGAATGTTTATGGTCTCAGGTGGGGAATCCAACATATCCTATGGTCCATGGGACACTCTCCCAGGGAGTGGACCATAGGATTGCTCTGCCTGGCTCTCTGTTTTGTGAGAATTTCTCTGTAAAATGCATGAGACACCACTATGTAGACAGAGTTAAATGTTAGCTTTGCAACAATATGTCTGTAATCTGGTTAATACCCAGATTTTCTGCTCACTTGACTACATGCCCTCTAACTTCCAAGCTTGAAAATTGGAGGCGAGTTTATGTAAAGTTGTTCCTCTGCAAAGCATTTAAGATGATATTTGCATTGTCAGGTGATATTTAGAGCTATTTTCTTTTAATCCTCACCGTCTGCTGAGGAGATCAGCAGAGCGCACTGCCCCATTAGATGGCTTTTTTGGACACATTTCACTAGATGGGTCTGCAATCAAGTGCTAGTAGTAACTGGACTGAATAAACTTAAGAGGTTTATTCCACTTCTGAGTGAACAGAGAATCCTGCATCTATAGTCCATGTTAGTAGAGCACAACAAGGGATACAGAGGGAAGAGACAAAGAATGGTTTGATAGGCAAGGAAAAGTAGGAGTTTAAATGCTGCAGGAATAGGATACGCTGTAAGACAGCTTCCCCAACCTGGCACCCTCCAGATATGTTGAACTACAACTCCCAGGATTATAGCCAGTAGGGGATGCTGGGAGTTGTAGTCCAACACATCTGGAGGGTGTCAAGTTGGGGCAGGGTGGTGTAAGAGTTTCAGCTCTACTTTTACTGCTTCTAAAATATTTGGCGCATTTTCATGGGAGCAAAGCCTCTTCAGAAATAGCCAATGTTAACATGAACCATTTCACAACAGCCGCTGTGACCAGAGACTTGTATGTGCCTTAGGGAATAAGGCCAGAGATCTCCCTGTCTGCCCAGCAGAATTCTAATTCTCCTTGCTTAAGTGCCACAAGATTCTTTGGTTTTTTCCCTCCCAGCTGCACCTGGTAAAGCATCTGGGCACAGCTAGGGTGGTCAGATGCAAAATGGGACAGGACAGAGCTCCTGTGACATTAATAGCTATGTAGAAAAGGGGATTTCAGCATGTTTGCTGAATCAATCAATTATTATTGATTGATGCCATGCGACACCTACTGAATTTCCCTTTTCTACTCTGCTCTTAAATATACAAGAGCCCATCTTGTCCTTATTTGCATCTGGCCACCCTAGGCACAACCTTTCCCCCCCTCAGAGGTAGAGTATCTTAGATACACACAGTCCCCATTTACTGTACCCATTGGGCTTACCAGAAGCAGGAAGAGACAACAGAACAGCAGTGAGAAAAACTCCATATGCTAAAGGTTCTTGCTTCTCTTCCACATTAGTGCTGTCAAATTTTTCTCCCACTCTGTGTAGGCCCCAAAATGTCATGAAATATTACTCTAAACAACAGCATGCACACACACACACACACACACTGGGACAGGGAACGTTCTGCATGTAGTTTGGCACAATTATTCCTGTATGTATTCTTTGATGCAGATAGAGGCAAAATTTTACCTCATCTAGTGCACCAAAATACCTCGAGACAGCAATGAAATGCGAAACAAATAGACCTAACCAACCTTTCTCAGTGCAAAAAAAGATCATGTGAATTTATTTATTATTGATTGATTTTGATTGGTTAGTTCAGCAGCAGCAGGCATCAAACTTTATTAAAAGCTAAAGAAAAAAAAAGCAGGATTTCAGTTGGCTTCTGATGACAGGTATTTCAAAGGCAGCAAGTCCAAGGGCTACAGCATATTATAGGATAGGTCCGGGGTCTGGTATCTTTAGCTAAGAAGCAATGCAGTACCACTGCAATCTGCCCACAGGGAGTGGAGGTTGCAAGAAAGTCTGCCAGATTAGCAACAGCTATCTAAATACTGAACAGGCTGAAACATGTCATGCTCCATCACCAATTTTCTTTACTCTGAGCAACAAAAGAGGCATTGCTTGCTGCTACAAGCCATATACCAGCCTGTACCTGGGCATATGACCAGCTTCTTGGACTTTATCACTCCCACAATTCCTGGCTCATAGGCAAAACCTGAGCTGACAATGGTTTGGGTCAATTAGTCAGTCAATTACATGGTTGATTGGGAGGAAGTTGTGCTACTGCTCTCATGGTACATTATACTGCACATAGTCTAGTGAGTATAGCCATTTTGTTTTTCATTCTGGATAAGCTAGCAGTATCTGAACAGCATGAACCAATTCCTCTTATTAGGGGATCACTGCTTCCATTTTTATTTTTTGCAGGCCAGGTGCTTCATCTTTTCCTTATTCCCTTGATGATCTATATGGGTAATGGGAACAAGTAGACCAGGTGTGTAGAACCTCAGGCCTGAGGGCCAAATCTGCCCACCTGGGGTCCCAGTCTGGCCTCCGGGGTTCCCCCTTGCCCTGGTCCCACCTCCTTTCCCCCAACACCTGATCAATCAGAGGTTTTCCAGCTTTTACATGGTTTCATCCCATTCTAAAATGTTGAAATGCTTTGCCTAAGGCCAAACTAAATAGTTAGCTAATTACACATTGTAGAGCTATGCATGATAGTTTACACTCCTGTAAGTGCACATGGCAGAGGCAGGGGAAGGGGGCACTATGGCCCAGGCCACAGATCATTGCTTTGGGCTCCCAGGTCTCTGGGGGACAGGCCATGCCCAACCTATCTTGCTGGCTGCTGCCACCTTCCTTCCCAGATGTGTGGAGAGTCACCTGAAGTCTCACGAGACGCGCTGACTTCGGCTGAGTTCTTGAGAGACTTCAGGCGGGTCTCGTGAGACTTTGGGCAGGTCTCGTGAGACTTTGGGCAAGTCTCACAAGACTGGGCAAGCTCCCCACAGCCAGGAAGCAAGGCAGAAGTGGCTGGCTAGATAGGCAGGTGGCAGGTAGTAATTGTGTCCGTTTGGGGAGAGATTACCCCACCCTAAATTTCTATGCATGTCTACTCAGAAATAGGTGCAAAGGAAGCTGCGGCTATCTCTGTTATGCTCTAAATATCCTGAAGTATTTTTGAGGGGGGAAAAGAAATAAAATCTTGAGTGTTTAGGTTTTCAGCTAGAGCTTCAGCATATTGAACAACCTTCTCATGCTACTTTGTGAGAAGGGTAATTATGGTGGGGGGGGGGGTATTGGCCTGACGTGAGGAAAGTTTGGCCGAATGAAGAAATATGGCCTCTTTTGTAATGCAGACAATTAGGCGGCAATCCTATACACACTTATGGGAGTTGGCGCCATTGAACTGAATGGGACATACATCAGAACAGAAATATATAGGATTGCACTGCCAATATATCCATGCAGCCTGTTAAATTGTGACTTCTTTATGCTCTCTGCTCATGACTGACTGAACTGTCATTAATATCTTAGAAGAGCCCAACTTATGACTGAGTAAATTACAATGATTCTGTGGGGATTGTACAATTTTCTTTAAGAGTCTTTAAGATTTTTTGTACGCATTAACTTTTTGATATATGATTATATTCTCTATAAATTGCAGGGAAATTTCTTTCTATTCTTTGGCCTTGGCTATTGCCAACTCATGTGAAGCTTGTGCTTAGGATATTGATGTAAGTAAATGATAAACCTTTGTTCAGAGATGGACTTAAATGTATATTTTTGTATATTGGGCTCTGGAAAATTTTTTTTTGTTTTTCCTGCTATATCTGTTATCGGACTTTTATGATCATATATAATCCAGACAATTTACCTATATGAACATTGCTGGATGATACAGTATGTGAGTGTAAGTATTAATATTTATTTTTGCACATGTTTTGTGTTATCTGTAATTCTTTGTGCTGAGGCCTGTTGGCTACTTTTCTTTTGACAGTCTTTTCTTACTGAGGAAGATTTCAAAACAGATATAACAGCTGACACTCTCGCTACAGTACTTTGTATATTGTATATGCATACGTTTATACATTTTTGTATGCCTTGTTGTATTTGCATCCTTTTAAAATACATTACATGAAAATATTGTATTTTTCTGCTGTTTGAATTAGGGAATGCTTGTTTGTTTGGCATTTTGTTGTTGCCCATTTGCCCTTTCCACACACACCCCTTTTTGGGGGGCTTTGATATATCCAGTTAGCCTGTTGATTTTAAGGAAATAATGAAGGGGGGAAGGTTAATGCACTAATAGTTAATGTGACTAGAAAAGCAAATATCCGAGGACTGGATTCTTCAAATGAGCCTGCACGATAATGCTGTTTTTGCCAGCCTTTCCATTGTCTGCATATCCCATACACCTTTAATATAAACTGAAGATAAAGGCCAGCCTGCAATCCCCAAGCAATTATACAATTACAGAATTCACTTCTACTTTTGCTTATTATGCCAATAGAAATTTACAGTGTTTCCAAAGCTCTTTAGTGAGCTACTCAGCTTCAATGGCTCAGCAATATAAAGCAATCTTACATTTTCAATTACAAAAAATAAAATGTGAAGAAACTTGAAAGTTGTAAAATTTTACAGTCCATTCAATCTACCTCAAACTATTAAATTTATTTCCTTCTGTCAGTGTCAAATTGAGCTGTTTAGAAGACATTGCTTGCTGCATGGGGAAGTATGAATGGGTGGCGTTATTTTTGTGCCACACACTTTGAAACAGCAAAAGTTCAATAGACTTGGATTTCTATTTACTTTGAAAGAAAGGCTTTCCAGGAGCGTATCAGGAAACTTACACACATCCAGATACCTTGAAGCTGCATGAAGCTCAGAGTTCAAGGACTTTGCATTGATCTCTGATTTCTCACAACTGAAGATAAGGTAAAATAATGGGAACATCTTGTTTGGTGCAGACTTTCTCTTTGACCACTATCTTGACCCAAGCAATCTCTAAAACAATGGCATTTTCCTTTCATCTTGACATCAGTGCAGCTGTTTCTATAAGATTGGACAGGTGAGTCTAAATTGCAAACATGATTGTCACCTTTTGTAAAATCAGAGATTGGGGCATTTTATTCTTTGCTTTATTAAATGTGTAAAAAGAGTGGCAAGGATTTGTTACCAAAATTACACCTAATTTTCAAACAATGGCAGGCAACAAAAATCTCATTAACCACTTGGCATCTCACTGGAGCTTAATTAAGTTCACAGATCAATGCACTAATTACATATTGTTGCAAATCAGTAGCTGACTAGGAACGTCATGTTTATTACTGTTTTGCATGCCACAGGCTTTTGGAAGTTCTTCTGAGGTAGCTGACCTACTTGCAAAATACAGTTTATTAATTAAATAAGTTCACCTCTTTGTCTGTTCATGAATGCTGTGAAGAGTCTTGCATCTCTAAAACATGTTGTCTTCAAATGATCTAATTAGAGGTCTTTGGGTTTGGGCTTTTTTTGTTTTTGTTTTAGCCTTTAGATTGCTTACAAACAATGTTTGCCACTATTAATTATTAGCACTGTGAGATTCATCACTGTAGCCACTGAGGGTTACCAGGCTCACATCTCGATGAGCATCCACATGACAAGCTGTTCTACAGTGGGGTGAGAAGAGAAGCCAGGAAGAATCCAAAATGTAAAATGCAGGCCACCATTGGTTATTTGAGGGTTGTTTCCCCATCAAACAAGCCATGCTGCCCAGGTTTGGATAAGCCATGCCCAGGTGGTTAATTAGGGGAATGGCTCCTGGCATGTGCCAGGGATTAAAACAAGCTTATTATGCCATGGTGGCTTGTTTTGCTCCTGTGAACCATGTCAAAGAGTTGGAAGGTACTTTAGAGATCATCTAGTCTAACCTCCTGCTCAGTGCAGGCTCTCCACTACAAGATCCAGCTACAGCATCCCTGACAGATGGCCATCCAGCCTCTGCTTATATACCTCCAGTGAAAGAGAATCCATCACCGCCCAAGGCAATTTTTCCTACCGCCGAACAGCTCTCACTGTTAGGAAGTTTCTCCTAACATTCAGCTGAAATCTGCTTCTCTATAATTTCCACCCATTGGTTGGTTCTAGTCCTGCCCTCGGAAGCAACAAAGAACAAGTCTGCTCTACCTTCTGTATAACAACTTTTCTGATATTTGACCACCAGAATGCCCCCCCCCCCTTAATCTTCTCTTCTCCAGGCTAAACATACCCAACCATTCTTCCATTCCTCCCAACCATTCCTCATAGGGTTTGCTTTCCAGACCCGTCACCATCCTGGTTGCTCTTCTCTGGATGTGCTCCAACTTATCAATGTCTTTCTTAAAATGGGGCACCCAGAACTGGACACCGTACTCCAAATGCAGACTGACTAATGCAGAATACAACAGAAATATTACTTCCTGTCACCTGGACATTATGCTTCTGTTAATACATCCCAAAGTTGCATTAGCTTTCTTTGCTGCCACATCACATTGCTGTTTCATATTCAGCTTGTGAACCATTTTATTTATTTATTTATTATGTTTATACCCCACCTTTTTTCCTGCAAGGAACCCAAGGCGGCTTACATAATCCTCCTCCTCCTCTCCATTTTATCCTCACAACAACCCTGTGAGGTAGGTTAGGCTGAGAGGCAGTGACTGGCCCAAAGTCACCCAGTGAGTTTCATGGCCAAGCGGGGACTAGAACCCGGATCTCCTGAGTCCCAGTCCAACACTCTCACCACTACGCCACACTGGCTCTTTAAGACACCTAGGTCCTTTTCACATGTACTGTTGCCAAGCCAAGTCTCTCTCATCCTATACTTGTGTGTTTGAGCTTTTGTACCTAAATGCAAGACTTTACATTTATCTCTGTTGAATCTAACCTAACCCTTTCCCCCTTCCTGAAGATGGGGACAACCGTTGTCCATCTCTAGTCTTCCAGCATCTCACCTGTTCTCCAGGAGTTCTCCAAGATTACAGATGGTGGCTCTGAAATAATGTCTAGAAGCTCCTTCAGCACCTGGGGATGTACCGTATATACTCGAGCATAAGCCGAGTTTTTCAGCCCATTTTTTGTGCTGAAAAATGCCCCCCATGGCTTATACTCGAGTCAGCGCCGCCGCCGCTGAAGCCTCGCCGCCGCTGAAGCCCCCCCCAGGACCCCTGCCGCCACCCCCAGACCCCCCCGCCACCCCCCTCACCGTAACTGCTCCCGCCGCCGAAAAAGCCTCCCTGCCGCCGAAAAAGCCTCCCCGCCGCCGAAGCCCCCCCAGGACCCCTGCCGCCACCCCCAGACCCCCTCCACCACCACCCGTCACCGTACTTGCTCCCGCCACCGAAAAAGCCTCCCTGCCGCCGAAAAAGCCTCCCCGCCACCGAAAAAGCCTTGCCGCCGCCGAAGCCCCCCCAGGACCCCTGCCGCCACCCCCAGACCCCCTCCGCCACCCCCCGTCACCGTACCTGCTCCCGCTGCCAAAAAAGCCTCCCTGCCGCCGAAAAAGCCTCGCCGCCGCCGAAAAAGCCTCGCCGCCGCCAAAGCCCCCCCAGGACCCCTGCCGACACCCCCAGACCCCCTCCGCCACCCCCCGTCACCGTACCTGCTCCCGCCACAGAAAAAGCCTCCCCGCCGCCAAAAAAGCCTTGCCACCGCCGAAGCCCCCCCAGGACCCCTGTCGCCACCCCCAGACCCCCTCCGCCACCCCCCGTCACCGTACCTGCTCCCGCTGCCGAAAAAGCCTCCCTGCCGCCGAAAAAGCCTCGCTGCTGCCGAAAAAGCCTCGCCGCCGCCGAAGCCCCTGCAGGACCCTGCCGCCACCCCCAGACCCCCCCGCCACCCCCGTCAGCGTACCTGCTCTCGCCGCCGAAAAAGCCTCGCCGCCGCCGAAGAAGCCTCGCCGCCGCCGAAGAAGCCCCGCTGCCGCCAACTTCTGCCGTTGAAGAAGCCCCACTGCTGCCAACTTCCGCCACCAACCTCCGCCGCCGAAGAAGCCCCACTGCTGCCAACTTCCGCCGCCAACTTCCGCCGCCGAAGAAGCCCCGCTGCCGCCGAAGAAGCCTCGCCGCTGCCGAAGCCCCGGCATGGCTTCGGCGGCGGCGAGGCTTCTTCGGCGGCGGCGGGGCTTCTTCGGCGGCGGCGAGGCTTCTTCGGCGGCGGCGGGGCTTCGGCGGCGGCGGGGCTTCTTCGGCGGCGGGGAGGCTTCGGCGGCGGCGAGGCTTCTTCGGCGGTGGGAGCAGGCACGGTGACGGGGGTGGCGGGGGGTTCTGGGGGTGGCGGCAGGGGTCCTGGGGGGGCTTCGGCGGCAGCGGGGCTTTGGCGGCGGCGAGGCTTCTTCGGCGGCAGTGGGGCTTCTTTGGCGGCAGCGGGGCTTCTTTGGCGGTGGGAGCAGGCACGGTGACGGGGGTGGCGGGGGGGTCTGGGGGTGGCGGCAGGGGTCCTGGGGGGGCTTCGGCGGCAGCGGGGCTTTGGCGGTGGCGAGGCTTTAAGCATAAAGCTTAAAGGAATTTGGAGGGCCTTTGAGCTTGAGTTTCCTGAACAACTTTACTGACTACAGTATTTACTGACTACTCTTTTTAAATACCCGTACGTAAGTACAGTAAGTCAGACAATCTTGGAAAGGGGGGAATGACATTCTGACATATGGTGAAGAGGGTGCATGGGGCAAAAAAGGTTGAGAACCACTGCCTTAAAGAATCACTAAACTGAATTGGTGCCTTCTACCAGATACATTGGGTTAAGGAGGCCTTTCTACCTAAATGAAGAGCCAATTTTATTATGAAATATGAATATTTACAGTTACGGTATTTACCAAACAGGCATTTCACTTTCACCTCATGAAAATAAACTGCTCTATTTTGCCCAGTAACTGATCAATCATCGGCATTTCATTTTGCTTGCTACTTTGTTTTTGTGAGGGTGGGGTTGGTCCAAGGCAGAGGGAAGCAACACTGGAAAAAGAAGACAACATTGACCAGCATGCAGGTTCCTATTTCTTATACTTACCCTCACTAACTGTCATGATTGCTGGTTGTAAGGAAGCCCCTATACAGAAATTTGCTAAATACCTTTTCGACACATTTTATTTGGTAGAATTAAATAGTGTGCATGAAGTACTTTAACTTGATTTTTTAAATTTATTTTTTAAATTTATCAGTAGCTGCTGCATTTCCCACCCTAGGCTTATACTGGAGTCAATAAGTTTTCCCAGTTTTTTGGGGTGAAATTAGGTGCCTCGGTTTATAGTCGGGTCGGCTTATACTCGAGTATATAAGGGTAATTCATCTGGGCCTTGAGACTTGTAAGGACTCTAACCACGTCCTTACTTATTCTGGGTTGCAAATCCTTTCATATAGTATTTGTTCTACTAGTCCCAGGTTGAACAGAAGTCCCCTTGAGGGAGAAGAGTGACTGAGGCAAAATAGGAGTTGAGTAGTTCCACCTTCTCTCTGTCACCTGCAAATGATTCACCATCTTCTCTAAGCAGATGACTTACCCCTTCCCTGAACTTCTTCTTGCTCCTAACATAAAGAAGCCCTTTTTGTTGTTTTTAGCATCCCTTGCCAGCATCTGCTCATTCTGGACCTTTTGCATTCCTGACACCATCCCTAAAAGTTTGGGCAACTCTACTGTACTCCTCCTTAGTAATATGTCCCTCCTTCAATTTCCTATACATGACCCTCTTGAGTCTCAGGTCTCACTCTCAGCTCATCAAAGAGCTCCCTGTGCAGCCACACAGACTTCTTTAAATGTCGTATTGTCCCCCTTTTCCCTTCACAGGGAATAGTTTGTGATCGTGCCTTCAGTATTTCAGTTTTCAGGACCTCCCATCCCTCTTGAGCTTCTTCCCTTCAGGATTTCTATCCATGGTTTCTCACCCAGCTTTTCTCTGAGCTTTTTGAAATTGGCTTTCTTAAAGTCCAACTAAGCTCAGTTTTCACAGCCCTCTCTATCATGAATTCCAAGATGACATGGGCACTTTCCCCTAAGGTTCCTGCTACTTTTTCTTCATTTACTAGTGAGACTTGACCCACAGAAAGTGGTATGTAAAATTGGGTGGGATACAATTCTGAATTGCTTGTTATGCTGCAGTATTGTTGTTTTTAGATTTACTTTTTAATTCATATATTTCATCTGATCCTTCTATATGAGGATCAGTTTATATGACTTGTTCAGGATGTTTGGGCAACTTTTTGGCAAAAGCACTGGGCTTAGAGAGGCTTCAAGAGCTTGTGTCATGTGTGCCATATCTTAAGTACAGTAACCAGTCACCTGTAGTCCAATTAAATGTTCTTAAATACATCTATAGGTCATAATTTGTATATTATTACCTTGATATTGTGACAGACACAGTTTGTATTCTTAGACATTGGAATTTATCTTTCTGAATCAATTGCACATTATTATGTCAAAAATTACAGATTATTAATTGCAGAATGATATGGAACAGACTTATGATTGGATGGATGTGAAACTGATACAGACTAGATATAGACTGATATAGACTAATTCATACCTCCCTAGAATTGTCTCTAAACATACTATTTAAAACAAGTCACCAGTTTATGTTGAAATAATTTCATACCTTATTTTAGGACTTACACTGTTCAATTTTAATTATTTCTTTTTTTAAATGAAATCACAATGCAGATATGTGAAATGTATTCTTCACAAATGTAGTTCAATCTTGAAATATTCCTTTCCCACAAGCCCAGAAAGAAACACACAGTAATCCTCTCACACAAGAATAAAAATATCACCTCCTACTGGGAGTGGACCTTTTAGTGGTGAGAAGAATAGATCTCTATGTTCAGCAAATGCAGATGCTCTTTACTAGTGTTTATCTGGGAAAGGGAAGGAAAGGGCTGGTTGAAAATAAAAGCCTAATTTATTTATTTATTTTTCTGCTCAGAGCAGTAAAATATTACTGTGCTTGTTCATCTGTTTTTAAAATTTTAAAGCTGAGCTGCCTCTGACAGCTTTTTACAGACTAAAGAACAAAACCAAAAGTTCCCTTAGTTTTGCTTGAACAAACCTGCTTGCTGAGAATCATTTACTTTTTTCTAGAGGAAGTTCTTTCTCTCCTCCCCCATCTCCTTCTTCTTCTTCTTCTTCTTCTTTTTTTAAAGTATCAAGTTGAAAGGAATGTCAGTTGTACCTCTGAAGTTCAAGGACATATTGTGTGAGCTGTGTTGGTTTTCTTTTCTTATAACTCCATACATGTCGACTGCTGCTCACACATTTTCCTCATCATAAGCACCACTAAAGAAGCTCTGTATTTTACAGTTTCTTTTCTCTTTCCTACACTTATCCTTATATCGCTGAAAATGTCCCTTTTGTAATGGTACTTGTAGCAGGTGTGAAGTAATCTTTATATACAGCACCACTTACAGGAGTCGTAAAAAGGTTTTGAGCATTAGGAGCTTGGAACAAGCCATCTATGGTGCCCTCACCTCTCTCTTCAAAATACAATCTTCCTCAGAATACCTCAAATCTTTGCAAACCATGTGGAAACTGCAGTGCACTTTCCCAGAAAAAGTTTTCCAATCTTAAGGAAGTGCTATTTGCAATTTCCCTCTGATTGCTTTTTAAAACGACATGGAAGGCACAAATACTTTAAACCTAACTGTACAAAGATATGCAAAGCACTTGCTTTGGGTAAGGGTGACAGACAGAGGAACAAGTTGAACAGGCAAAATGCTCATATTCTGACTAGCACAGCCTCACCCAACCTGGTGCTTTCCAGATGTTTTGGACTTCAACTCCCACTAGGTCCTGCCAGCACAGCCAATGGTCAGGAATTCTGGGAGCTGTAGCTGGGGAAGGCTGGACTAGGAGGAAGTGCACACCAAGCGATAATGGTGGCCTGCCATCTACCTTTAGCAACCAGACATTTCCTCGCTTTATATAGCTATCCAGAAAACAGATAGATTAAATAGGATTATAGGCCTTTCCGTTTAACTTCTGCCCCTGGAGGATTACAAAGAGGATAGGTTTTGTGCGCATATGGGGTGACTGTGTTAATAATTGTGAATAGACCAATTTGTTACCAAAGAAGTTTGTTCTTTTATTTGTCTCTTTTCATAAATACAAATAGGATTACATTATATATTTTTCATTTGGTGAACAGGGGCATTCTTGCATTTAGCAATGCCAGCAGATTCCAGTTCACCTTACCTGTGTTTGCATCCCTTTATTTTATCATCCATTTGGGGCATACCCCAAAACAAAGTAAGCACCAGAGGCAATATACTCGGAGAAGCATAACAAGAACTCCTAAGTGGGACCCTTGATATACTATAGCAGCCCACCATTGACCATGGAAAATTGGTCTGAGTGTAAAAAGTGTTGAAAAACAATTGAGAGACAGTTATACTGGGCCAGACCAATGATCCATCATTTAGCCCAGTACTGTCTACTGGCAGTGCCTCTCCAGTGTCTCGGGTGGAGGTCTTTCCTAGCACCTGATCCTTTTAAGCTGAAAATACTAGGAACTGAGCTGAGGCCTTTCGGCATAAAACCTATGTATGATTTTCCACTGAGCTATTGGCCACTCCCCAAAGGAGTAGATATGTAGAAGGGCCACAGATCAGTGACTGAGCACATGCACTGGATGCACAAGATCCCAGGTTTAATCTATGTTATCTCCAGGTGGGGCTAGAAAAGACTCCTGCCTGAAACCCTGGAGACCCACTGCATATCAATGTAGGCAATACTGAGCTATACGGACAAAAGTCTGACTCAGTATAAGCCAGCTTCTTCTGTGTTCCTAAATAAATAAATTATTAAAAAAATATTCAGACCAGAAGTTCACTAGGTGGCCTGGAGGATAAGTCATTTTGTTTTATCAGCCTAATCTCCCTCATTGACTTTTATGAGTCAAATGTTGTGGTGAACTCCTTGGAGAGAGGTCCAGATAGGAACATCACTAATAGCTACAGTCTGATCACACTTGGCTCCTGATTTTGAGTGTACAGGCAAATGTACAGGAAGAGTAGAGTAACAAGATCAGCAGATTACATAAGTTTCACAACTAAACTTACATTTCAGTGCCCCCCCCCCCATAAAAAGAGTGTAAATTTGAAGTGATTGACAATGTGGGAAAATTAGCCAATTTCTACCAACATATCATCATCATCATAATCTAGAAGTACAGAAAAATGCAACTATTTATTTATTTATTTATTTATTTATTATATTTATACCCCGTCTTTTTTCCTTCAAGGAACCCAAGGCGGCTTACATAATCCTCCTTCTCTCCACTTTAGCAACATAGAACATAGCAACATAGAAATGTTAAGAATCCTGCAAAAAATATGAGGTATGTAACAAGAAGATATTATAAATTCATATATCCATTAGTTTCCAATCCAGTTTAATAGGTTGCTTAAAAGGATGCAACTTTTAGTAAAAACTGTTCTCCTTTTTTTTCAGAGCTAAAGCCAATCTTGAACTATATGATTAGGATGAAACATTTATGGGATAAGGGACATTAATTGCAGCTGGGTTCTTGCAATTTCCTCAGGAGCATAATATGCCCTCAGGTCATGTTTTCCACAAAATGTAGCTGTACAATCTGTGAAATCCCATCCAGAAGATATCTGTAACTAAGGTTGTTTCATGATGCTCCACTGCTATGAAACAGCTCCTGGCCTATGCCCCACTTCTTAGGAACAGAGAATTATACTGGCCATGACTTTTGGATCAAAAGCTCACTACCTGGTTTGCAAGCATAGTTTTCTAAAGTTTGTTGTCTAGGGCAGCTTTACGCTTTATGCAGGAGTTATGTTTGTCACAGCTACTCAGCTATTCTCACACACAGAGTGTAGAAAGGAAATACATGTCTCCATCCAAATATGCCATGCAAGAATGAATTTTGTGGCAAGCAACATGGGCACTTTCTGGACATTAGGCTTGGGGGGGGGGCACTAGGCTTGCAGCAGGATCTCATGGATTATCTATCCACTCAACAGCTGAAACAAAACCAGAGGTTGACAACTTGTGACCCTCCAGATGTTGTTGGACTGTAACCCCAACCATGGTTGACCATTGGCGATGCTGTCTAGGTTACCCAACCCTGGGATAAACAATCGATATGGTATTAATATGTACAGATTTGAAGATCCTAGCATGCAAGTTTATCACCTGATTAATCAAGCAGACATGCACATTGTGCATCAAAGTCATCAGACTGGCTACAAGGTACAAGCACAATATAAAGTATTGTATTCAAAATCTGAACAAACAGATAAGGTGCCAAAGACATTCTTTGTCTTGGATGCCATTTGGTCTAGGACTGGCATATATATATATATATATATATATGGATAATCACAGCTTCCCACCCCCAAATATGTCTCTAAATGTTTGGAGATGCATATACGGTATCTTAATTCTGAGCTGAAATATTAGCCAGATACTTTTCTGACAATTTTGGGGTGTTTGGGGCGGGTTTACAAGAAAGGCATTTCTTTTTCCCCAGGGCAAGAGTGAAATCTATCAATTTTCAGGGGGGTATAGAGGCTTTACCTTTGGTGGAAAAGTGTTGTTGCTGCTGCTGTTATTGTTGGAGTTAAATTAAAGAAACTAGAAAATCTTCAGTTACCTCCTCTCATAATGGTAACCCCTCCACCACCAGCACCCACCATCCAAAAATGGAGAGATTTCACCCACACACACTTTTGTGGGTAGCCAAATGCTCTATGAATTTTGTGAGGTGGGGGGGGACACACAGGAAATTGGCCCATGGAATGAATCATGTAGAGTAGCTTGATGCATAATGAGATTTTTTTCATACCACTGCAAAACCTTCAAGAAACAAATGCAGTTTGTGGTAGAAGTGAGGGGGGAATCTCCCAGTCCACTGATCTTCTACATAAAAATGGGTTTCTGCTACAAAGGAGCAGAAAATACCAAACAGAGAATAGAAACTTTCTGATTCTAAATAACATTATCCAACATAACTAGATACATAGAGAGATCTAACATATCATCCAGTGTGCACTGGTACAGTACCCTGCTTTTGTGGAATTAGGGGTTGGATTAAGTATCTGCCTTCTGTTGACAGAAGTGTTCTGCTCATGGAAGGAGCCACCACACATTTGGAGGGAGGGGATCCCACTTCCCCATGTACCACAGATCACTCAATTCAGCAGGCTCCCTTGACCCTCTGTGCAGCATGTTTAGGACACTGGAGGGGAGGAGTGTGTGAGGAAGTCCACTTCTGCCAATCCTCTTGCATGCGCCTAAATCTGGATCCAACCTTAGTTCTCTAAAAGTGCAATCCTATGCATTTCTATTCAGAAGTAAGTCCCATTGAGACCAATGGGACTTATTCTCAGGTAAATGTGTATAGGATTTCTGCCAAGGTATTTTAAAAATCCAACTTCATTAATTGCAAATGTCCCAAGGGCTATGATACCTCTCAAATAGCATACCATAGTGAATAGAGAAGGACCACATGGGATGCATCCATCTAATTGTAGGATAGCAATGCATATCTGAGATCTCTCTTCATTCTGCAACAAGTTGATAGACGTAGTCTTCCCCTATTTTTTTCTTTAATTCAGATCTTAATATATATATTTCTTCCGCACTGCTAGGTTAGCACTAAATGGGTCACCAGGAAGTGAAGAGGTATAAATATTCCATTTTAGTGTTTTGTTTGTTTTAAACAAGTAATCCCCTTTTCACTAGTCTTTAAAATAAAACATTGTATCTCAAAGAATGTCAAACATCTGGGAGTTATTTTAGTTAAAGGCACAGGAAGAAGGGAAAATAAATGAGGAACATTTTAAAATGCAATAATTGAAGATTCAAATTATACTTTCAAAGGTAGCACATGTCCACTTACTTTTGAGCACTATCCACAAGAAAGTTATCTGAAAACCTTGTTGACATGAACAGCAGTTGCACAAAACCATGGCTAAATGAAGAATAGCCATTAATTTCAATGAAGCTTGTCAAGGACAAGTTACAGTAGAGTGTGTCCACTTTAGCTTGTTGAGTTTTCAGTTCCCATTAGTTACAATGGATAAAGGACAGAGGATTGAAACTACAGCTACTTTTGCACAATTTGTATATTTCTTTGGAGGGAGATCAAAGGAAAGGCTTATAAACTAAATTCAGTACGTTTAAAATCTAGTATAGCAGATACTGACCTATGAGACAGAAAGTTCCTGGTTTAAATCTTCTCCAATGAACTCACTAGATGTAGATGGTACTTGGATGCCCATTTGCAACATGGAGATAATAATGGTGACCCACTTTAGAGTTGTTATAAAATTACAAACTTATTGTATGAAAAGAGCACTGAATAGTCTAATTGCTATCAAGATGCTACATTTTATTTATTGTTGATGTTTACCAACAAAAGCTGATGTTTTGGATGCAGGCATATAATGAAAATCTAACCAGACATATATATATTTTTTAAGTAGTGTGCTACCATTGAAACATACTGAAGCCAATAGGAATACTCCCATAAATTATATGGATTGATACAGTTCCAAAGTAAATCAATTGAGTTGTTGGCATGCAAGATTTAGCCTCTCATGGAAGAAGTTTATTTATGGATTGCACACATAGTTGAAGATTTCAGAAACTTGCATATTTCTTTGAATTCAGGCCCTAATTAATACATACAAAATAATAGAGTGATGAAAAAGGGGAACCTTTTTTTTCCCTATGAAGGGCTATTGACCCATTGGAAAAAGCCATCAGGGGCTAGATCAGATTGTGGCTGGAGCCAGAGTCAAAAGTGAGCAAAGTTTGCAGCCTTGGAAGATTGCATAGCCCATCCTCTTTCTGTGCCACTCCATCACTTCTCTGTCAGTGTGTGTGTGTGTGTGTGTGCAGGTGGTGGGCTTGATTGCATGAGTCCAGGGCTGGCGTCAGACTTCAAGAGGCCCTTGGGCATGGTGCTGCCAAAGGTCTTCCTCCTCCTTCTCCTCCCTGGACACTGCCTCCTCCCACCCATCTGTCACCGCCTTCACCAACCACCTCCTGCCCCCCTCCTCCTACCCCACATGCCCATTGCAGATGCCTACTCCACCTCTTGACCTCCCTCTCCTCCACTTGCCTGCCAGCCACCTCCCCCCCCATTGAATGGGGGGTAATCTCCAATGGCATCTGACCAGTGCAGGATAGATCTGAGCACCAGCTTGGCTCCCATTCAAAAGCATCACTGCCCCCCCCCACTAGCAAAACATCTTGTGGATAGTGTGGGGATGAGTGGCTGCTGGAGCAGGCAGTGGAGGGCAGCGGCAGGCAGTGGCACTTTTGAAATATTTTAAATTAAAATATTTTAAATTGAACAGGAGCTGAGTAGGTGCTTAGCTCCACTCCTGCTGCTGAGCTTTTTATGGGTTGTCAAGGTTGGGGATGGGCCCTTTTGAGCTCATATATCATAAGCCCTTGGCAGTTGCCCAGCCATGCTGATCCTGATGGCATTTTCCCACCTGGTCAGCAGTCACCCTCCAAACTGGGTTGGATTCATGTCTCACGTGATTGGTCCCACCCTTGTGGTTTCATCATACACACACACACTGCACACACATGGGATATATTAGCACAGGGGACCAGCACCCAAGTGACTCCCTGTGAGTGTGTGAAGGAAGCTATTGATCTCAATGGAAATTACATGAATGAATTAGAACTCTGACTCAAGTAGGAGCACACTGATGGCTCAGGTGACATATGAAATGTCAGAGATAGGCATCCTTCAAATCTTGTAATTTGCAGGATTACAATTTAGAAAGTAATATTGCATTCACTGTTGTTTCATTAAAATGCATGGGGTTTCTCACTGCTTTGGAATTGTGATTCATAACGTGCTTCAGTTTTGTTTGGGTCTTCATATCAGTGCCGCTATGAACACTACTGAATCCTTTACTTTATGTAATCATCATGCCATCTATGAGTTCAATATCTGATAGGAAATTTTCTATTTACTTTTGAATGTCTGGCTCCCCACCCATCCCCATGTGCCTCAATTCAGAATGATCATTTTGGTTCTCAGCATTTTAAGGAAATTGATTTAAGTGATTTGATTCTTTTTGGAGCAGAGTGCCACATTTTGAGTGTTAACATTTTGAGGCTCAACTGCCAAAAATTATTTATTTATTTACAGTATTTGTAATATGTCACTCCACATCAAGCAGATTCTGGAGTGGTGAACAATAAAGACAAAAACAGATAAAAGAAACAAAAACAATACATTAAAAACAAACTAAAATGGCCGGGTACCGGCTAGATGGACGATTTAAAAATACAATACAATAAAATAAAAAATACATTGGTGGTTGAAGAACAGAGAAGGCTTCCTGGAACAAGGAGGTCTTCAGCAGGTGCCGAAAGCAGCACAATGTCTGAGCCTGCCTTTGAGATGTTTTGCAGAGGTAATGCATGGTAGGATAAAATCACACTCCAATACAGCTCTAGCTGTATATGATTCCTGTGCTTAATTGCACCAGAATGTGTCATAGGGATGCAATGTACATTTGTATCTGGATCCTAATGTGCATCGAAGTGCAGTTCTTCTTGAAAGAAATACAGTACCGATTAATGAGATCTGCTTTCTGATGTGTAAACAATTTATTCTTGGAGTTCCTGATCCAGAAAAGGGGCTATGGAACTCTTCTGGATTGGGATGACTATTTTTTAAATATATTCTTAACAAACACACTTTCTAAAGAAGCATTTAAATTTACTCTTCAGATCTTGAAGGCTGTAATGCCTGAAGAACATAATAGATCAGCGGAGGCTGCTTTGAAGATTGTCATATGAGATATGTATCCATTATCTTCAAGTTGGAATTTATGGCTGTGACAGAGCAATATAATGGAAAGTAGATTAAATGGTTTGAGTGATGAGTAAATAGAAGTAGACAAGCATACAAAAATAGTACATCATTTTTCAAATTACAATGATATATTGAGTTCTATACTTTCATGCCAACTCAGACTTCTTTCAAACAGGTCATATAGCCATGATCACAATATGGGTCTCATTTTTTGAACTCATGAGCAAAAATAATGAAATGAAGTACTGGGAAATGTTATTCTCAGGTTATTTTCTCCTAATGTAAAAATAATTGTATTGAATGAAAATCATTTCTATTACTGCCTAGCATTGACAACCCAGGCACACCCCAGTCCAGCTTGTGCTGTGTGCAGCTAATCATGTGCAACAGATAGTATCCCTGGATAGAAATGTGTACCCCCCATTCATATCAAAAGATTATCCAGCCTATTCAGTGAGGCCTGGATGACCATCCAATTCTGCACCTGTATCATCTGCCAGTGAGGAAGCTTCCTTCTGCAGGTTGATCTCTGTTTCTGTATCTGAGCAACAAATTATATACCTGCTGCGTACCTTCAGGTCTTTAGGGTTTCTTTTTTGTCCTTCCCGTGTTTCTAATTTTGTGTTGTGTTTCTAAGCTTGCCTCTAATATTCGTGTGGGCTAGAAACCTACATTTAAACAACAACACATGGTTCACCCATAATTATATGGTTGCTGCAGATTTGAGGATTCAATACAGAAGGCGGGTAGAAACCTACATTTAAGCAATACAATGTGATTTCACCATAATGGTTCCATATTTGAGGATTAAATGAAAATATGTAATTTCATAAGGAGCTCAATAAAATGTATGTACATTTTCAAAAGTGCTATAGTGTCCAGAGGAACATGGGAAGCTGTTTTATACTGAGTTGGACGACTGATCCATCTAGTCCTGTATTGCTGATTCTGACTGGAAGCCTCTCTCCAGGACAGGATTCATTCCTAGCCCTTGTCAAGGTTCCACCCGTACCAGGACACCTTAATCAGCTCCTTAAAGATATCTGCTTCTGCCTTTTTACCTCCTGTTCCCAGTAACATGGGATTAGGCTTTAGGGGTGGTGTAAAAGACACTCCAACAACTTGCTGTTTTAACAATAACTGTTCACTGTAGTAATTATTGGTAAAGTAGAATCACATTAACAGGGTAATTACACAAATAGAGCTGTAAGATTACAAAAAGCAAGTATAAGGGAAATAAAAGGGAAAATAACACAAGGTTCTCTAACCTAGCTACACTGTCACCTGTAAGCTTAGTAGGGATTCCTTTCCCCAGCCTTTCTCCTAGCTGTTATGCAGTTCTTTAATGAAATTCAGACTCTCTTCTCTGTCTGCTTCACTCTCTCTCCAATGTCGCTCTCTCCCTCTGCCACTTCTGTCCCTCTGCCACACCCTGCAGCTTCAGATCCACTCTTTATATACACTCCCCCCCCCCCAGACCTAGAAGGTTACAGTCATGTGACCTAAAACTGGAAAAATGAAACTTAACTCTATTAAGGGGGAAATGAAACTCACAAATGCCCCCCTCCCATCAGGAGATGTTTGGGCCTACAGGCTTCAACTAACTCAGGCCTGTGTAGGCCTCAATCCTTCACATCTCCCCCCCTTCTCTTAAAGTGGAACAATTTTCTTTTACAGAAGAGAATTGTGAAACGTTTAACCTACACAAAAAGGCAACTGTTTTCATCTCCTAGAAAGGGCATCGGCAATAACATTCTCCCTTCCAGGCACATGCTCAATGTTCATTTGAAATTCCTGCAACTTCCAAGACCATCTCTGGAGCTTGGAGCTGGTATTTTGCATTGTTTGAATCCATTGTAAGGCATGATGATCAGTCCATAAAGTAAATTCCTCTCCAAAAACATAAGGCTTGAGCTTGTCTAGAACCCACACCACTGCCAGACATTCCTTCTGGATTGTAGACAGGTTTCTCTCCCTGGGTAAAAGCTTCCTACTCAAGTAGGCTACTGGATGTTTAACAGAGTCATAGTCTTGTAACAACACTGCACCTATGCCAGTCTCAGAGGCATCTTTAGCCACAATAAAGTTTTTTTCAAAATCAGGTGCCTTTAACACAGGCCTTGAGCTTAAAATGTCTTTTAGTCTATCAAAAGTTCTTTGGCATTCATCAGTCCACACAAATTTGTCAGGTTTACATTTCTTTGTTAAATCAGTCAAAGGTCCAGCAATTTCACCAAAATGGGGAACAAATCCCCTGTAATATTCAGCAAATCCCAAGAATGACCTGACCTGTTTCTTGGTTGTAGGTACTTCCCATGTTTTGATAGCTTCAACCTTGTCCCATACCTCAAATACTTTAGAGCATGCATTTTGATCATACCAGAACTTTTGCACTTCTTGGGCTTTAGTTACATTTGTCTGAACCAATTTACAGGGTGTATTTGGGGTTTGTCTAAGTTGCAAAGGGGCTTTATTGTGGTGCCCTGCCTTCCCCATACGCTGACAGGTTTCACAAGACCTGCAATACTCCACTACCTGTTTAGCAATTCCAGGCCAAAAGAAATTTGCCATTAGCCTTTGTTTAGTCTTGTTTTTCCCCAAGTGCCCTGCGCATGGCACATCATGGGCTAGTTCTAGCAACTTTAGCCAGAATTGGTTAGGTACTACCAGTTGCTTTAGTGGTTCCCAGGTTAACTCTTGGGTTTTTGGTAACCAAAGTCTATATAGCAATCCCTTCTCCCAAATAATCTGCTCCCTTCTTTCCTCAGAGAAGGGTACTTCTTGAGGTAGAGCAATTCTTTTCAGAGGCTACAAACTAGGATCACTGAGGACTTCCTGCTTGAACTCCTCTACTCCTCCTAAATCAGGAAAGGGGGTCTCTAGCGCCTTCTCCTCTACAGAACCACCTGCCCCAGTCGCTGCACTGGCATTCAGGTCTACAGGTTGCACAGAGGCTTGTTCTGCTGTTTCGGTTTGGGGAGGGTCTGGGGTTGGCTTTGGACTTACAGGAATCACCGTGGGTTGTACATCTAGTACCTTTTCTTTTACCACATTAACTTTTGCCTGGTCCTGCCTTGAAGCTTCCTCCCTTTCCTTTTGCTTGTGAGTTACCACACATATTTGAGCTTCTGGACCCTACATATTAGGAGTTTGAAGATCACATAATACATTCTGAAGTAATACAGTCCACATAATAGTTCATAATGCTTCAGTACAGTGAAGTATAAGGGCCCTTTCTGATTTTATTGTTGTGATATGAGGGATGATGAAAAACTGCACTGCTTGGGAAAAGGTGATGTTGAAGGAGTTCATGACACAGATTCTCCCATGCCAATGTTGGCAGTTTCTGGGAGAGGCAACACTGGTGTGGGAAGCCACTCGATCATGGTCTCCTTCCACATGATTTTGGGGCTTCTGATTTTACACAACCAGTGGGCAGCTTCATACGTCACACTACGCCACCCTGAGAATAAGCCACCATGGGTTGTTTGTTTGCTTGCTAACCCGACAGTTGATTGGGCACTCTGTGGCTTGCTTTACCCTTCAGTCCTGCTGAGTCCTCCCACCAGCTCTGGCATGTGTCCCAGGTGCCTTTGCAGCAGAACTCGTTTCCTTGGTCTTTAGGTCTGAAGTAATACAGTCCACATAATAGTTCATAATGCTTCAGTACAGTGAAGTATAAGGGCCCTTTCTGATTTTATTGTTGTGATATGAGGGATGATGAAAAACTGCACTGCTTGGGATGTACAACCCACAGTGATTCCTGTAAGTCCAAAGCCAACCCCAGACCCTCCCCAAACCGAAACAGCAGAACAAGCCTCTGTGCAACCTGTAGACCTGAATGCCAGCACCTTTGCTGCAGATGGGGTTGCTGGCTCCAGAGGGAAATTCCCCTGTTCACATCAGATCGCCAAATGTAATTAATTTGCTGAGCCCTTATGATCGTAGTAACATATTCACAATGGTTTGGGGGGGCTGGTCTTTTGGAAGACCACCTGTCCACTGTAGCCAAGCATACTGATATCTCCCTCTTGTCAATGTCCTTGTCAATTTCATGCTCATGCTCAGTGGACCGGTCATGTTGTTCGAATGCCTGACTGCCGTCTCCCAAAGCAGTTACTTTATTCCCAACTCAAGGATGGAAAGCGGAATATCGGTGGCCAATATAAGAGGTTTAAAGATGTTCTTAAGGCTAATCTAAAAAAATGCAATATAAACATCAAAAACTGGGAAGCTCTGGCCCATGAACGATCTAACTGGAGGTTGGCCTTTCACAAAGGTTCTATGGACTTTGAAGAAGCCCGAGTGCAAGGTGAAAGGGATAAACGTGCTAAGCGAAAAGCACGTCAAATGACTCCTTTACAGGACCATCTTCCATCTGGTAACCTGTGTCCTCACTGTGGGAAGCTGTGTGGATCTAGAATTGGCCTCCACAGTCACTTACGGACCCATTACTAGAGTCTACACAATTTTCTTTAGAATTTTCCTTCTTTTAAAATCACCTTTTTGTAAAATTTTATCCTGGAAGACAATCTTACTCGGTCACGAGTGATCGCCTGACTGACTGACTAGTGAACACCTTTTTAAAAAGAAGAAGGCTGCTTCACGTTACACTGAAGTAATAACACCCACTCCTAAAGCTCCTTCTCTCCTGCAGCTGCCAGCCACTTTTGGCTCCCCCCACCTTCATGCTTGTCACTTCCTTCCACTGGTCTCCATTGCTAGTTGTCACATAAACATATGGGTTACAGAGCAGTGAGTGGGATCACTAAACAAACGTAATAGCAAAGCAGTAAAACAGTGGGGGAAATTGCACAAATTTCAAGGCAGAGCAGTAAAACTAAGGGGGAAACTGTGCAAATCTCATGGCAGAGCAGTAAAATAGAGGGAGAAATTGTGCAAATTTCAAGGCAGAGCAGTAAAACTGAGGGAGAAATTATGCAAATTCCCTAGCCGCAGACTTTCCGTCCTGAGTACTTGCGCAAAACCAAAGAAAATTTGCGAACATATCCAAGACACTCTCTGGTGTCATTTCTTCTCAATTTCTTTGGAGCACAGGGAGGAGGGCACAGGAAAGAGATGAGGAAAGATGGTGGCAGCACTAGCAAGATCACGAGAAGAAGGGGCTTTTGACACTCTTTCCAGGAAGCTTTCTAGCCATTCCTAATCCTAACAACCCACGATGAAATTGCCCTGTTGGGTTCAGATGTAACAAGATGTCACCTTGGGTATGAACAACCTAACAACAAGCCTTGGGTTCTCAGTGTGGCTGGTGCATTAAAATAGGTCACCCTGAAGAAACCATGCTAGGTTTGCGCAACACAACAACCCGCAATGGCTGATCAGCCATGGTGCGTTGTCATGTTGTGCGAACCAGATCATAGTGGCAGGACCCATGCTTCACTGGCAGGATGCTGCACAATGAAATTAACATCAGTATGGGTCCTGAGATAGCAGACAAAGAACTTAAACTCATGATCAAAAACTATGGTGATCCTTAGAGAAGATCAGCTTATTGGCACTACTCATCTTTAATGAACTACTGTTAAAAGTATACAGTGTACTCTTCAGTCACCGGTTTTAACATCTTGAATAACCAAACCTAAATAGCCTTATCTTTTGCAGTGACCGAAAGTTAGGCAAAGACAATGAGACTATTTTTCCAATTTGATACTGCCAATTAATTTTCCTTTAGTGAATTGGTCTGTCTTTTTTTAGGTTAAAAAAGGTGACATTGTCTAGTTAGTAACTCGGTGCATTGGGATGCATGAATGTTCATGTATTGCTTAGGGTGTTGTTAATATGAAAAATTAAACACGCTCTCAAAGCTAAATTGATTTCTCTAAAGGCTCCATTCCAAAATATTTTCTTAATCAGCTCTGTGGGATTTTTTAGTCTTCCTTGCAATATAGTCCTCAAGTAAGTAAGACCTTCATCAGTCCTATTAAATCCCAACACACAAGAGTTTCCTTCACATTTCCCCCCCCAGTTCCATTAATTTATCTGCCAGGTACAACATTCAACCACAATTTGCATCTAGATTTGAATCCCTACATACTGTTTTGTTCCAATTTCATTACACAAAGTAGCTATTCTACCACATTTACAGATTATAAAGTTTAAACAGATCCATACCACTAAATGTATGCTGTATAGCTATGGGCTTTATTTTCTATGCAGACCACATTGCACTGAATGGCAGGACTCCCACATATTTCAACTGATGTAGATTATATCATAAGGGTTTGTAGCAGGTCATTGCTGAGTTGACCTTCAGTATCTATTTTGAAACTTCTGGGAATTAAGACATATTCACAGTTGCAAATGCATCTTTCAGTCTCTATATCATTTGCTGGTTCACGGCTGAATGTATGAACGGTGTCTATTGTAATGTGTTGTTTGAGGTGTGTTTTTAAAAAGTGCATATCTCTGAGTAAGTACATGTGTACATTCATCTTTAGTTGAATTTAGTGGTACAAAATACTGATGATGATCAGAAACAGTGTTTGATGCACTTGAGTCCATAAATAGGCTTAAGTGAGCTACACTTTTGATGGATTTTAGCAGTGCATTTCCTAGGGGTGGGGTGGGAGGAGCATATAAAATTCATACAAAAATAGACATGAATATAAATCTCATCTTGTTTCATGCCCCCCTGCCCTTTCAGTCTATTCCACCTGGCACACACTTTGGTTATGGCCCAGGGAAACCTATTTTATACCCTAATTGCACTTTTCTGTTTCAAGCTCTACGCAGGTGTTCACAATCTTTGTAGATTAAATGCCAGAGGAGGAGGAGGGTGCTATTCCCATCCTCTTCCGCCATCATTTCCATTCTCCTCTACAGGTAGAGGGCGACTTTCTGAATGAGAGATCCTCCTGTATCCATGGAGGTTCTCCACGTGATTTTGAACACAGATTTTCCAGTGTTCAAAATCACATGGAGAGCCTCCACAGATACAGGAAGATCTCCCATTTAGAAAGACATCCTCCATGTGCATAAAGTGATGGAAGAGGTGATGGAAGAGGTGATGGAAGGGTGGGGCTATTGTGCTCCCCCTCCTCACACATTTAACCTACACAGTTTGACAATGCTTGAATACGGCCTCAGTCTTGCACATATTATTACTGGCTTTGAACTTCTTTTTAAGCCTAGCATGCTGTTGGTCCTCTTTGGTGGTGATGAATATTCAGAGTCATTTCAGATGTTTGAAAGGATCTTCCTTTATATTTATTTAATCGTTACATGTTTCCCCTCCACTCAGTGCTCAAATTATGGGAGAAAAGGTGGGGAATCCTTACTGATATCCGCAAGCCCCACCTCCTGCTCTTTTCCAAATTTTAGCCAAATAAAACATGCCTTCATGGCCTGCTATAAAATAATATCTACGGGGGGTGTTGCACAAGGCAGGGCCCCCTGGAGCCCCTGGGATTTGAGCATAGGTTGATATCTTGTTGTCTTGCTTACTCTGTCTGCTCATTTGAAACATCTCACCAACACAATCTATCTACTTCGCTTGACTGATTATGTCCTTTCTCTCTTGTTAGCCTTTCTTTACCCTCTCAGCAATGATGAAAATGGTCTATATGGGACAGATTTGGGGAGGTCTGGCCAACTTAACCTGACCAGTTCCATATTTTCCACCTTAAACAGCCTGCCTGCTGATATGCATGTGTTTAATTACTCAATCAATCAATCAATCAATGAATACTTAAACAGGCAGCCTACCTCAATGAATTTTTACTTGCTTTCATTTTGGCAGACTTTCAATGCAATACTGTCCCTTAACAGTCTATGGAAATGTTTCCAAGTAGCTGGATTATTTGATACAAAAGCTTGTGATGAATGATGAAGTATTTCTTGCACTGGCTCTTGCTCCTTCAGTACCTTCCCTGTTCTGGCGTTTGTACCTCCTGCTTATAGGCTGTAAGGTGGTTACATTTCTTGCAGTGAGTGTTGGGGCCTAGTATCCCTCCCACTCAGGGCTGCTGCAGCTGGTTGTTGTCCCTCACAATTTTTAATCCTCAGCTAAGAAACCACTCCAGCTCATCTGCAGGGAAGGCCAAAGTTGAAAGTTTGGATAGGATGCAACCTTGTTTGTCTACCAACCGTAGGCAATATAGACCAAACTTTGGGGGGCATCAGCATTATGGGGCTCTGGGGATTTCCCTGCTCCCCAACACCCATTAGTGGACTGCAAATGCTTTGGAGCAATTTCCAAATGTTTGTGAGAGTGCCCCAGGAGGCATAAAGTGTCACTATATTTTTTTCTTGGATTTAATTAATTGCTAAATACTTGAGAGTAGTTAGTTGAACTTTCCCCTTCTTTGCTTGAGTGGTGGAGACCTCACAGTGATGTCAGCTTCTCTGATAGGCTGCTACTAGGGATGTGTGAATCACCATATAATAATAACTTCCATACCCTTCAACATTTCACAGATGAAAATAGGGACACACATGTGAATTTGTAAGAGATATGGTTAAGCAACATGAAGGTGGGATCAAGAGAGTGTGGCCAGGCAACATGCGGGTGTGGCCAAGGGTATGGCCAGGCAACCAAAGGGCATGGTCAGGTACAACAGTTATTAGAGGAAACACACAAAATCTTATGTATTATAATTATTACATTATTGTGTTATATATTATTTTATAATATTTTATAAGTGTCTTTTGTAATATATTTTTTTACCTTACTTAAACCCTTAATTGTTGATATCTTGTGTTTTTTATTGGTGGGGGGTCAGTGCTTGCAGGGCAATCTCTTTCTTTCTGTTTTAAAATTGTCATGATTGGCACAAATTCAACAGGTGAAGCTTACCCACCCACCCCACACCCCCAAACATGGAGCTTCAGAGAGAAGGGGAACTTTCTTGCATTTCCTTCTGACACTGTATCTCGCCTGTTAGAAGTACAGAGTCAGCTCTGTTAGGAAACAAAACCTTTGGCAATATAAAGATAGGAATCATGTGATAAATTCCCTCATTCACTTCTCCCTCGATCCAGGCCAGTGGGTGCAGCTTTTCAGCAGGTAGAGTGTGTGTGCGTGCGCATGCACACACATCCTCACAGTGTCTGTCTCTCCGTGCAGAGTCTGTGGCTGTTTGAGCCTAAAAAGAGCTACACTTAAAGGGGCCATGCCATGGGCAAAATTGCAGCTAAGCTTGCAGTTTTAGCTTAGCTGCAATTTAAAGTAGCTTGCAGTTGCGGGAAGCAAGGAAATTCAGGACTTTGCATGACAAAGTGAAAAGCTGGGATGGCTTAAGGCTTTTTGTGATGGTCCTGGAATTTTCGAGCAGTTGGAGATTATGAACTTCCGTTCAGCCCATTGTTAAGTATTAGTATCCCATCTTATTTCTATCAGGGGTTATACCTTGGAGACTAACTTGCCCTCCTGTATTATCAGGCCTTACAGTATGCAGTAATACTATTTTGGCCTTTTCAGACAGCATGTCTTAATTAACATTGATCACTGAATACTTCTGTGTAAACCAGGCATTCTGGGAAACTAGGGTATACTCAGTGGATTGGTAAGATTGGCTGTGCGGCTGTTTTAAGGTGGTTTTCTATTATATTTACCTGAAAAAAGTAGCACCAGGGTCCCATCGCGTCAGTTCCTGGCACAGCGCCGGGAGCCATCACATCACTTCCGGGTCCCCGGCGCTGCAGTTTTAACGTAAATACCATAGAAAACCACCTTAAAACCACCGCATGGCCGTTTTAAGGTGGTTTTCTATGGTATTTATATTAAAACTGCAGCGCCAGGGACCCGGAAGAACCTCTCCCCGGCTCCTTTCCGGGGAGATGTGCCGAGCCAGGGAAAAGGTAAGTGCTGTGGGGCTCGGGGGGGTCAAGCCGGGGCGAGTTTGCCCCCGCTTCCACCCTTGATTGAGATTCACGGGCATCCCTGGCAAATACTCAGCCAGTGCAGTTGCTTCAACACCAGTGTAATATGTGTGCAGCCAGGCACCCCACTCAGCTTTCTGCACCAGCTGCAGCTTCTGGATCAAGCACAAGGGCAGCCCCATATAAAGTATATTCCATTAATCTAAACAAGAGGTCACCAATGCATGAACTATAGTGGTTGGGCTATTCCTATCTTGGAAAGGGCATAGTTGGTATACCAAACGAAGCAGGTAATAGATTTTCCTCACCACAGAAGTCACTTAAGCTTCTAAGGATGACACTGAATCCAGAAGCATCCCTAAACTACATACCTGTTCTTTCTGAAGGAGTGCAACCTCATCTAGAACAGGTAAAATCTCCAATTCCTGTACCTGGGGACTGCCCACCCATAGAATTTCCTTCTTGTCCAGATTCAGTCTAAGTTTGTACGCCCTCATCTAACCCATCACTGTGAGTCGTGACCAGAAGATGCACAGCTTCTCCTGATTCAGATGGCACAAGAGAAACAGAGCTGGGTACCATCAGCCACTCCAGTGGTTTCATATCGATGTTTAAAATTACATCCTTCTGAAGATGGATGTTCTTTCTCTTTCACTAATATCAATGGGTTTGAGTGGAAGAATGTATTAGCCCTCTGATTCATCTGTTTGATTCCACCACCCGGAATTGTACTTATGTAGTCTTGCTTGTTGATGTCTGATCTTACTAACATAAGACAGTGTGTAGCTTCCGCCTGTCCTTATGTACTGCACTCTTAAGGATTCTGTTTAACCATCATGACCCTTGTTTCTTAACGGGGTGTGCCAGAGAGCAGTGGGGGGGGGGGGAAGTAATTAACATCTTGGAATATGAGTAAACAAGCATGCTTCGAATGAAATTGCAGAGGTTTTATGTAGTGTATCTTTGCAAATTTCTCATTTTTGAATCAAACTTATCTCTGCCTGCCACAAAGCAGCTTTTAACTCAATCTTTGAATGTTAAATTATTTACAGCTGGTATGTATAAATGGTCTATTACTTTGCTGAACAAAATGGCTCTTCTCCTCTTGAAGTTAATATATGATCAATATTTCTTTCTTTCTTTCTTTTCTAGCCTTAAAACCAGGCACCACCCAACATTTGGATCTTGAATTATCAAGTACCGTATAGATGCATCGCTGTGTTGCCAAGTACACAGAGGACCTGATTTTCCAACGTCTGTTAGAAATGTACAATTTGCTTGTACAACTGCTGTGATTCAAATAACACAAATTAGCATTTTGGAATATGATTTTTAAAAACTATTATTTTGTCAACAAGCATTTGCGCTCTGTGTGTGTGTGTGTGTGTGTGTGTGTGTACTTTGGTTTCCCAGTTTGAGTGCTGGAAATAATGGTGATATAGACCTAGTCTAAATGGGAGAAGCAGGAAGGGCAGGGGGAGATTTCCAACATTAAAGATGTTGGGAGATAACAATAGGGTGGACAACAACAGGGTAGATGATTTATTTGCAATGGTAAGAGAACTGGGGTTGAAAGTTCATCTGCCCTGCCAGCAAATATTCTAGGTCGAACTATTTGTCTGTCTAGTCCAGTATTGTCTACTCTGACTGGCAGTAACTGTCTGGGACTCTCAGCTGAGGTCTTCCACTTAATTTGCCACTTGATCCTTTTATCTCCTACCTTTGCAAGGTAGTGACTAGCAGGTATCAACCAACTGAATGTGAGCATTTCCAAGTGCTATTGATTTCAAAGAATTAAGCATGTGCTCAAGTCTACTTGGATCCATGGCAGAACATGTTTAGCTGAATTATTCCAAGTTGTTGGATTTCATAGATTTCATAGATCATAGAGTTGGAAGCAGCCTACAAGGCTATCAAGTCCAACCCCCTGCTCAATGCAGGAAACTAGAGGAGGGGTCTCCCATCCAAGTAATAACCAGGCTTGACCCTGCTTAGCTTTCCACGCTCAGACAAGCTGAACCAGCATAATCCAGTCTCTCAGGTTCTTGAGTGGCTATACTGAGCTCCAAATAAAAGTCCAGAATGGCTGCAAGAGCTCACTGAACATGTTGTGTCATGGCACATGTCTTGTGGCACATTGTAAAGGCCAGTCACATCACTGACCCTTGTGATGCACTACCAAACTTGACATATTCCAGCAAGCTGTAGGTCCTATTTTACAGGTAACTCTCTAGTTTAAAACAGTAGTAATTGGTTTAGGCTACAATCCTATATCCACTGAGCTAGTAGTAAGTCCCATTGAATTCAATGATACTTACTTCTGAGTAGACATGTATAGGATTTCACTGTTAATCCCAGACTAATGGGAGAAATTGTTATCATACTTTTTTGCATAAATAGTTGAATAACAAGTTCATGAAACTTAACTGATGATGTGCCAAATAGCAACGGGCTGAGGGCATTGGAACTTTTTTAAAAATCATGTTTTCCACAACTTAACAGTCCATTTTCTTCTCTTATTAGTTATATAATGACAACATGTTCTCTACATTCTTTGCACAGGCAGTTTCAGAAGGGTGAATAATCTTTTTAGTGCAAAATTACAGAGCATATACTTATCATTCATACTCTACTCATGTCATGCATAGATATGTTGCCTGACATGTCTAATATATCTTGATGATTTTTTCATTGAATGGATGCTCTGTCCTAAACTATGAATAGTTTCACATTTGGCAAATGAAGTTCATTAGCCCTATGCTCACTGGTTTTCAGATAATGAAGGGCTACTTCTTCTTTTGAAAACTCTTAAATTAGGACATAAGTGTAAAATGGAGGTTTTCTTCCTAGAGCTGTCATTATTAGTTAGTTAGTTAGTTAGTTACATCTATTTCATTGTGGCTAATAGCTGTTGATTTCTGCTTAAAATTTATTACTGACTCAGCTCAAGCTTGTGATGGACAGTGTTATCAACCTCCACCCACTCCTTACACACAGACTACTAACTTATCTATTATTGATTTTATATATAATATATATATATATTTTAAGCAGAAATCAACAGCTACCTTGCATTTTTCCTCCTGCAACGAACCCAAGGCGACTTACATTATATTATCCTCCTCCTTTCTGTTTTATCCTCACAACAACCCTGTGATGTAGGTTAGGCTGAGAGGCAGTGACTGGCCCAAAGTCACCCAGTGAGTTTTATGGCCAAGTGGGGACTAGAACCCGGATCTCCCAAGACCCAGTCCAACACTCTCACCACTACGCCACACCGGCTCACATTTTTCCTGCATTAAGTTTGTTCTGTCCATTTCCACATCAGGTTATGAATTCATTTTTGTTTTTAAAGAATTTGTCTTTTCTTCCACATTTATTGAAATGTGCACATTTTGGTGTGCACTTTTCACTATTATACACATTTCTGTGCACATTTTCTCCTATCATACACATTTTTCTGTGCAGTTTTTGATTTGCAAAATGTATTGCAAAACATGGGAAAGTGTGGATATGACAGAATCACTGCATACTGATTTGTGCATAGGTTCAGGAAGCACAAATGTACGATGTTTCCATTCAAATGCAAACCCAGGGAATCTCTACTTGCATCACAATAAAAAACAATTAAAATACTAATAAAATGCAAACTAATATACCTATAAAAGAGACAGAGATACTAGATAAAGCAGATTAAAACTAACAACTTGACAGGTCAAATGCCTGGTGAAAAAGAAATATCTTCATGTAGATCTTCAATGGAAGACCATTGAAGAAGGGTCAGGGTGAGCCTCCCTAGGAAGGGAGTTTTAAAGCTTGGTGCAGCCACACAAAACTTCCTTTCCTGTGTCCCAACCAATTACAGTTCAGATATTGGTGGGATATAAAGGAGAGCCTCAGTAGAGGCACACATGTTCATATCAGTCTTTTTGGCATGAATTAAATAATTAAAGTACACCTTAGAAACATATATTGACATTGTAGACATCATTTCAGTGGGATACTCATGTTAGTCTGTTGCAGCAAGAACAGCCTTTTGGCACCATGAAGACTAAGAAATATATTCTGTCATAACATTTTATGAAAGTTTCATGCACTTTTCATGAAGTGAACCTGATAAGTGGACTCTAATGCACAAAAGCTCATCAAGTAATACGTCTTTTAGACGTTATGGTGCCAACAGACTCTGTGTTGTTTACACAAATTGTAGGTTTCCAAATTATTTTGGAAGTGAAATCAGCTATTCTCAACACTTAGCAGTAATAAAAATACTAATTTGCCCCCTTCCCCCTTCTCTGCCTTCGCTGGAAGAAATCAAGTGCCTAGACCAGAAAAACTGAGTAATATTTCCGCCTTAGCTGAAAGTCCTGCCTCCAGAAGTCTGGCCCTGGTGCCCTGCCCCTGTTTGGAAACTGGAAATCCTGCCTTAGCTGGAAGTCCCACCACCAGAAGTCCTGCCTTGAAAATAGGAGGTCAGCTGACTGGGTCATGTGACCATCAGGGGCACCTGACAGGGGTCATGTGACCCCTCTATGAACTTGCCACACCACCATGGACCAATAGGAAGAGGCTTTAGAGCCCTAACAAATATGGGGGCGGAAATGGCCCCATGAGGGCCATTTCCAACCCTTCTTCAGATTGGCCCAGCAGGATCATGTGACCCCTCTGTGAACTCGCCCCATCAGAACAGACCAATAGGCGGAGGTTTTAGAGCCCTAACATGTGCAGAGACCCTGAACTGGTCCAGCAGGACCCACATGGCCCTGTAAGGTCATGCCTCAACACCACTGACTTTTACCCCACCAGAAAAAACACCACTTCCAACCAATCAAACCAGCAACATCAAGTAGGCCGCTCAACAAGGTCTGCCACGGACGGCCTTCTCCTTATCCCATCAGCCAGAGCAGCCAGGCTGGTGGGGACTAGGAAGAGGGCCTTCTCTGTGGCGGCCCCCACATTATGGAACTCCCTCCCTAGTGACCTTCGCCATGCCCCCTCCGTGATGAGCTTCCGCCGTGCATTAAAAACATGGCTGTTCAGGCGGGAATATGGGGTGGGTTAGGTTTTTAATGAGAATTTTTTATATTGTTTTAATTATTATATTTTATTGTGTTGTTTTGTTGTATTTTAATTGTACATCGCCCAGGGTGGCCGGGTGACCGGCCAGATGGGCGATTGATAAATATAATAAATAAATAAAATAAATAATAAAATCAGAGGCAGGGGCAGTAAGATTGATTAGAGGCAGCCGCAGCAGTTTTTCCTCACTCAGACTAGTTTCCTGCATAGACAACATGGAGATGTCAATGCTCACTCTGGGAGCTGTTATTTTTTTCTTACCCCCTGGCACCATTGGATATTCACCCCAGAAAAATTGAAGCTGCCCAGATTACATCAGCAGGCATAATACACCAGGGAATAATACACCCTGTGGGGCCATTTCCACCCCCACCTCAGTTAGGGCTCTGAAACCTCTTCCTATTAGTCCACAGTGGCATGTTGAGTTCATAGAGGGGTCACATGACCCCACTGGGCCAATCCAGAGAGGGGTTGGAAATGGCCCCTGCATCTGTTAGCGCTCTAATGTCTCTTCCTATTGTTCTATGGTGGCATGGCAAGTTCGTTAAGGGGCCATATGACCCCCAGCAGGTGACCCTGATGGTCACATGACCCAGTCAGGTGACCTCCTCCTTCCGGGGCAGGACTTCCAGAGGTGGGACTTCTGCCTAAGGCAGGACTTCCAGTCTCTAAAGGGAGCAGGACACTAGTCAAGGGGCGTGGTTTAGAGTCTGATGAGAAGTACCAACTGTCACTACTTGGGATCAATTGCTACTGACTTAGATCCTGCTTGAGTTCTTATTGATCAGCAGCTACTTCTGCCTGTGAGTTTAGCCTCCAAACAATTATTGTTTCCCCAGCTCCTAACCCAATTCAGAAATGCCACTACCAATTATTATTATTTTTAAACTGCTTTCCTAATAAAATTCTGTGTTACTCCATCACTTCCTCAAATTATCCTACCAGTATCCCTGACCTTATATTACAAAATAGCAGGCATCTACAATTTTTTCATTATATTCTATTGAAACTACTTAGTATCAGCTATACAAGTTACATACTGTCCTCAGTCCATGTATTTTGGAGTGATCACCCATTCACATCAGTTATGAGAGAGCACTCTGAATATTGTAGATCAGACACTAATTGTGCTCAAAAAAGCAGCAGAGACATTTCAGTCAAGTATCACAATTCAGCACAATGGCAACATTTTGCTTAGTGGCATAACATAAATGATGACAATCTTACTGTGATGTACATAAAACATTAATGTTTATCTATAACTGACCACAAAGGAGTCTTCAAAGCACATTTGTATAGGAGGCAGCCTTTCCCAACTGGGTGCCTTCCAGATGTTTTGCACTTAAACTCTCATCAGCCCTAACCAGCATGGCTAATGGTCTGAAATTCAGGGAGTTGTTGTTCAGAAGATCTGGAGGGCACTAGCTTGCGGAAGGCTGCTATAATATATTTTAATTCTCTCTTTTCTTTTCTTTTCTTTTCTAAATAGGGAACTGAGTCTGACAGTGAGTTTTTCAGTTACCTATATTGTACATTGCTCATGTCACTGAAGCCTCTGATTGGCTGAGCTAGTTTATCTTGGCTCACAGTGTTCAGTTTCTCAAGAAACAGAGCAGTTTTCTCAGCCCAGCTTTCATGGGGGGGAAGAAAAACTCATCTGTTTGACTGGAAATGAAACCTCACGTAGAGGAAGACTGAAGGTTGAAAGAGAGCAGGAAAGCTAAGAGACTGGGAGAGCGGAGGCAAGGCCACTGAAGGAAGGATGCACAGCAGACAATAGATTGAGAAAGAGGCTTCTGAGGACAGGACAGGTGGAGAGTGAGAACTCAGGAAAAGGGCAAAACAAGCAAGAGGGCCAAACACAGAGGGGCTTTGAAGAAGTTCTATGAATCAATAAAGATCTGGAGGAATCATGGTATGAGGAGAGAGGCTGGTGTGCCAGGGCAGGGACAGGAAACCTGGTCTGAAGGCTACTGAGGCCTTGGGGAGGAGGTGGGGGAGGAATCCCCTTCTTATATCCAACCTTATATCTTAATGGACGATGAGTGGTCCTCCAAAAGGAGAAGTTTTGGGGCAGGTGAAGCCAGCTCCAGGTGGATGAACTGGGAGGATCATTCTCTCAATGCACCTGTTGGGTACCACATGATATCAGGGAACATGGCAATGCACCCAGACATCATTTGGCCTGCAGAGGGCTGGGTGGGGGTTGACCATCCCTGTGACAGAGATGAGATTATATTTTTTAGATTGCATTTTAATGTATATGCCACCTTTTCACTAAAAACTGTACTCATAGCAGCTCATATTACAAAAAAGGGGGAAATAATAAGCATTTGTTCAGAAAGCAGAGCTGTAAACATTTCAAAATTCTAATCACTATAGCAACAATATAAAAGCTGAGTATAACAATATAAGCAAAAACATTGCATCAAGTACAAACACAAATACCATCACAGCAAGCACAAATTTCATCTAATTAGCAAACTGTTGTTTCCTCACTCATCTCAAAATCCGCCCCCGTTGTGGCACCACACAGAGAAAAAGTGTCCCCTCCAATAACTCCAACAGAAAGCACAGGGGAGGGAGTGCAGACTCCTAAAACAGTCTTTCTCAACCTGGTGCCCTTCAGATGTTTTGGACTTCAATTCCATGAGCCCCAACCAACATGGCTAATGGCTAGGAATGCTGGGAGAGTCAGGAATGCTGGGCAGGTATCAGATTGGGAAGAAATGCCAAACATACCATGTCACTGTGGCTAAGTATTCATATATTTCAGAGGTGTGGCAAAAAAGCCTCCTGAATATTGGATTAATCAGGAGGGAGGAATATGAAGAATTTTCATCTTACTGCAAATATGTCATGAGTGTTCTTTCTCTCCCCCACCCCACTTTTTTAAAAAAACAATAACAACAACAAAAGCCTAGTTGCCACTTTGAGTGGTGGCTTGTTGTCAGCTCCAGACATGGTCCTCAGAATGCCCCTTGGAATGATACTACATCTGTCCCAGGAATCCTACATCTTCCCCAGAATTGTGTCTCAAGCAGCCAAGCCATCTCTCTCGGTCTTCTCCCAAAAGAGAGTCTATGACCCCCCTGGCAAACCTGAAGTGCAGACTGAAGGGGCAGGATTGCAGCTTGAGATTGATAGGCAAATGGTCAAGGAGCACCTGATTACTCTGAACGAGTTTAAATCTCCAGTGCCTGATGAGCTGCATCCTAGAGTAATAAAGGAACTGGCAGAAGAACTCTCAGAACCACTGTCTATTATCTTTGAGAAATCATGGAGGACAGGTGAAATGCCAGATGACTAGAGGAGGGCAAATGTTGTTCCTATCTTCAAAAAGGGCAAGAAGGAGGAACCTGGGAACTACAGACCAGTCAGTCTGACATCAATCCCTGGGAAAATTTTGGAGCAGATTATTAAAAAAAAGTCAGTTTGCAAGCACCTTGAAAACAATGCAGTGATTACTAGAAGCCAGCATGGATTTGTCAAGAACAAATCCTGCCAGACTAATCTGATCTCATTTTTTGATCGGGTAACCTCCCTTGTGGACTGTGGGAATGCTGTGGACATAATATATCTGGACTTCAGCAAAGCTTTCGACAAAGTGCCTCATGATATCCTGATTAGCAAGCTAGCTAAAAGTGGGCTAGATGGAACAACTATCAGGTGGATCCACAATTGGCTACAGAATCGGACTCAAAGAGTGCTTATCAATGGTTCCTTCTCAAACTGGGGAGAAGTAACGAGCGGGGTACCACAGGGCTCGGTCCTGGGCCCAGTGCTCTTCAACATTTTTATTAATGACTTGGATGAGGAGGTACAGGGAATGCTTATCAAATTTGTAGATGACACAAAGTTGGGTGAAACAGCTAATACTCTGGAAGACAGAAACAAAATTCAAAGCGACCTCGATAGGCTGGAGCGCTGGGCCGAAAACAACAGAATGACATTTAATAGGGATAAATGCCAAGTGCTGCCCCTAGGGAAAGGAAACCAAATGCACAGTTACAGAATGGGGGACACTTGGCTCAACAATACTACGAGTGAGAAGGATCTTGGAATTGTGATGGATCACAAACTGAATATGAGCCAGCAATGCGATGTGGCTGCAAAGAAGGCAAATGCTATTTTGGGCTGCATTAATAGAAGTATAGCTTCCAAATCGCGGGAAGTGATAATTCCCCTTTACTCAGCACTGGTTAGGCCTCATCTTGAGTACTGCATCCAGTTCTGGGCACCACACTTTAAGAAGGACGTAGACAAACTGGAGAGGGTTCAGAGGTGGGCAACAAGGATGATAAAGGGACTGGAAACAAGGCCCTATGAGGAGAGACTGAAAGAACTGGGCATGTTTAGCCTTCAGAAGAGGAGACTGAGGGGAGATATGATTACACTCTTCCAGTACTTGAAGGGATGTTACACAGAGGAGGGCCAGGATCTCTTCTTGATCATCCCAGTTTGCAGAACACGGAATAATGGGCTCAAGTTACAGGAACCTCGATTCCACCTAAACATCAGGAAAAATTTCCTGACTGTCAGAGCAATAAGACAATGGAATCAACTACCTAGGGAGGTGGTGGGCTCTCCCACTCTGGAGGCATTCAAGGTGCAGCTGGACAGCCATCTGTCAGGGATGCTTTGACCTGGATTCCTGCATTGAGCAGGGGGTTGGACTCGATGGCCTTGTAGGCCCCTTCCAACTCTACTTTTCTATGAATCTGTGATTCTATGAAGAAGTGAAAATGCTTTTTCTGTTAAAAAGAACAGCTTTGGGTTCTTTTTAGGTTCTCTTGGAATTGTAGAGTCCTAGGTCAACGCAAATTACACTGTTTGATCCAGGTCAGCTCATAGAGGATCCACAATGTAAATATTTTCACCAGCCAACCAAGCTTTTCAGGAAAAGTATCTGCCCTTAGCCCTATGCAGGCATCTGCCTGCTCATGTGTAGGGCTAAAGTGCGGAAAGGGACATGGTTGTGCACGTAAGAACTGCCCCCAGCATCCCTGAACACCCAGCTTCTGCATATACCTTTGCACATTGAGCATGAAGGTCTGAAGAGAGCTTGTAAGCACATTCAGCTGAATGCATTTACAGTGTTCCCATAATTGTGAACCCTGCCTTATCCGGCAAAGATTTACCTGGAAGCCGGGCATGTGGGAATGCTGGAGGTGGAAGTTATGTGCCTGCCCACCCTTCTACACTGTAACCCTATATGCAAGCAAGCAACAAATGCTTGCATAGGGCTTGTGTCATTCACCAAAGTCTTCTCAATGGTGGAATTACCCACCGGCTTCTTGTAACACAATCAAGGACTGTATTCTTCTAATCAGATATAATCAAGACAGTAATGCTAAAATACAGAAAATAATGATGATCTTTACTTGAAGCATTACAGTTTTTGATAACTCAGTGTGGATCCTGAAGGGGAGAAAGCTATTGCTCAAGGAAGACAGTTAGCATTCTTTGGAGAGGAATCCAAATATCTTCTGTAACTATTAATAGCAAACCAATGATTTTAGACTACCAAAACAGTACTTAGTGGTAAACTAGCGCTACCTGTGTCCTAATGCACGTCCAGAAATAGTGCATGCCATACTAATTAGTTTCAAGAGAGGGAATATAAAAGAATGCAGCCTCAGAGGCTACCCCAGTATAAATGTTTGGAATTATATCCATACTTGTAGTGTAATCAGGGCCGGATTAAGATAGGGGCTATTGGAGCTGCAGCTCCAGGCCCCTACCACAAAATAGGCCCACAATATAGGGACGCGCGGCGCCGGGGAAATGACGTCACCTCGCTCACCTGCGGGGCGTTGCCACCTGTGGCGTCCTCCTTGACAAGAACCCGAGGCAAAAGGGCATGAATTCACTGGCCACCAAGGTGGGGAAAGGGGGTTTCCCACGAGGACACGTGAATGCCTTGCCGAAGCAAGCGACAGTTTGGAGGAGCGTCGGAATCCTGCCGTGCGCCAGCGCTGGTGAGAGGAGGGCAGAGCCAGAAGCGCGGGACTGTCCACTCCTCTTCAGTTTGTTACGGGTGGGAGAAAAGTGCCGTTCTTCCACGTGTCTGAGTCTGCCTTCGCTTTGCGCATTTAGAGATGGGGTATGGGGGAGCCAGTGGCTGCACGTCGGATCTCCCTTGGCATTTTGGGCGGTGCGGGAGGCGGATGGCAGAAGAAAAACGGCGACGGGAGAGAGCGAGATTGTGTGTGTTTGTTAGTTTGTTTAATAATGACTGCAACTTCTCGGGAGTCAGCTCTTCACTGCGAGTAGAGAGAGGGTTCAACCCTCTCTCTACTCGCAGTGAAGAGCTGACTCCCGAGAAAACCTGCATACGACTGTGCCACAAATGCTGGGTGGAGTTAGGGAAGGGATCTATCCGGGTCTCCTTCGCCATTGTTATGAAGCAGGGAGGGGGCAGGATGAGACGGGCTGCAAGGAGGGAAGCGATGGTGTTAGTCCATTCCGCAGCGCTTTGCAATGAGGTTTGGAATAGTGAGAGTTGGAGGGGGGCAGCCTCGTGCCCAAAGGCAAGAAGATCCTCCAGCCACTTCATCCCACCCCCATTAAATGGCAGGGGGGGGCGAGGAGAGAAGAGATTCCTGGCTTGCATGTGTCCTGCTAACGTCATTTTTGCTAGCCCCGGCAAGATTCATTTTGGTCTGTCTCCTTCCCCTTTCTGATCAAAATGTTGCTATGAAACTCACATTAAACCAGAACAATGGCATTGATTAGGGTGCAATCCTGTGCATGTTTGGACATAAAATGGCCTACAACTCCCAGAATGCCCAGCCAGGATAGCTGACTGGGGCATTCTGGGAGTTGTAGGCCTTTTTCTGTCTAAACATGCATAAGATTGTGCCTTTAATATATTTCAATGTTATGGATGTTCTTTTTAATCCCTGTACATTTCCTCCTATACTGCAGCCATCTTCTTAGCTATTCCATGCCCCTTAATCCGTGGGATCAACATATCACCTGCTTTCTTTCTTTATATATTTAGCACATCCTTATAGATGCAAGGCAGAAAGGGGCTTAAGCTGCAGAGCAAATAGTTCCACCCATTTTATGGAAGAAGGCTGCCCCATTTCGACCCTCCCCTGGTAAGAATCTCATATGAATGGGAAAGGGTAGCACCCCATACCACCCTGCATTTTCTTGAGAAGGAAATAACCTCAGATCACAGGCAGAGAGAGAATCATTTCCTGGGTTGAATAGGCTGTGACTCCAGAATAACTCTGTGACTCCTTGTTGTGCACATTCACTTAATCTTGTTGGACAAAATGCCGTAAAAAAATGCCGTAAACAGCTGTCCAGTTGCAGTTTCGTTCTTTAATTTTGTGCAGCAGTTGTATTGTTTTTTTTTGCTTCAACTCATCGATGGAATCTGTTAACAGATAGTTTCAAACTATGTGGTATACCGACATTGAAAAGGTTATCTGATACACGTTGGTCTGCTCACCATGATGCTGTGAATGCCTTACAAAAAGGCTATAGTACTATCAGAGATGTCCTTTCAAATATTATGAATGATGAATCCACAAAGGGAGAGGTCTGTTTACAAGCAAAGGGCCTAAATAATGTCATGGATCAATTGGAAACTGGAATAATGGTTTCATACATTTCATAGATCATAGAGTTGGAAGGAGCCTACAAGGCTATCGAGTCCAACCCCCTGCTCAATGCAGGAAACTAGAGGAGGGGTCTCCCATCCAAGTAATAACCAGGCCTGACCTGGTTATTACCTGTTTATATGGTTTATGTTTATTTAAAAATTGTTGTTGTGAATGTTCTATTTATAACGGTTTTATTGAGTTAACAAGCTTATTGTTTACAAAAAAAGAAATATTTTCAATATGTTTCTGTTTTGGCACTTTAATGGTAATTAAAATATTTAATTTGTTTTAATATAAAATTGCGTCTTCATTTTATTTATTTCCATAAAAAGGCCCACCAAAATCCTCAGCACCAGGCCCATAATGCTCTTAATCCGGCCCTGAGTGTAATACTAATCAGCATTAAATAATGACAGATTATAGAAGGTGTGGGTAGATTTCAGGCTTGTGGGATCTATTTTGTGAATTACTAGAACTCATGAGATCCACCATTCAGAGCCAGGTGCAAAATAGTGGTTCAGGTGGGTGAACATATGCTAAGAATGAAGGAACAGGATGCCTCTGAGGACATGCTCAGCCCAGCAATTTGTGATCAGAACCCGAACCAAGATCACAAGTCCTTTCACACAAAAATCCACTCCTGGTTTTCTCCCAAGCATTCTTTTTCAGCAACCTCATTTTGGGGTAGGGAAATATTTTTGTCAGACAACCAAGTCAGAAACCCTTGCTAATCCACTACAAATCACCTGGACATCTACTAGTAGATCCTGATCTTCCCACCCCTAGATTAGAGCACGCAACAGAGGACTCATGATGCCTAAATTCAAACAGGAACACCTTCATCTATGTGACAATCTCTTGGACAGCAATGACAGATAAAATGCAGTTATCAGTGGCTGGCCATGCTACAACAACTTCTTCCTTCTCCCAGAAACTTTACAACATTTGTTTGTGATCAGAAGTTGTAGGTTTGAGGATTTTTTTGAAGACACTTCTATTTGAGCTCAAATCCACTGGGTTTAAAGTACATTTCACTTGACTGGTTGCATGCGATGGGGTATGGGATTTTATTCCTTTGAATATATTGTTAACTCCTCTCAAGCTTTTTGATGGGAGTGGGACTGCCCCACTTTAGGGCTGCATATGTATTTAAATAAATATATGCCTCGTGCACACGTTTCAACGTCATGATCCTATTTTCTCTGATGTGTGAGCATTGAATAATTCCATAAACCTAAGTGTCAGAGCTGGGGTCAGGAGCTGGAAGGCAGGAGTCAAGCCAAGGGTCAGTGTGTGTGGGGGGGGGGGGAGGGAAGAACATCAAGCCCAGCAGAGTCTGAGCTGGGTAATTGGGCCAAGAAGTCAACCATAGAACAACCCATAGAACAACCCTTTATAGCCCTTCTTGTTTAGGACAGCCAGCAGAGTCACTCCAATATCTGGAAACAATTTACTGCCTAGCGAGTTGCTCCATCCTGTAGCTCTGGTGGCTCCAGGTTAGTGTTTAAAGGGTAGGTGTAAATGGAGATGTTGGTTTCTTTTTCCAGCCCAGCAGTTCCTTGACACCAAGAAATGAAATTTCAAAGATTAACACATATGAAGAATGATATGCAAATGGCTAATGTACATTTCCAATTGGTGTTGACTTGCACAGATTTGATCATTACACTATCAATGGCTACTAGTCATGATCACTATATATTACCTCATGTATAAGAAGCAATGAACACTAGCAGGATGGTGCTTTTGCACTCATGTTCTGCTTGTGGGCTTCCCATGGGCAGCTGGTTGGCCACAGTGTGAACAGAATGCTGGAAGAGATGGGTTTTTCGTATGATCCAGCAGGGCTCTTCTTTTATCCTTACACTTATTGGAAACCAGAAAATAGTCTCACATTATGGGATTTTTCTGACATTGCATACTTGCAATATCCTTGCATATTGTATGAAAAAAGTGGAAACACACACACACACACACACATATATATATATATACACATACATATATACGCACACACACACACACACACATATATATGTATGAGTGTGTGTGTGCATGTGTGTGTGTGTGTGTGTGTGTGTGTGTATAAGCTTTTTCCCGCAGCTTCGCTCACGTGATGAAGAGTGACCGTGCCAAGTTTGCACGGGTCGTCATTTTCCTATAGGCACTATTTGTTCAAAATTCCTTAAGGTCGCTGACCGCTGTTTTGAATTGCTCCATAGGAAAGGTTCCCTGGGACTACATAATGGAATCCTAGCTCCCCCAGGACTAACAGCTCCCCCGGGACTAACAGCTCCCCCGGGACTGCACAATGAAATCCCTGCTCCCCCAGGACTCCACAGTGAAATCCCTGTCCCCCCCCTCCAGGACTGCACAATGAAATCCCTGCTCTCCCCCCGGGACTACGCAATGAAATCCCAGCTTCCCCCCCCCCCCGGGACTACACAACAATGAAATCCCAGCTCCCCCCCCGGGACTACACAATCAAATCTCTGTGCCCCCCCGGGACCACACAATGAAATCCCTGTGTCACCCCCCCAGGACTACACAGTGAAATCCCTGGGGCCCCCGGGACTGCACAATGAAATTTCTGCTTCCCCCCCTGGACTACACAATGAAATCCCTGTTCCCTTTCCCCCGGGACTGCACAATGAAATCCCTCCTCCCCCAGGACTCCACAGTGAAATCCCTGTCCCCCCCCCTTCCATGACTGCACAATGAAATCCCTGCTCCCCCCCCAGGACTACGCAATGAAATCCCAGCTTCCCCCCCCCCGGGACTACACAACAATGAAACCCCAGCTTCCCCCCCCGGGATTACACAACAATGAAATCCCAGCTCCCCCCCCCCCCGGTCAGTCAGTCAGTCAGTCAGGACACTTTCTTTTATATATATATAACTATATGGACAGTTCATCCATATGAGCCCCTGTGGAGGGCTCGCCCTGCCCTGTGCTTTGCCGGCTCCGGCAGGGAGGCGGCGCAGCAGCGTGAGGCGCCGGCTGAGCGAGCGGCTGCACCTCGCCTCCACGGGGCTCGGCAAAGCAGTGGGAGGCACCGGCCTCCCACTGCTAAACTAGATGAACTAGATGAACTGTCCGTGGAGGCGAGGCGAGGTGCAGCGTGACCACTCGCTCTGACGGTGCCTCACGCTGCTGCGGGAGGCACAGTGAGGTCGCTCGCTCGGCAGGCCACTCGTGCTGCTGCGCCAGCTCCTGGGCAGGGAGGCGACGCAGCCGCGCGAGGCGCCAGCAGAGCGAGCGGCCGTGCTGCGCCTCCACGATGGAGCCCCGTGGAGGCGAGGCGGAACGAATCATTTCAATGATTTCCCATAATTTCTTATGGGGAAATTTGATTTGAAATACGAGTGTTTTGGGTTGTGAGCATAGTTCTGGAACAAATTATGCTCGTAATCCAAGGTATTACTGTACTAAAATGAGTATCTGTAAACATGAACAGGCCACCCCTGACTATAAGATATTAAAACAAAGAAAGAAAGGAAGGATACTGCTCAATCAGTGCTAACCCTGGTGGGAACTGGCATGCTCATGCTGGCTCAGGTGCTAACACCAGGCCTGTTTGATGCTGCTCCTATCACGTGCCACTCTCTGGATGGTCATGAGGGGGGTGGCTGGGCTGCAGGACCTGAGCCATGAGGTCCAGCCCCAGCAGCTCCACTGAGACTGCTTTAAAGGTATGCCAAGGAGACACCTTATTCTTATCAGCAGCTCTCCTTGGTGGTATGTTTTGGGGATCAATAAATCCAGCAGTACTTATGGGTGCCCCAGCTCCAGGTCCTTGAGTTGATAAGCTGTGAGAGGTTGGTTTAGACAACTCCAGTGTCTTGGAGTGCTCACCAGCTTAGCTTAGATCTTTCTCTCTCCCCACTCCAGCTGCCTGTTGTGATCTCATTATGTGACCTCATTGTGTGACTCAGTGGTGGCTCCAGGTTTCTGAGGGTACTTGGGCAAGATACTCTGAATGGCTCTCCTCCCTCAGTGAGTCTACCTTCGCACCACCATTGTCACCAGCTGCTGTGTGTGTATAAGCTTTATGATGGCTATACATGGCTGGTGGGATTCATTCAGCTTGGTGGGTCACAAGTTGTTGATGACCACTTGAGAAGAACTCCAAGATAGATAAACAAATCTTGTTATAGCTTTCACTGCTTCATAGTAGACATTACTTGGAAATGGATTCTCCCAATACAAAATGCATGCATTTCATGTCACAGCGTCCTTTAAAATATATGCAAATAATGAATGGGAAAGGATCAGCCCCACTACTCATATAGTTTGAATGGCAAACACATGTTTTACACTAGTGTTGTGTCAATACCTCCCACACACACACACACACACACAGCCACAGAGCCATTTGCTCCTCCTCCTTTTTCTCATCATTGCCACCACTTGTTTGCTTGACAGGCAGAGAGCCAGTGAGCAAGCAGGCAGTGGCTCCACTGCTCCTCTTCTCACTGCCTCCATTGTCTGTGCAGAGTGAGAGGCTGGTGAACAAGGAGGTCCCCATGGTGAAGAGAAGGAGTAAGTCCAGGGGGGGGGGCTCATGTCAGTGGGCCTCTGCTCAGATGTGGGACCTCAGCAGGTGTCCATCCCCATCCCTGATGTGACTGAAGCAAGACTGATAGATACACACACACACTTTTCCTGACACTGCAGAGTAGCTGAAAACAACACCATTTCCCAATGAGAACCAGATAAGAAAGAGCCCAAAAATGATCTACTTGCCCCATAATAGGTGATAAGCTAATCCTACACTCTCTAAAGTAAGGTTGGTGCATGGGCTGCTGTAGCAGCCAAGAACTAGCTGTGTGGGATAGAGGCATGGCTGTCACACAAAACAAATAACCAGGCTGCCTTGACTGGGCTGTACAAGGCTTGGGCTACAGCCTGGTCAGACTTGCTCCCCAAAGTCCCTCGTGTTCTCCTTCTTCTAAGGTGTGGAGGTAAATTCATCCTGTTCTCCAGTGCTAATCCTGTCATTGGACTCTGAATTATTGGTTAACTCTGGACCATCAACAGAGGAACAAATGCTGCAAATAATGCATCCTTGAATCTAGGGTAAACCTGGAATATCTACCACTCATTTTACAACCTATAATTCTGAATGAAGGGCTCTTTATTCCGAAGTACACAATTTTTAAATTTAGGAAAGTTTTCAAAGTGAAATGAATCTAATGACACTTCCTTTTGAACTGCCTTATAATTATTGGGTCTGTTCTGCTAGTGGATACGCTCTTCAGTGGGAAACTAAAGAAAGGAGTTACCATAGTAACTGTCATCCAGTACAACATGGCTCTTGTGTTGGCCTACCTCTGAGATAATGCACAACTACCTTCTTAGTCTCTTCAGTGCTTGTAGATGAATACTGTATGCCTCCCAAAATGGCTCTTGTAGGTCCCAGAGCCCTACTCTCTGTTTTCTTTGTACTTCTTGGTAAAACAACAGACTGGTCTAAGAGGAAAGGAGATATATATCTAGATATCCATATCTATCTATCTATCTACAGTATCTATACTGGTGCATGAAAAGAAAGAGAATGTACAATAAAATTGATTTACATCTTCACCATATTGGAATTTTCACAGATATGAATTAAAAATGGCAGTGTGCATACTTTCCACAGGCTCTGTTGCTCTGAAAGAATTTGGCTTCATATGAAAGAAATACTGCCCTCTGAACCCTGATAGTTATCCAATGTATTTTGCATCTGAAATGCACTAAAATGGGCCTGCACAAATTATGATTCGCCCAGCCAAATGCAGCCCGCCAGTGTGGCCTCCCAGATCCTTAACTACTACACCCTATTTTTGCAGTCCCAGACAAAAGGAACTTATGATGGCTATACATGGCTGGTGGGATTCATTCAGCTTGGTGGGTCACAAGTTGTTGATGACCACTTGAGAAGAACTCCAAGATAGATAAACAAATCTTGTTATAGCTTTCACTGCTTCATAGTAGACATTACTTGGAAATGGATTCTCCCAATACAAAATGCATGCATTTCATGTCACAGCGTCCTTTAAAATATATGCAAATAATGAATGGGAAAGGATCAGCCCCACTACTCATATAGTTTGAATGGCAAACACATGTTTTACACTAGTGTTGTGTCAATACCTCCCCCCCACACACACACACACACAGCCACAGAGCCATTTTCAGGCTGCAAAAGTAAGGAATTTTCCTACTTTTTAGGGAAGGAAACTATTTTAGGCTGGTGAGTGAAATCAGTTAATTTTCATATGTTGGGGGCTTGCTCTGATAAGAGTAGGTGCCTGAGGATTTCCCCCCTGAAGGTCCCCCCCCACTTTTTTGTAAACAGAAAAATTTTACTTCCACATCAAATGGTGGCAGAAATGAACTCAGCAGCATTTGTATTTCCTCATTAAAAGAAAAAGTTATTCTGTGGGACTTATGAGGCTGCCAATTAATTGTTTTCACTATTCCTCTTACTTTTTTGTACCACCATTTATCTACTGAAATCATTGGAAAAGTCTCCAATGGATATTTCAGCTCAGCCCTTATATATCATTATGAACAGTGTCCTTCATGAAGATGCAACCATTGGCAGTATTATATGAAGTAGGCTCAAGATATGAAGTGTCCAAACAACATTTACTTATCTTTCTTTCTTTTTTTTTTTAACTTCCACTTTCCCTGCTTAGCTTCAGCAAGGTTGCTGGATCATGTACCTTTGGGCCATTATTTGCCTATCTGTGTCCAATTTTCATCCTAGATGAAACTCTTAAGGTTTTTTTTGTGATAGATTGCAATGGCATCATCAGTTGTGGCCCTGCCATGATTGTGTGGCTCTGCTCCATAATTCTGATGGAAGAGGAAATGAAATGGAGAGTCTTGACATCTAGCCCCCAAAAGATTTGGCTCCTTCCAGTCCCCTTACACTGTACCTATTGCCATACTGGTGCTGGTTGGCAATGGGGAAAATGAAAGCTGATGAGGAGGCAGGGCCAACAACAAAAATATCTGGTGGAGTCAGATAAAGTTTCCTCCCTCTGCAGAGCAGAGCAGAGGTGCAAGGAAGACGCCGGGCAACATTCCCAGAAGGAACCAGTCCAATAGAAGCAGGGGGGGGGCTTCGCAGAGGATGAACCCAAAGGATCATCCAGTAACTGCTCCTGGTTTAAACTGCTGCCACAGTAGCCTTAGGCAAAGCCAGGACTGATATTGGACCAGCAGTGGACTGGACTGGCACAGCCGTGCAGAGCAAGAAGCCTGAGAAAGCACAGCTGTTTGAGGGAGAGGAACCTGTTTTAATTTTTTCTCCATTTTTTTAAATATACGTACATGGATATGTATGAACGGCATACAACTTTCTAGCAATTATACATAGCCTTCAAGAAAAGTGGACCAAACATCCAAGTAAGCATCCATTTGAAGTTTATTTATTTATTTCTTATTTATTTATTTACAGCATTTTTATCCCACTCTTCAGCCGGAAAAGGGTCCCAGTGTGGCTTATAAAGATTAATATTAGAAGTTGGTGTCTATATGCCACCCGTTCATATATGGAAAGCATTGTAAGGTCCTTGATCCATTGTGTTATAGGAGGTGAGTATTTATCCTTCTAATTTTATAATATCAGTCTCTTAGCTGTCAAAAGAGCACAGAGAATCCATTTCCCCTTCCATCTATTAATTTCCATGAGGCAGGTAAATAATTTAGAAGAGAGCGTACATCAGTGAACATTAGAGACTGTTCCAGTACAAAATTTATTTGTGTAATAACTTCCTCCCTAAAAGAAGCAACTACTGGATATTGCCAAAATGTATGTTTAAAAGGAGCATTAGCTGTATCGCACCACTAGCAATTAGCTGATTTAGACAATCCCTGATTAAAGAGACGTTGTAGTGCCCAATAGACATGAAACAAATTTTTTTTGCTGAATAAGATACAGCCTAGTATCCGTAGATGCGACAGGTAGACACCAAAGTGGCGATCCACTGATTAGGCATTTTGTGGTAGTGCCCACAGCAATTTCTCAAATTTGCAAATGTGCCTAGTTGCCCAGAAAGTATGGGGACCCCTGCAGTAAGAGAATGAGTTCTTGGGGCTCCTGGCACACATAAAGCTACATTATAAATGCACGGGGCAGTATCCAATGGGAAGCTTACTGCCCCCTTCCGATTCCCTTGCACCCCACTGATTTTGTTGTGCAAGTGGTGCATCCGTCCAATTCCACTGTGCAAGCGGGACCCACAGCCTGCTCAACAGAAATGTAATGGTTCCCAGATGAAGCCCCAAAATTAGCAGAAACATTCGTTTCTGGATTGGGAGGGGTCAGCAGAGCTCCCTTATGCGAGCTCCAGTGCCCTGCCCTGCCCTGTTTTCACGTGTTTCCAGTTGTCCCCGGAAGTGCTAAATCTCCATTCCACAAGCAGTGAGTGCCACTTGCAGATGGGAATCGGTGGGGTGCAGGAGAAGCAGCGGGGGTGTAAGCACCTCCTTGGATCCTGCCCAGAGTTTTGTACTTCTTCAAATCAATCAATCAAGATGGACAGAGAGGGTGTTACATATCTCTAAAATTAGTAGTCACAGTGGGAAAGAAGTTGTTCTCCAACCTAGTGCGCAAAACCAAACCTTTTGCCAATGAAACCTCAATTTTGTGAAAGAATAAATAATTCATATTGCTTAAATCTCATATGTTACCTTATTTGCATACTTTATTTGGATGGTATATTTGAATAGATGATGATGATGATGATGATGATGATGATGATGATGATGATGATGACGACGATTTTGGAACCTCCATAGCTGTTTGTAGCTGGCAGGAGTTGGGTCTCCAGGCTTGAGTGGATGAAGGTGCCTCCTTAGAGTGACAGGCCTATATATATATATATATATATATATATATATATAATAGCAGGCATATATATATATATATATATATATATATGGAACATTCTACTTTGTTTCCATCTCTCTCCTTTGTTACAAAGCCATCAAGAAGACACTATGCTAGACCTGACTCATCACTGTATGTTTTGGAGAGAGCCAAATGCACCTGTAAATTAAACAGAATAATTGCTTTTGGAGACGGTGGTTTGTTTATCTTCTGGAAGTATGCAAATAATATCCTTCTGCTTTCTGGAACACTAAATCAGTGACACTTAATTTTTAAGACTATGGATTAAAAGTTTAATGACAGCATATTGGAATCCATATTTTCAACCCGCTAAGGTAAAAACCAAGACTAAAGATTCTTATGTGAAGTTGGAATGATTGTGCCTGCTCCATCTGAAGGCCAATAAGAAGGAAGCAGTTGTGACTTTGCAATGCATTACAATGAAAGAGCCAGGGATGTTGAAGAGTCCTTGGTCTCGAGTCACGAGTCGAGTCACGAGTCTTTGGACACAAGTCTCGAGTCCGAGTCCGAGTCCTTGGTCCAAAATGGTGACTCACGAGTCACAAGTCACGAGTCACTCCCAAAGCTAACTCCACGAGTCCCTATTAAAATCAATGGGGGGTTTTCCCAACAAAATAAGGCTACTTCAGATGTGTGGTTTAAATAAATTCTAGGCACAAGTGTTCCTTTTTATTTCAAAACTCTGCAACTGATTTTGGCAAGAACAGACCAGGCAGAAAAACTCAAAATAACCAGGCAGGCAGAGGAGGCTGGGAACCCCAGACAGGCAGGCAGAGGTAGCCAAACCCAAAATGTCTGAAAGGTTGCATTTTAGAAAAATGATTTTAAAAAATAAACTTGCTGTACTTCCTAAAACTTATCCATGTTGCATTTGAGGGACATGATTTTTTCTAAATGTTTGGCCCCCATTCTGGAACGGTGAGATCTCATCACAATTCCACCCTCACTGAACACCCGCTCCACTGGTAATGAACTTGCTGGAACCAGAAACACACTCAGAGCAGCCACACAGAGTAATCTCAGGTCCTTCTTCTGCCTCTCCCAAGTACGCAACACATCAATCAAAATAAATCTTGACACACTGTTGGGGCTGCACTCCTGGTAGCCGTCCATAGTGGCCGAGCAGCGGCACACCTCGCTTCCATGCGCTCTTCGCCGGCAATCACGCTCCTCTCCACTCCTTCTGGCACAGCCCAGGGATGTTGAAGAGTCCTTGGTCTCGAGTCCCGAGTCGAGTCTCAAGTCCCATTAAAAATATTGGGACTCGAGTCCGAGTCGAGTCAGAGGGGGGACTCAGTCCGACTCACGAGTCAAGTCCTCGAGTCCGAGTCCCCATCCCTGGAAAGAGCCATGGTAACATGCATGATAGAATACCATTTTCCTCAGATATTAAGGCTTAGGGGTGATTTTGTGCGTCTGAAGGGAAAAGGGCATTTTGTAGAATATAAATAGATTGATAAGAGCTCCCCCCCCCCCAACTACCTTATCTCCCACTTTTTAACCTAAGGTGAATGATGCTCCAAAGTCCAAATGGATTCAGGTTTTCACTCAATATGTGTCCCGGATTCCCATTGTCTGGAGGTTATTGGCCTCGATTCTTATGCTATCCCCAGTTAACTTCCTTCCATATTATTTTCATATTTTAAATGTGACCTTTTCTTTGTTTCACATGCTACTTGATTATCGGATTTCCTCCGTGTTCGAGAAGATTCTGCTTTCTCTGGTTCAATGTTTTCTTGTTTCAAACATTTCTTGCTATTGAGGGACACTAAAGCCAGAGCTATACACTAACAAACCTTTACAACAGGAGTGGACAATATATGGCCCATGGGCTGCATGCCCCCCACCCTCAGGCCATTTGGGCAGCCCCCACTCCCCACTCAATTGCGGCCATTGCCAAATTTGTCACTGCAGCAACAAAAAAATCCCTGGGATCTTGCTGGAAAACTAGGAGTGTGCGCCTTGTTTGGAAAGAAAATTGTGCTCTCAGAAGCCTCTTGGAAGCACGATTTTGCTTGAAAACAAGGTTCATATTCCCTGCAAGCAAAATTTGCTGGGTTTTTTTTGCCATTGTTGTGTTACATCACCAGATTCAGCAATAGTAGGCTGGGGGCGGGAATGCATCCCCCTAACCCCTGGAAGTTGCCCACCCCTGCTTTATGATAATGATCAGTTGGCTCCACAACTGAGCTGGTAAGAGCCAAGGTGTGTGTTTTTTTAATCACAGCACCTGGTTTAGCAAAGCACTTCAGAGCGGGATTTAGAACAGGGACACATGTGTCATGCAGCAGCGTGAAGAAACATGCTTCAGGTGGCACATAGATGAAAGCAGGATTTTTTGTTTGAATGATTCAGCAAAATCATTTTAAAGCAATGGCCTTGGGCTCCACTTCAGGCAGCAAAATGTCTTGGGCCAACACTGACTTAGGGTGCAATCCTATACACATTGAGCTCAGTGGGACTTACATCAGAGTAGACATGTATCAGATTGCACTGTGAGTCAATTATTTGTTATTTGTCGGTCAGAGTTAATAGGCAACATTATATTCATTTAGGGCCAGGGCCAGCGACAGACTCCACTGGGCCAACAGCATATTGCTGACTTTGAGCCTCCTGATCCCTTCTGCCGAAGCCCCCTGACCACCCACTAGCTGGTTGTCCAAGCCCCCCTCCAGCCACCACCACTGACGAAGCCTGCCCACCGCCACAGCTCTTCGGCTGGCTGGCCCACTGGCAAAGCACCAAGGGACTCTGCTGGCCAAGCCTGCAGGCTTCATGGCACATGACGATTTAAAAAATATATATATTGCATAGCCGTGATCTGAACCGATCAGACATTGCCTTTCGGGGGATTCAGCCCATGAGGGCACAGGAGCAGGACTGGTGCAAGGCAGTTTGGTGCCCTAGGCAAGATCAGATATTTAGCGCCCCCCTTCCCACTTGAGAGCGCTGTATTTTTTCCCCCAAGGTGTTTCTGGTGCCCCCTTTAGCCCTGCGCCCTAGGCAGCTGCCTAGTTGGCCTAATGGTAGCACCGGCCCTGCACAGGAGTGACATAAAGAAAAAAAGAGGGGGAGTAATCTATAAGAACCTTGTAACTAAGAACTGATGCCTGAGTTTTGCTTTCTTCCTCTTCCCTCCCAATCCCTTTTCTTTTTGTGTCATGTCTTTTAGATTGTATGCCTGAGGGCAGGGACTGTCTAATATTAATCTTTGTAAGCCACTCTGGGAGCCTTTTCTGGCTGAAGAGTGGGGTAAAAATGCTGCAAATAAATAAATAAATAAAGGCTACCCTGTACCTCATGGGCTGTGTTCCCCCAAAAGGCAGCATCTGATTGGTTCAGGTTGCTGCTAATCAAAATGTAAGTATGAGGAATTTTCTCTCCCCAGCACTGCCACCACCTATGGGCTAACTGCTCCTTCACTAGGCAATCTCACCTATGGGGTTTCTTGTCTTTCTTTCTTTCTTTCTTTCTTTTAAGCAAATGCTTATACAGACATGCCTTGGATTGAGAGCATAATTCCTTCCGGAAATGTGTTTGTAATCCAAAACACTCTTATATCAAAACAAAATCCCCCCAAAAAAATTTGTACAGAGATTTTTAATTTAAGCCGTACTACAGTACTTATATTGCAAGACATCGCTTGTATATCAAGTAAAAAATAATTAAATAAATATTTAAAAATTTGCTTGTCTTGCAAAATGCTCTCAAACCAAGTTACTTGCAATCCAAGGTATTACTGTATTTCAGGGCCTAAGGAACTCTGTGCCACTTTAACTCAGAGTTCCACAAGCTGACCCTTTTCCACTGCCACTAATTCTGTAAGAATACTTTAAAATCTCCTAGTAGCTGGTATAAGAGGCTTAGGCGTGAGATGGGCACTAACACTAGAGACAAGATGAACTATTAAACAGGTAATTTATTAAAGGGATATTTTGTACATAAGAGATTACTAACATTTACTTTAGGGTTTTCAAAAAACTGCTTAGTGACAATTTTTAAGGACTGAAGAGAAACTGTTGGTGCTGCTACCCTCTTAATGACTTCTTTTACCTCAGGCCAAATTCCCTAAATCTCCACCCCAACCAAATACACTCACAAACAGGTCCAGCTCTTTGGTACAGTCTTCCTTTGACCCCAAGCTCCTCCTGTTGTGCTACTGGCTTCTTGGACAGTCTGTCTTGGTTTTTACTGCCTGCTTGTGTAACTACCTTCTGGAAAGATCTTAGGGCAGCCTCCTGGCACAACACAGCCACCTGCTTCCTATTCCTGATCTTCACCAGTCACATGTGATGATTATCCCGCAGCAAAGGAATAGCTTAATAAGCTATTCGCTTTCTCCTAGTCCTTTTATAGCACCACTCATCAACCAGCAGATCTTCTCCCTCTGAGTCTACCACATATTAACTAATTTCCTCCTTTATCAACTATTATTTGCTTAACTGTCATTTCCCAGCTGCTCTTTTCCACCTAGCTAGAATCCCCAACCAATCAAAATCAAATTTACCTGATCCAGGCCCCCATCAAACAATATTCAAAGCAATTTTCTCTCTCTCCTCCTGTTGCAAAAATATGCTCAGAGTCCTTTCCCAGAGAGCCAATACTCAAGAAAAGGGAAGCAACACACCAGAAATGAGTTTTCAAAGTTTTTATTTTTGCGCAAAAAGGCTCAGCTCTGTGGCTCGCGCCAGGATTAGAAGCTGAACAAAGGGGAAAGGGGACATGCAGGTCTTTTTATCCCCTCACACTCATTGGCTCATTCATTCTCAGCAAATCAAATCCATTCGCTTGAACATGCTAACCAATCAGACACATTTGCTTGAACATGGCAACAACCAATCAAGTACATTTGTTTGAACATGGTACCATATCAGTCTTCAGTTACATAGAAAGCAATCCATCTCCTCCTCCCCTTGGCTAGGTTGATGTCTCCCATGACCCCTATGGCACACGAGATATCGGGCATCCCATGAATCTGCTACTCTTGGCACCCCTTATCAATTAAAGAAACTCCCCTTTCATTAGTACATCTGGAGTTGGCACCTGAGAAAACACATCAGGGATGAGATATCGGCCAAGGAGAAGACATGATGGCGCCAGGCATACAATTAAACAAAGAAACAACACAGTTCTTCAGGGTTCCCTGGCTAAAATAGCAAAGGCAGATGGACAAGGTCAGTTAGTTAGGCCAGGAGGGGGGAGAGCAGAGAGATTAGTTCATCTAACAATGTGTACTATATACAGCCTTGTTGATTGCATGTGTATAATGGAACTTTATTCTTACATTTTGTTAATACACTATGTCTACTTTTCTAACACTCCTTCAGAACATCAATCAGTAACTACTACACAGGCCTTTGACAGTAAAAAAAACAAAGCCTGAAGCCTACTGAGGTACATTATTGCCTCACAGAGGCCATACAAATTAAACATTACATAAGTTATAACAACAATACGGGACATTTCTTCACAATAAGTTTAAAAAACATTTTAGAATAGGGCACAGTGGGGCCTACAGGTTTGGCCCTGGTGCTTCCTTTTGCTGGCCAGGTTGGTGAGTGAGGGGGAGGAAGGGGGCAGCTGTTGCAGCAGGCTCCAGGGCAGGGATGGGCCCTTCTGAACAAGGCTGTGGAGTCGGAGTCGAGGAGTCGGAGTCGGAGGAAATTTTGGGTACCTGGAGTCGGAGTCGGCAAACAATGCACCAACTCCGACTCCTACTGAATTTAGATTGGAATTTTAAAAAAAGCAAGTTTAAATGTCCCAATTCACAAACAGTTATAATTAATGACTTCTGTTTTATAATAAATGCCCCTCCTGGATCCTCCCACTGCCCTATCTTCAGCAGCAGATCAACACACAAAAAGGAGAAGGCAGCAGCTTCTGTCCAACTACCTCGCATATTAAGTAATTAATTAGCATATTAATACAGAGGAGTCGGAGTCGGAAGTACAAAAAACTGAGGAGTCGGAGTCGGAACATTTATCTACCGACTCCACAGCCCTGCTTCTGAATATCTGGGCCCTTGGCTGCTTGCCTCCCATGCCGACCCCTGATGCCAGCCCTTATTTAGTGTACAGTAGGGGAAACAATACTTCTACTTTTCTCTCAATGGAAGGAGTAGAATTGTTAGGTAGGGTGCAGCAGATAAAGTCAGATCAGTGCCAAATGCCCGAGTTTGATAACAAAGAAGGGGGATGAGAGAACGCAAAAGGAATGGAGTCTTAGTTCCAGTTCCAGGCCAGATTCTGCTCTATTTCCTGATGGTAAGGGCTGAGTAGTTCAAAGTCAAGGAAAGTTTGTTGAGGACACCAGGTTATTTAAGGTGGTTAAAACAAAATGGTTTCGTGAAGAGTGCCAAAAGGTTTTCTCTAAACTATGTGAATGGACACTAAAATGCCAAATGCAGTTCATGTAAATATGTGCAAAATTATGCACATTGTAGCAAAACCCAAATTTCTCATATATGCTGGCATGGTCAGAGCCACCAGGAAAGGAATCTTGGGACTGTGTTGGGTGTCTCGATGAAAACTTTGACCCAGTGGCTGCTGTGAGAAAGGCAAATTCTCTGTTAGGGATCATGAAGAAAGGAACTGAAACTGCCAATAGCATAATAATTTTATAAAACTTTATGGTGCAACCAAACCTGGAATACTGTATAGAATTTTGGTCACTGTACTTTGAAAAGGATACTGAAGAGCTGGGAAAAGTGCAGAAAAGGTAAACCAAAATGATCAAGGGCCTGGAGCAACTCATTAATGAGGAACCTTAAACCCGACCCGGTAGTGGATAGGTAGCCAGTGCAGTTCCTTTAGCAAAGGAGTTGCATGCTGAAAGGGGACAGCTTCTGACAATAGCCGAGCTGCTGCATTCTGTACTAGCTCCAGCTTCTGGAGCAGTCTCAAGGGCAGCCCCACATAGAGCACATTGCAGTAATCCAGTCTTGAGGTTTGCACACTCAGTGATGTGTAAACTACATGTCCAGAATTCATCATTTGTTCCTTCATTGGAAGAAGGCCTATATGGTTTCCTTGTTTCAAGGAGCATCAGTTCCTCATACAGTACACCAAATCTTCTCAGACAAGTATGTTTCTCCTAACTGAAGCTAAGTAGCCCATGCATATTTAATCAACATACCTGAAAATTATTCAGGTTGCTCTCTGAAGGGAAAAAAATCCAAGAAAAATCACAAACTGCTTATGGATTATTCATACACAGAGGTAAAATTTACCTAATTAATGTTACAGATTAATCACCCAAGTGCTATCCCACTAAACTAGGTAATTGTTTCTCAGATCCATTTTTAATTTGTATGCTTTCCATAGAACAATCTTTCATCCCTCACTTTAGTATAAAACATTTAAAATGAGCAAATGAATCAGGCATAATTAATCCTATTGGGTGAATGTATTCCTACAAGAGGCCATATATATTGCATTGCCTGTCACATCAGTCATTATCACACAGGTTTTACCATTGATTGAGGGCAGATGGGTAATCCTAATTAACAAGCCATCTGCTCTTAATCAAAGTGCTATATTTAGCTACACTGTTTCCAATGACTTTTGCAGGCAATTTTATTTCATGTTGTTATCGTGATAATATTTAGTTGAGATATGCAGCTTTTTCTTCAATGAGTAGTATTAATTCAAACACTTGTAAGGAGTGAATAGGGAATTTAGTATAAGGCATCACATGAGAGAGAGATTCGAAAAGTTCAGAAGATCATTGTTGGCATCTCTGAAGACAGGTAACCTATTAATAAACAATCCATGCAATACATTCACACATACAAGTCTTCATCTGCAAATCACCTAGTTAATAATATGCATGTGTGAAGTAGCTCATGATAATTTATTTTATTAGGAAAAAATGGAAGAATATTGAATGCAAACATACAATGGCTTTTAGGGTTCGATGCTGATAAGTACTTATATCTTTTAGGGATGTTGCATGTAGATTAGATATGTCGGTGCAATGTGTGCTGTGATTCCCATATGTGCTGCCCCTCAGTCGTTCACATGGCTGCAGGATTAGGGCAGCTTCTGAACTGTTGATGTGTCTTTTTGTGCTTTTTCCAGGGTCACATTCCATGCTTCTTACTAAGCAGTGTGTGTGGTGCTTGTCCATTACTAGTTCATCATGGACAAATAGCCAATTCATTCAGTAATTTCAAGAGGATTTCCAGTAACCATTGATGAAAGTGTGGTCACCCAAACAATAGGCTCAATCTAACCAAAGTTACACATTCTTCACTGATTTCAATGTGAAAGTAAAGCATAATTCTTCTCCTTATCTCCCACTGAAATCAATTGAACCTAAAAGTGCTTACACTTGGATGTATTTTTCCCATTCAGTAGATCTTTACTAAATGGGATTGAAATTAAGCACATTCATGAAATAAAGACAACTAAATGGGATGCTGACAAAATGCGCTGGTTAAATAGCAAAACTTTGAATGCTTGCATGTTTTGCAAGCAGAAACAAAATTCTCATACAACCCTATGAATGTACCAGTAGTCTCAAACCCAAGACACCAACTAGTCTTGTACTTTCTATGCCACTGTGGTAGATTGTAAGAGAAGAAAGTGGATCAGCTGTTCTATGCTCTGCTGCCTACAGCACTACCCTCAGAATATTGCAGCTACCAGCTGACTCTGGTAAGGTGCTAACTCTGACCTAGGTCCTTAGTCCAAGAGCACAGACAGTGCCTTCCTTCAGCCAAACTATGAGTTATACTTAATGCATAGTGTGCAACCAACTACATCTTCATGTTTTATTTAATGAATTACAGGAATAGGAGGCTGTTATTGAGACCACAGTGTGCAGAGAGAGGTTTATCCCTTCCCTCCCCAGCTGCAGTCTGGATAAAAATCACCCCCCTCCATACAGCTACGAGGGTTAGAAAAACAAGTGCCATTGGGAACATATTTTTCTAAGCTTCACCACCATACAGGGATGGGGACAGGAGGATTCTTGTCCATATTTTGGTTGAGGCAGGAAGGGCTATATCTGTCCTCCATGCACACTGCAGTCCTGATAACAGGTGGCCCCCAAACCACTTTAATCAGGTAAAGAAAAAAGTGGAGATGTAGCTGCATGCTATGCATTATATGTAACGTGTAGTTTGACCATTTACCTTGGGTTGCATCCAGAGAAGCACTTAGTGGAGTTCTGCTTGTGCTGGAGGTGATCAGAGGTGGTCTTCATGACCCCTTCTTCCCCCTTTAGACAACCCCTATGTCTCTAGCGCAGTGTTCTCCAACCTTGGGTCCCCAGATGTTTTTGGCCTACAACTCCCAGCATGCCCCAGCCAGCTATGCTGGGAGTTGTAGGCCAAAAACATCTGGGGACCCAAGGTTGGAGAACACTGCTCTAGCGGATTGGGATGACCATCTGGAGCAGCATGAATGGCAATACAGTGGGTTGCAGGGGGAATCAATTAAGATTGTCTCCCTACCACTTTAGTCCAGTGCTTTCTGTGAATGGATCCAGTCTGGATCCAATCCAATATGTTTAAAAAGAAACTTTAGGTTCTCAGTAAAAATGAATGAAGGCACTTACTGGGTTTACACAGACTTGGTCTAGGGTTTCATGATGTGCAGGAGAAGGAGAAGAAGGGCTAAATTAACTCCTTCAGTTTGCAAAAGTCCCAGGTTTTACAACTATGGTATTACCATGTCATTTAGAAGGTGTATCAACAAATGTGGGCATCTGATGAGCCAGTTTGGTGTAGTGGTTAGAGTGTTGGACGGGGACTCGGGAGGTCCAGGTTCTAGTCCCCACTCAGCCATGAAGCTCACTGGGTGACTTTGGGCCAGTCACCGACTCTCAGCTTAACCTACCTCACAGAGATGTTGTGAGGATAAAATGGAGAGGAGGACCATGTAAGCTGCCTTGGGTTCCCTGCAAGAGGAAAAAAGGTGGGAAATAATAATAATAATAATAATAATAATAATAATAATAATAATGAGGAGGAGGAGGAGGAGGACCTGATGTATAGAACCCAAGGTGAATGGCCAAACTACACATTACATTTAAGTAATGGATTCACTAATTTTTGAACAATTAATACAAGCAAAACATCTGAGGTCTTAGGGTGGAGAGGATCAGCACAACCCTACAAGTAATGAAGCAATTCTATACTAATTGATTATACAGATTGTGGTGTGGGAAAGAAATTGATACTATTGAGACACTCATCAGCTTGTACCAGCAGCTTAGCCAGAGTGCGATCAGTCTCCTCTTCTGAAGGCTAAACATGCCCAGTTCTTTCAGTCTCTCTTCATAGGGCCTTGTTTCCAGTCCCTTTATCATCCTTGTTGCCCTCCTCTGAACCCTCTCCAGTTTGTCTACATCCTTCTTAAAGTGTGGTGCCCAGAACTGGACGCAGTACTCAAGATGAGGCCTAACCAGTGCTGAGTAAAGGGGAATGATCACTTCACGCGGTTTGGAGGAAGGAAGCTGGAGAGGTATCAGAATAGCTCATATCCTGGACTCCCGAGTCTCCTCCCCTTCCTGCACACTGGAATGCCCCCTTTCCCCCTCTCCAAGGTTACTTTCCCTACCTCCGAGGGCAGCCGGTGTGGTTCTTTCCACACTGGCTGCAAGGGGGTGGGGGAGGGGGCAGAGATCCAATTCCCAGCTATGAGGTCAGAGCACTGCCTCCAACCCTGGATCTGGGAGCCTAAAATATCCTATGGCCCTTCAGACATTGTCTAGGGGCCATAGGATTGCTCCCTCCAGAGTCAATTTCCATAACACCTTTCCACATCAGTGTCCAAGATCATTTCCCAATACATTGATTTTTAAAAACAAACTACTGTAGTACAAAAATACAATCAAAACAGCAGTTAAAATCAGCATTAAAAATCAGATAAACCCTTTGAAGAAGAGCTGAGCTGAAATTTCTCACAATACATTTTTCTGAGAAAATTTCTGATTTCCCCCCCTGATTTTCTCTGAATATTCTCTACCATTTTTGTAGCAGCCACCATTTTCCATCCAGAATGCCCTGGAACAGCACTACATCTGGGGCATTCTGCTAGATGCAAAATGGTGGCTAGGCTGCCAACACAGTTGCTGCTGCTGTCTGTATAAGACAGTGCTTCTCAATTATTTTCTGTCATGCCCCCCCTAGGAAGAAGAAAACATTTCGCGCCCCCCCCCCCCCGCGCGACTGTAAAGCAGTGATGGCAAACCTTTTTGAGCCCGAGTGCCCAAACTGCAACACAAAACCAACTTATTTATTTCAAAGTGCCAACACTGCAATTAAACCTGAATACTGGGGTTTTAGTTTAGTAAAAACAACTCATACAGTTGTCCAAACTAATTAACATATTTTGTCTTAAAAGAAAAACACAATAACAGGGCTTTCAATGATACAGTTTTTTATTGAAAAAAACATCAACTCAATTTTTTTAAATAGTACTACATTGTACACATAGCCTGAAGGTAATTTAGGGGGAAAGAGGGGGGGATTGTGAAGAAGCCAGGGAGAATGTGGGGAAAGGAGGAGGAGGTGCTGGCTAGGAGGGAATGAGGCGGCTGGGGGGCAGGAATGAGGCAGCTCCATGGGAACGCACGGGCAGGGATGTAATACGAGCCTTACCTGGGCTCTTCCGATCGTTCCTGCGGCAGCCCGATCTCACTCTTCTGAGCAGCGTGGAGCATTCTCCACGCCGCTCAAGCTGCTGCTGCCGTCCGTCGCTCTTCTGAGCGGCGTGTTCTCCGCGCTGCTGAAGCCGGCTCCGCCGTCGCAGCCCGTCGCGTCATGCCCTGTGCGCTGGATCCCCGCGCTCTGTTTTTGGCGGCGGGGGGGGAACCAGGGCAGCAACAGGACTTAAACAGCCCTGTTGCCCTGGTTCCCCCCCGCCAAAAACAGAGCGCGGGGATCCAGCGCGCAGGACATGACGTGACGGGCGGCGGATCCGGCGTGCAGGACATGATGCGACGGGCAGCGGCGGGTCCAGCGTGGCCGGCACGGAGGCAGCAGGTAGGCCCGTCGTCCCCGTCCGCTGCATCAGTGGCCTGAGCCCTGGCGCGCAGCATGACGCTGCCTCACGCGGGCCTACCAATTGGTTTGGCCAATCAGGCGCGCCCCCCTTTACGGAGCCTCGCGCCCCCCCAGGGGGGCGCGCCCCACTATTTGAGAAACACTGGTATAAGACATACATCAGCTTTCTGCTTTGTTGGCGAGGAAATTTTTTTTTTTTTCATATAGGATACAAAGCCTCAACAAGCAGAAGGGTGGAGTGGACCAAACACGAAACCTTATATTAACTCAGGCATGTTGGGAAAAAATCTCATTTGTCCAACACAGTGGATATCAGAAGTGATTGTATCCCTTTGCGAAGGAACATAATTGTCCTCCATCTGTGGCATTTAGTTTGGTTGTAGGATATAGTACTTGTGTGTGTGCACGTGCACAATAGGCTCCTTCCAGCTATGAAATCTATGAAATCTATGTACACTAGTCAGTTTAAAAGATAATGGTTTAGAGGTCAAAACTGGTGGCAGCAGAAAAGGCCACAGGAAGAGAAAAGTAAAAAAAAGGTGTGGGCACACCGTTTAACCTGTTTCCACTTCCGCTCATGGAAAAGGGCATTGACAGTCTGTGACAACCTGCAGGAATGGTTTGTCTCTGCTTTTATATTGGTACAGTGTGCAGTAGATTTAAAGCAATTTAGAAATCATTGGGTTGGATTCAGACATAGTCACTCTTAGGGGAGACCTACTGAAATGAATACGACAAGGTAGTCATCATGACCAACTTAAGTCCCATTGATTTCAGTGGGTCTTCTCTAAGTGGGTCTATGCTAGATCCAATTCACCAATCATTCTCTTAGATATTGCCATCTATGGGCACTACCCATTAGAACCTTATCCTATGTAAGTCCCATTGAAATAAACGAGGGTTGTCCTAGGGCACATTATTATCAGACAACAAACACATTTTGTGTTGTGCAAGCCTCTTTACTATCTTTACTATCCAACCACATACAGGTTGAGTGGGCTGCATTGTATTACAGAATATATTTTTGAGGCACATGCTGGGGCATGATACAAAAAGCCTAGGTAGTGTTCATTAGTACCAGCAAATTCCTGTAATGTTAATTAATAACATGACATCCTCCTCCTCACTTACATTCACAGACCATTAAGTGTTATAGCCAAACCAAATGAGCACTCTGCTTAATCAGAACAGGTTTTTGAAAGCTTTAAAGATCCTGATGGAAAGCCAATTGGGGACCTCAATAGATTCTCACCAGGGTAAAGGAAGTTTGATCCCGGTGTATGCTGTAGCAAAAAGCAAGTGAACATGCTCTTTGTATGCATGCCGTATATTTTCTGTGAAAGAAAACAACGGAAACAGAATAATAGAACGCGCAGAGAGAGAAAATGTGAGAACAGAATAACGTATCACCTCTGCTCTATACTGCAGTGTAGGTCAGCTGCCATTCTGCATAGGTCGTTTCATGTATGGAGCGGTACAGTTTGAGTTTGGGTTCAACAGATCAGAGCCGTAACACAATGCAGTCGACACTGAGATGCCATTTAGACAATACTAGCCCAGTTGGTGAACAGACTTTTTGCTCTGTTTAAAATCTTCAGGAACCTTAAACAGAACGAAATAGATTAGGAAGGGAGGGAAGGAAAGAATTATCTATAATCAGAGGAACAATATTAAAAGAGATAGTAACAGAATAACATATATGTTGATGATTAATACTAAAGCAAAGGATATTTAATGTGACAGTGTCAATTTCTTAACTGTAATCATCCAACAGCATAACTGCAACTATAATGCAAAAGAGCTAGATTAGCTGAATTCAGATACATATCCCAAGATATAAAATTGAGGAGTGCGGAGACCAAAGTAGTAAATCATGTCCAATATAGCACAAAAAACCAAATCTCATGGCCAAAGCTCCTGTATTACTGGATCAGGGTAAAGTTTGGGTTTTTTAAAATTTGTTTTCCCCCCAAACCCATTTGATTGGATCCAGGTTCTTCCTTCCATGGACAGAAGGGCTCTGCTCACAGAAGATGCCATCATCACCCGATTTTTGGGAATACCCCCTGCTACTCGCATCACAGTTCAACCCATTCAGAAGGATCTCCTGACCTTCTGTGTAACATTTTCAGGGGGCTACCATGGGGAGGAGGGAAAGTCCACTTCCGCCAGCCCAGTTGCATTCACCTACGTAAATCTGGATCCAACCAATTGTCCATAAAAGTATGTGGTCTTATATGTAAATTAAGCTAAGAGTTATCCATTGGTTACAAAAAAACACACATGCTTGATCCCTAAATGTTACAGATATATGTAAGAATTCTCATTTATATTGTCACTTTATTACAGTAGCTTATCTTCACTTAGAAAACCTGTATTTGAAGAGGATTTTTTTTAAATTGAGATGTCTTTCATAGCTCACATTTTTATTAACTTTCTATCCATGGCTCTAAATTTTGGTAGAGAAAAAAGTCCAGCTAAAACTATTTCAGAATAATTCCAAGATATTCTTCTTTTTTTGCTTTTAAACTTCCACAGTTATTAAAATGGATTTCCAGTCAGAAATGGTATTAATTCCTAATCCAGTACAGTTTTTAAAAATAATTTTTCTAAGCTTCTCATTTAAGCTTACAATCTAACGAACCCAGACTTAAACATTCTGACTATGTTCTTTGCACATCTACATCTTATTGAGTGGCATATCTTGTTTATAATACTAAGTAAAACTCTTGGGTTAAGTTCAGAATCAACAAAACTAGAAGCTAAAGATGTTATTTGCATTCTGGCTGTGGGGATACATTCACTAATGTATTCCTAAAGTCCACAGAGTATGTTTGAGTGACGCATACTGCTCAGAGGAAGAAATATGGCCTGCATCACACTAGTGCTGAAGGTCTTTTTAGCTGCTTATGGAATGAGATAAACATCTTATAAGTATCCAAGTGATTACTTTCTGAGGCTTAAACACACAGCTTTTGAAATTAGATTTATAAATGAGTAGTAGTAGTTTAAAGATTTGTTTCCAAATTGACAGTCAATTCAAAAAGAATTGGTTAGGTTAAGAATTCAAAGGACTCTAACATGATACACACCGCTCACTGGGAAAAAAGAAAGACAGACAGAAAGAATATCTTTAGCAATGAAATCCTAACAAACAATAAATGCATTTTTAAAAAATGAAATCAAACAAAAAATTCAAAGTTGAGATGTGAAGCCCAGTTGCTATCCGTGTCATGAAATGAAAGGGTATGCACAGTGGTATACATATTAATGCAGCTGCTGCTTTTGTAAGGATAATGAATCCCAGTGTGAGGTTTTAAAATGACAAAACCACAGTGCAAAACCACAACCCCCCCTTTCTTCTTTTTCAGTGGTCAGATTCGAGGGCTGTGGAATTGCCTATATTATTACAAGGGTTACAAAACTGACATACCGGTATGTCTATAATCCTTCAAAATGTTTATTTGCACTGGCAATGCCATGGGGTGTAAACCCCTAAAATTAGTCATATTGTTGTCTCAGAGGAACATTTTGAAGCATGTTAATTATGTAAAATTCAAAATTTGTACCAGTATGGAGACGTAACATACACAGAAACAATATGGAAACCTAACCAGGAAACAGTCTATTCATCTTCATGTCTTAAGCCTCTCCTGCTTTAAATCCCTTTGTCAAGACCCAGCAATTCCTAAAACACCATAACCTCAGTTTCCTATCTGGTGCCTGAAAGATGCTGGAGACTACTGGTCCATTTAAAATTGGCAATGCAAGCAACAACCTCTGAAAACAGAATCAGTGAATGTTCCCATTTTTCCGCCATCAGACATGGGGTTGGATCCAAGATCTGCCTTCTGTGAGAGGAAGAAACCTTTCATGAGAGGAAAGACATCACTCACGGAAAGTCCCTCTGCCCCATTCTGAAGGATCCTCCTCCCTGCAAGACCACAGTTCACCCCATAATCAGCAGGGTTTCCTGATTCCCTGTATAGCATTCTCAGGAGACTGGAAGGGCTGCTTTGGAAAGGGGGCTGGAGAAGTTCACTTCCTTCAGCACAGTTGATCCAGTATAAAACACCAGCATTTTTCTTGTCTCAAATATGTCGCCCCCCACCCCCAGTACTTGGCTATACCCATACAGTCCCACCATATCCTTGAATAGGAGATCTCTAATATTTATTCTTCAAATATTTCAGAGCTTTGTGATGAAGGATCTCTCTTCTGCTTTGAACTCTAGAGCTTCCATTGTAGGAACATGAAAACATCCCAAGGCACTTGCAGTGATTTCTGTCTAAACAGATGTGAACTTCCTGCCTTTCTGTATTTTTAATTGGCTTTAATTGCCCTACAGAAATTAGACAGACAATGAAAGTGTAAATATTACATTTGTCTTGAGTTTTACAACTAATTGTACCTCAGATGACTTTCATATATATTGTGCCTAGGGCATAGTGCAATTAAAAATGAACTGTGAATTAGCATACCCTATCACTTTCCTGAGCAACAGACTCGTCTAAGTCTCTAAGGGTGCAATCCTATCATAGCATGTTTAGACGGGGGGGGGGGGGAGCCCTACAACTACCAGCATTCCCCAGCCAGCCATGCTGCTGCATGCTGGGAATCATAGGACTTTTTTCTGTCTAAACATGCATAGGATTGCACCCTAAGTCTCCTCCTTCATGGCATTTTCTTTTCCTATGTGCTTCCAAGTGGGAAAACAGGAATCATGGATTTTTTAAATGTGACATGCATTCTAGTCATGTATTGTACATGGTATATTATCCACATGCAGTATGAACTTGATGATGATGATGATGATTGCTCTTTCGACAATTCGGACTGCTGCACATACATGTCATGAACTCAGGAATCCTTACAACTACCTTGTGAAATAGATCAGTAATTATACCCATATTGCAGATAAGTGGAAGGCTGAGCTGAAAGATGCTGGCTTGCTTAAGGGCATCCAGTAAGCTCATTATTGAGCTGAGATTTGAGCTCAGGGACTTCCTTTTTTACAGCTTAGTTGTGAAAAGGACCAAAGCCTGTCCTTTGCACGGGTCCGGGTACCCAGGGGTTAACCGGAGCAAGGTTAGCCCTTTACGTGCGGTCCGCGGCACTTATGCAAAAGCCGCAGCCAATTTTAATGCTAGGACAGTGAAAGAAGCAGTTTTATGAATGGGAGCCACTACAATGTTTATAGGTAAACAGAGTTTAATTGAGCGTATCAAAACATACACAAAAGCAGCATGCAAAGCACGTGCCTGCAATTGACATGGGTATAGAGCAAGTCGTAGCAACAGTACACACAAGGTTTACCTGGGATGACCCTGATTCCTCGACAGCTGCATAGCTCAGCGACTAGGCGAATTCAGCTAGTTTCACTGGGAGCTGCCCGGGGCTGGATCCTGAGGTCAGACCGAAGCCCTGGACCTCCGCGCAGCTTGGTGCCCACGACCAACAACCTTTTCCCGCCACAAGCCTCTTTCTTTATCCCCTCTTCTTGGCTCCCTCCTGTACCCCCCTCCCCTCCTGACCGGTCGAACGGGTCAGGAGTACCTGTTTCTCCGGGTACTTTAGGGTGCTTAGGGAGTACTTGCCACTCCTTTGTGGCCACTAGGCATCCTGGCGCCCCTCTCCTGTTTGGAATGTCTCACAGATCATTTGGCTGCCCAGGGAAGGGAAGTGGCCTGGGGGTATGCATGTCTGTTCTATTGTGAGCAAGTGTGGTATCAGGTGAAAGGTGGGGGTCTGGGGGGTCTGTGTGTACCTGCTGCACATACATGTCATCAACTCAGGAATCCTTACAACTACCTTGTGAAATAGATCAGTAATTATACCCATATTGCAGATAGGGGTGTTACCTTTTGGCTTGTGCACACTGAGTGGGACTGAACTCGGCCCGGCTCGTGCCCATGCGAGCCTACCTGAGGCCGGGCAGTGGCTCGCCAGCTCGGCTTTCCGCGGTGAGCCACCCGCGCCGGCCACGCTGGTCCCATCGCGTCACTTCCGGTGTGGCGGAAGTGATGTGACGGGACCCTGCTCCGGCGCGCTGGACCCCCCCGCGCTATGTTTTTGGCGGGGGAAACCAGGGAAACAGGGCTGTTTAATGCTCCGCGCCGCTCAGAAGATCGAGCACGGGGGGCCGCCGCCACGGAGATCCGAGCCGGCAGAGAACCGAGCCCCCCGGAAGGTTCGTGCCACATCCCTAAAATTTGCAGATAAGTGGAAGGCTGAGCTGAAAGATGTTGGCTTGCTTAAGGGCATCCTGCAGGCATTCATGCTGCACACGTAGACAGAGCTACATTGTGACGTGACATTGTGGGGCAGGACTACTCAGTGCAGCCCCATCCCAGCTGATGTGGTGAATCTTACTAGCTTCAATAATGCCTGAATATGGCTTCTCCTGTATTCATGGAGGCTCTCCGCACAATACAAAACACTGATTTTCAAGCATCCCAAATCATATAGAAAGCTTCCACAGATACAGAAGGCTCTCCTCTTGTGAAAGTCACCCTCCATGTGTAGAGGGTGATGAACATGATGATGGAGGGAGGTGGGGCTAGCACACTCCCTTTCACATATTTACTCTATGCAGAATCAGAACACCTGAATACGGCCGGCCATACTCACAAAGTATAAGGAGTTTTTTAAAATTATTATTTTGTTTAGCTAGAACTTCATGAGGTTCTAGCTAAATACATTTACTTTGTTTAATGCATATATTTTCCTTATACAAAGCTTGAAGTACGATATCTAGGTTTGAGTGGGTGTGAATTTTCTAGCTTTTCTCTTAAGAGCCCCCCTACCATCTGCTTTGTAACATAACCTGAATTTGATTCCCACTTTTCATGACAATGACCTTGTATTATATATTGACATTTCTCCCCACAAACATTGGAGGGGAAATCACACTATAACTTATTTAATAATACAAATTCTGACCATAAATAATTTCTTTAAACTAACAAATTCTGATTGCAGTTCAGAAACTGTTGAAACATTGTGTGATTTGCAAAACATATTGGCTGGGATTCAAATAGCTACTCATGCTCCTACAAAGGGCTTGTGCTAGCTGAGTGGAATTTTGCGGGAGTTACTGAGCTGTGGAAGCTGCTCTAGGGAAAACACAGAAGTAGTTTCATTTTAGTTGCTGCGTGCTACCCAGTACAAATGCTTACCCTGTGCTTTTTATGCTTCATAGATGTTTTCACTCAATTGACAGGATGTCCTATAAAAGTTCGATATAAGGGTTAGTGGGCACAATGCACGAATAGGAAGTAAATAATGGTGCAGAAGGGTGAAATATGTGTTAGCCTGGCCTCTGAAGCAGCTTCTTGCCTACTACAAACAAATTCTGCCACATTTCCATAGCAAAGACTTTCTGCCCAAAAGGCTTTAACTTGCTGCCAGGAAAATGTCTTATTAAGCCAAAGATGGCCCTTACCGAAATTGCTCATAACAATGATACTTAGGCTGATGAGAAGAACTGTCTAACACCATCTCAGAATGAAATATATATTGGCTTGATGGGGTGAAGGGGAAGGCAGTAGAGCTGTTCTCTGATTTCACTATTAATATTGTGGAACCCTGAAAGGAAGCCGATCAATGACTGTCCCATCACTCGATTGGACTTTGCTATCAATATCATGTCAGTTTTTAAAATAAGGCAGACCTCAGGGCTTATGTTTATCTCTTGTGTCTGTGATAAATATAAAAAGATATCAGGCAGATGTTGTTTTCAGAAAATGTAGCCACCATGGTTTTTCCATAACCTTATTTTTCATTACCAGGACAATGTTAGAAATAAGCTTTATCACACCTGCTTTCGCCAGGTGTAATTTTTCTACAGCTGCCTTTCAAATGACTTTGTCATTCTGTTTCACAAGGAAGGATCAGAAAAGACAGTCATTGATGAATACACTACAAATATGGCTTGACGTTAGTAAATGAGCTTCCGGCAAGGTTTTGTCCTTTCTTTACTGTTGCCTTGAGGAACTAGGCGGTTCATCTGTAGTATCAGAAATTCTTTTGCACATGTAAACAAGTTTCCACTGAGGTCAACCAGTTTTGCAGGTCATTTGGTGCTTCAGCATCTGAAAGGGGTTACTTGTTCATTGACATGCATTTTAGAAAGGAGGTAAATGAATATTGATGGGCGGCTTCTTGCACAGGTATAGGAAGCCCCCCTTTGATCCAGTGCACCTTCGGATTCCTGAAATCAGTTGAGCAGCTAGGTAACTTTAGCCCATAGACTTAATAGTCTTGTAGTCCCCTCTTTTAGACAGTAATCTCTCCTCACGTCCATTCTATTCTTTACAACTGCTTCTCCATTCCTGATATGTTTGATCAAAAAACAACAACAACCCAAGACAGTTTGCCAATCCTGATAAAATAGAAAGAAAGAAATCCTCTGAGAATGTGCAGTTTTGCATTTATACTCACTTAAATTATAGCACCATCATGACTACAAGAACAAAATGGTGTTTGCTTCTGCTACTAAACACATTTAATTTCAGAATAGGCACTATTTTGTTCTAGAAAAGGATTATATTTTTAAAGTAAAGATACTAAAATGACCATGTGTAACCTTGTACATGTCCAGTCAGGCACTCCCTGACTATATAATGTTTTTGAAAATAAGAAGAAAGAATGGTGTGGTGATCAGCATTGGCTACGGTGGGGTTGGCTCCGGTACTGATGCCAGGCCTGTTTGCTGCTGCCCACATCATCTACCTCTTTCTGGGTGGTCATGGGGGGGTTGTCGGACCCTGGACTTCGACCCTGAGGTTCAGCCCTAGCTGCACCACGGTCTGAAATACAATATTTAAAGACTAATACTTCCTCTGTGTCAGGGCACTATTCAGAATACTTTCAGGGCATCCTCATCTTTTATTCACAATCCTAATTTTCCTAGCTGGCCCAAATTCAGAATGGCCACTAAAAATATTCCGAGGAACCTCACAGGGCCAGATAGATGGGTTTAGATGCCAAGGTAATATTGTGATACCATCTTAATTTATAAGCTAGTGATAAAATGATAACTAGAGTTTTCGTATTTCAGTCCCCAAATCCAGATAGCCTTATTTACATATTATGCAGATCACTAACGAGGCAAAATTTATCCTTTTGCATCAAAGTGTACTTTTTTTTAGTTTTTAAACATTCAAAAACACATTATCTGCACACTTGTCAATGGAGCACAAGACTTCTGCATGCAGTGAAGAGCTGGAATTTGTCTGGGAGAGGTCCTGAGGGAGTAGCTGAATTAGACTGACCTTTGCTGTGACCTGATTTGTGCTTTATGTGAGGTATTTTGGCTGAAAATTCAGTCCAGCCAATGACAGAGAGTGACCAGATGGGGTGCTTTTTGTTGGTGGCAATAACTTCTTTTATTTACATTTACTGTAGCATTTTAAAGCATCACTTAGAAACCCTGATGGTCAAATGACACATGGTTGTTTGTTGTGGTTATTGTTCTTTTAATTAGAGAAATGCAGCCATGGAGCTGCAGCATTGATTGCAGAATGTATTATTTCGTTACTTATTATTACATATACCCAGCCTTTTTTATTGCAGAATGAATTATTTCTTTATTTATTATTATGTTTATGCCCAGCCTTAAGCAAAGAACCTTAGCAAGGAACCCAAGGTGGCTAACAAGTTTCTCCTCTTCTCCATTTTATCCTCACTGCAACCCTGTGAGGTAGGTTAGGCTGAGAGTCAGTGACAGTGACTAGCCCAAAGTCACCCAGTGAGCTTAATGGCCGAGTGGGGACTAGAACCTGCATCTCCTGAGTCCCCAGTCCAACACTCTAACCCAGGGCTCTCCAAGCTTGGGTCCCCAGATGTTGCTGGACTACAGCTCCCAGAAGCCCTTGCCATTAGCCATGCTGGCTGGGTATGCTGGGAGCTGTAGGCCGGCAACATCTGGGGACCCAAGCTTGGAGAGCCCTGCTCTAACCACTACACTACTCTGGCAATGGCACTGAAGGAAAGATAACAATTTCTCCCTTTGGTCATTTTTTTTTTTGCTAGCAAAATGATAGTTAAATGGAATGTACATGTTTAGAGGTGGTATAACAGAGAGAGGAAGAGAGAAAAATGTTGAAAGAGAGAGGGGAATTTGGAGGATGCAGAAGCCCCCTTTAGAAATCAGGTTCTATGCATTCATGCATGGTAGGGGGAGTAGGACTACTGATGCCAATGTCACTGTCCCTGCTGACCCTTGCAAGTTCCACTCCCAACATCCATACTTTGGTTCAACATTTGAGAGCCAGTGTGGCATAGTGGTGAGAGTGTTGGATTGGGACTCGGGAGATCCAGGTTCAAGTCCCGCTTGGCCATGAAGCTCACTGGCTCTGTACTTTTCCAAGCCAGTTCAGGCAGGAGGAAAAGGAGGTGGTGGTGAGGGGAAGGATGGTGGCTGCAAAGACTCCCAGGACTCCTTCTCATGGGAACTGCCTTTCAGGCCCTTTGGTCCTTTGGACAAGTTCATGATCGTGTTTACTTACACTGGACTCAGTTGCTAGCCATTTGCTCACTCTTGCTTTAGTACAATTATTTTCTAGTACTAATAAGTTAGTACAATTATTTTCCATGGCAGGCTGAGATGTGATGCTGCATGATTCATCATTCTATTTCTGTTGATGAGGTGGCCCAAATTATATATATGTGTGTGTGTGTGTGTGTGTGTGTGTGTGTATGTGTGTGCATATCAAGGACATTTTTTTTCCAGTGAAGGGAGGAAGACCTTTCAGCAAATATAAGATGTTTCATTTATTTATTTATTATTATTTATTATTAATATTTATTTATCGCCCATCTGGCCGGCAACCGGCCACCCTGGGCGATGTACAACAATAAAATACATAAATACAATAAAATACATTAAAACAATATAAAAATTTTAAAATCTTAACCCACCCCATATTCCCGCCTGAACAACCAGGTTTTTAATGAGCGACGGAAGCTCATCAGAGAGGGGGCATGGCGGAGGTCGCTCGGGAGAGAGTTCCACAGTACGGGGGCCGCCACAGAAAAGGCCCTCTTCCTCGTCCCCACCAGTCTAGCTGCTCTGGCTGAAGGGACAAGGAGAAGGCCATCCGTGGCAGATCTTGTTGAGCGGCCCACTTGGTGTTGCTGGAGACGCTCCTTGAGATAAACTGGACCAGAGCCGTATAGGGTTTTAAAGGTCAAAACCAACACCTTGAATTCGGCTCGGCAAGCAACTGGTAGCCAGTGCAAATCCTTCAGCACTGGCGTGATGTGATCCCGCCGGCGGCTGCCTTTAACCAGGCGAGCCGCCGCGTTCTGTACCAGCTGCAGCTTCCGAACCGTCTTCAAGGGTAACCCCACGTAGAGCGCATTACAGTAGTCTAGGCGAGAGGAGACCAAGGCATGAACCACTGATGGGAGCAGGTGATTAGGAAGGTAGGGGCGCAGCTGCCGTATCAGATGGAGTTGATACAGCGCTGCCCGGCTCACAGCTGCCACCTGAGCCTCCATGGACAGCTGGGAGTCTAGAATGACCCCCAAGCTGCGGACCTGGTCCTTCAGGGCTAGATGTACCCCATTCAGCACCAGGTCAACATCCCCTAACCTCCCCTTGTCCCCCACCAGCAGTACCTTGGTCTTGTCGGGGTTCAGCTTCAGCATGTTCCTTCCCATCCAGCCAGCCACTGCCTCCAGGCACTTGGACAGGGTCTCAACGGCCAACCTCGGTGAGGACTTGAAACAGAGGTAGAGCTGCGTGTTATCCGCATACTGATGACACCGCACCCCAAACCTCCTGATGATAGCTCCCAGCGGCTTGAGGTAGATGTTGAATAACATCGGGGAGAGGATGGAACCCTGCGGCACCCCACAAGTGAGCAGCCGAGGGTCCGAAGCCTCCTCCCCGAGAACTACCCTCTGGTACCTTCCAGAGAGGAAGGACCGGAACCACTGCAATACAGTGCCTCCCAAGCCCAACCCGTCCAGGCGGTCCAGGAGGATACCGTGGTCAACGGTATCAAAAGCCGCCAAGAGATCGAGGAGGACTAGAAAGGAGCATTCGCCCCTATCCAAAGCCCTCCTCATATCATCCACCAAGGCGACCAAGGCCGTCTCCGTCCCATGTCCAGACCTGAAGCCCGACTGGCACGGATCTAAATAATTGGCTTCATCCAAGTGTGCCTTCAACTGAGCACCCACCACCCGCTCGATCACCTTGCCCAGAAATGGTAAATTCATACAGCTGTAAGATGATCAGTGCTGTCTCACAACTTGAAACCATGAAAAGATTGTCTAATACCAAAATATATCTACATGATCCATCCTTCAGTACCTTTCAGAATGCATCACTGTCCTGTGGAAAGGGCATGAAGTGATGAGTCTGATTGTCAGAAAGGTAAATTTAGCAGGCACATGAAGCAGGTGAATAGTTCCAAATCCATGTTTCAAGGAGTGTTTGCATAATGTATGGAACTTAAAGACCATTTTCTTTAAGTGCATTGCATAGCGTGTACAGGATACATGATATATCATCAAGTAAATAAGGCTTCAGCCTTACTTAAAATACATAAAAATATGTCTTTGCTTTTCTCTCACTAACGCCACGTAATACGATGTACTTCCAATCATGCAAGTATTTCTTATGAACAGAGGAATGCTAATGGAAGGTTCCGTGGAGATTGTGATTAATAGCGGCTTCAGATGTGAGAAAGATGCACGGGGAACAGAAAAGTCAAGTGTCAGTGAAGTTTGTTTTGTATTTACCTGGCCTGATATACAAACATCTCCAGCTCATAATGTTCATATGCATTATGAACTGAGTACTATGTAGTGTTTCTTCTGTTCAAAAACAAAATGGAAGTTCTTCGACATGCGGATCAGGAAAGAATCTTGGGATATGTAGTTTTCTAGGATGGCATACTACTCAGAAGAGATATTTGGTGCCCTAGAAACTACATCCTGGGCCCCTTCCATACTCCTCACAACTTCCAGACACAAGGAGCCCTGAAACACGTAGTTGTGTGTGTGTGGTGTTGTTTTCCTACCAGGGTGCCTGATATCCTTACTAAGTACCTGTACTAAGATACACTGGGAAAACTATGACCTGAACATTGTGAGTAAGTCTACCGTGGATCTTCCACCATCCCTTTTAGGACAGAAATACATTTTTTTTTTAAAGTGAATTGAACCACAAGCAGCCAGTTCTACTATATTCCAAAAGAAGCTGTGCTGTGGCAGGGTGCCAAACTTGCTTACTCAAGTGAATACAGTAATACCTTGGATTGCAAGTAACTTGGTTTGAGAGCGTTTTGCAAGACAAGCAATTTTTTAAATATTTATTTATTTATTTATTTGATATACAAGCAACATCTTGCAATACAATATCCAGGTTCTAATCCCCGCTCGGCCATGAAACTCACTGGGTGACTTTGGGCCAGTCACTGCCTCTCAGCCTAACCTACCTCACAGGGTTGTTGTGAGGATAAAATGGAGAGGAGGAGGAGGAGGATTATGTAAGCCTCCTTGAGTTCCTTGTAGGAAAAAAGGTGGGGTATAAATGTAATAAATAAATAAATAAATACTGTAGTACGGCTTAAATTAAAAATCTCTGTACAAATTTTTTTGCGGGGATTTCGTTTTGATATAAGAGTGTTTTGGATTACAAGCACGTTTCTGGAACGAATTATGCTCTCAATCCAAGGCATGACTGTATATGGAGTGCAACCCCATCCAGAATAGGCAAACAGACCAATTCCTGGACCTGGGAACTGCCAACCCATAGGGTTACTGTGTTATTGGGATTCAGTTTCAGTTTATTAGCCCTCATCTAAGCCATAACTGCATCCAGGCACTAGTTCAGAACATGCATGGCCTCTCCTGATTCAGATGTCACAGAGAAATAGAACTGGGTGCCATCAGCATACTGGTGAAACCTTGCCCCAGATCTCCTGCTAACTGATCCTAATGGCTTCATATAGATATGAAATAACACTGGGGACAAGATGGTACCTTGTGACACCCCACAGTTCAGCTGCCATGGGGCCAAGGCACAGTCACCCAATGATATTCTCTGGAACTGACAACATAGGTATGAGTTGAACTACTGTAGAACAGTGCCTCCAACTCCCAACGCATGGAGGTGGCTCATGAGGATACCATGTTCAATGGTATTGAAAGCTGCTGAGAGATCATCATCATCACCATCATCTTTTAGTTGTATGCCACTTTCCCACAAAAATTGTGCCCAAAGCGGCTCACAACATGACATAAATAACAGTATATATAATTTACAAAACATCAAAGAACATTAAATATAATATTCAAAAAATAATTTATAAAATATCAGAACAGTAAATATAATTTACAAAATATAAAAAAACACTAAATATAATGTTCAAAAATACAATAGAAATAATTACAGAGAACCACAAACAATTCAATAATAATTATACTAAGGTTAAAAGAAGAAGAAGCAGTAGTAGCTTTTGTAGCTGGAGTCAGTCAGGCCCCACCCTCCCTGGCCGGGTGCAATGAGCCAGGGAAGCAGGGACCAGGAGGTCTTGCAGGACTCACAGCTAGATCAAGAAGAAGTAACAGATTCACAAGCCCCCTGTCCCTCTCCCGAAGAAGGACATCCATCAGGGTGACCAAGGCCGATTCCATTCCCAAACCAGACCCGAATCCAGACTGGAAAGGAGCCAGATAATCAGTTTCATTCAAGAGCACCTACAGCTGAGACACCACCACTCTCTAGAGCACCTTACTAAGGAATGGGGATTTTGTGACTGGAGGATAATCGACATAGCTCTCTGGATCCAGGGAGGGTTTTTTCAGGAGTGGTCACACGACTGCCTCTTTCAAGGCAGTAAGGACCACCACATCATGCAATGATGTATTCACCACTCCCCCAAGCCATCCAGTCAGTGCCCAGTGGCTAGCTCAAATAAGCTATGAAGGGCAAGGGTTGAGATGGCTTGTGGTGGATCGTACAGATGCAATCATCTTGCCCACATCCTCATGCTCCAAAACCTGAAATTGATCCCACAAAACAGGATAAGATGATGCACTGGGCACCTCAATAGATACTACATCAATAGCAGTGTTCAAGTCAGCCTGAAGGTGAGCAATTTTATTCTTAAAATATCTTGCAAAGTCATCACATCAGGCCTCCAATGGTTCCAGTAGAGGGTTCACTAGGTTAGATGAAAGCAACTGCAAAGCCACTCAGAAAAGCTCAGCTGGATGGCTACTTAAGGATGCAATGGAGGCAGCAAAGTAAGCGTACTTTGCCCCAAGGCTCATCTGTGGAGAACTTTTGTTACCCACCGCCATGGCCAGGTGCTTTGGGAAGCTGCAGCCTCTATGCTGTCCTGAACTGCAGAAGGCTTTCTTGCAGCCCCAAATCATGTGCTGCAAAGCAACCCCACAAGGATTGCACTGGCCTGCTTGCTTCTTACAACTTAAGATTGAGCAAGGGGTTGGATTCGATGGTCTTATAGGCCGCTTCCAACTCTACTATTCTATGATACTTGGCTGTCCATGATCTTCAGCTCAAACAGCCGTTCCAAATCCCAGAAGAGATCCTTCTTGCAGGACTTTTCTGCAGAGTTGTCATTTGCAGCCAAGGACCAAGGAGCTGTGCAAGTCTTCATGATTTCTAGCTGCAAACAGCTGTGAGGGTGAGGAAAGTGTAACTGCAGGGCTGAATCTGTATTTTTATTTTTTGGTTGGGGGGCAGATAGCTCAGTTTATTTTTGAGCAAATCTGATACAACCCATAGGAAGCTTACGCATTCAGTGATCCATATGTCTTGATTGGATGAGTCAGATTTTAATCTTCATTTATATTTTACGGCAGAGCTGGACTATAAACTTGAATGATTTAATGAAGAGCACATAACACACAGCACATCCGTAAAGTTGTAGGCTCAAAGTCCCAACTATTTACAGTATTTTTTAGTAAGAAAGTTCACTGCTTTTCTTTTGCTTTTCTATTTTTAGAATGTGCCATTGAGTAGACAGTCAAGCCATGTAACACTTTAAATTCCCAACCATATCTGCACACAAGGAATAATAAACTATATGTTAAATCTTCATGCTATTTTATCTGGGTGGGTGTTTTTTGTGTGTTTTTTAAAGTGGCTGATACGGTTCCAATCAAAGGTACTGCCTTACCTGCTTTGTTGCTTTCAACTCCTTATTCTTCAAATTAGCTAAGGCTTATTAAAGCTGTTTTCAAGGTGCTGTACCTGACAATGGTTCATTAGTTCAGATCAGTGCTCCAGCTCTTGGCAGACCACCTCATTACTACTAATATATGACTTGCAAAAGATGTTGGAGAGAGATCAGAATTCCAGCACATACAATTTCTTTTGCCAGCATTTGTTCTCTGGCATTAGTCATCCTTGTGCAGCCCCAGTCAATTATCAAGACAGTTTCAAGCACATCACTAGAAAACCTTAGGTAGACAAAATCTAGAAGACATCTTTTCAAACCAGTGGGATGAATAATTTTCCATATAATTCTTTAACCTCATCCCCCCCACGTTAATTGCCACGTTACTGTGGCAATTTTCTGGCTTATGAAGCAATCCTGAAAAATCCATCTGTAGATAATTATCAGATAATTTGTAGATGCCATAAGCCTGGTATCCCCAACATGGTGCCCACTGGCACCATGGCACCCATGAGACCACGCTGAGCTGCCTGACAGGCTCCGGCTCCCATGGCCCAGGGGTTAAATCTGCCTTCCACAAAAGGAATGGCTCTGCTTACGTAAGGTCCTCCACCCAATGGTTCTTGCCCACACAGCTCATCCCATTCAGAAGGGTCTCCTGACTCTCTGGGCCGGTTCACACGACCCAGGCTGCCGGCGGGGGAGGAACCACGGGGACGTCCGTGCAGTCCGGCGGGGCACCGCACACGACCGGCGCCCCGCGTGCGTGGGCAGACCCCGTAGTCCCCGCACCGCAGTGCGGGCCTCCCGGCGGTAGGGGGTGAGGCCCGGGATGCCCAGAGGGGCCGTTTGCCCCTACAGGCTGGAGCGGCGGCGGCTCCGGCCGCTCTGGGCTGCCGTCTCTGTGGGGACCCCGCGGGACGGCCGCCCGCTGTTCCGATGGCACGGTGACCACGCGCGGTAGGGGCTTACCCCTCTACCGACCATGGTCACTTTGCGAGCGTCCCACGCGCGGCTCTCCCGCGGGGGCACCCCCGGTCAGCGTGCACACGACACGGGAACCGCGGGGGACTTGCGGTTCCCGTGTCGTGCGAACAAGCCCCCTGTGTAGCATTTCCAGGGGGCTAGAGTGGCTGCTCTGGAAAGGAGTAGAGAGGAAGTCCACTTCCCCAAGTACAGCTGATCTAGCTGGGAATGCACGAGAATTTCATTCCTGTTCACAAATCATGCCACGTTGAACCTGAATGTGAGCAGGGACAGAATTCTCATGGAATTTTCCCCATTTCCCCAACTTGTGTTTGTGTTTCAAAGTGTACACTTGTGTGCTTGAACAAGTGCACATTTGTGCAAGTACACATTTGCAAATACTGCCCCCCCCATCCACATTTTCATGCTTTAGCCTAGGGTGCGTGTGCACATTTTTTGATCAGGGAAAAATGTGCATTTAAAAAAAAATATGCATCTTTTCAACCAAGGAAAAGCTGCACACTTTTAAAAATGTGCATTTTTCCTGATTGAGAAATACGTATTTTTCCCAATTGAAAGAAAAAGATGTTAGTGTTCAGGAACACAAATGAGGCAAAATGAGCTTCGAACAAGAACCTCAATGAGCTCGAACATTGTATGTTCACTCATCCCTATGCGAGTCAATGGAGAAAAATCAGTGGGCGGAATAATTTAATAGAGGAGGGGACTCCGATGGCAGAGGGTAGTGAATTATAGCTACCGATAGCATGCAGATTGTTGGACATGGAAGGCATGAAGCTCACTGGCTAACCTTGAGCAGGTCGGTATCTCCTCACGTACCTCACAGGGCTGTAGTGAGCACAAAATGAAATAACTGCATGCATGGTGCCCTTGGGTGAAGATATGATAATAAATGGATAAAAATGCCATGCTATTGAAAACTAGTGGCTGCATTTCACTAGCACAGTTACAGTGTCTTTAAGTATGACTGTGTAAGTAGGTTCATTTAACCAATTAAATGTATACCAGTCTGCATGGTGTAGAGTACTGTGCAACGGTAAGCACAACTTTTCACAGAGGGATCCATGCTATCTACAAATAATCTGCAAAAGGAAATCGAGCTTATTATAGATGTACAAACACAAGATAGTAGTGCCACCCTTTAATAATATCTCTAAGGTGGTATGTATTTCGTGCTGCCCTTATCTTCCTGCCCATGACTTTCATTTGGTGGTAAATAAGACTTTCCTAGTATCCTGGCTTAGCCATAATATCATCGTTTTACAACTGGATTTTAAGTCATAACTATCTGATGTTATTCAATTCTGCTGTACTTTTCAGAATGCCATGTACTCTTGGATGGGAGATAGTGCCAATTAAAATGTCAAGAAACAAAATATCAGCCATCATGGAGAGAAACAGTCTCTTCCTTACTGTGATACTTTGCATTAGTCTGATATCTGGCAAATGTGTAAAATTTTATTTCAGCATTATGAATGAATAACTTTATTGAATAAGTCTTCTGACCATTTCAAAAACAAATAAACATTAAAACAAGCAAACATTGGAAAAGGAACTTTACATTAGAATTAAGTCATATATTATAATTAGGAATATCATATTAAAATTTAAAACTTTGCTTTAAAATTGTCAAATGATATACAATACATACATACAAACTATACATATATAGTTTGAAATGAACACTTGATAAAACCAACAATATAAAACCCCTTGCATTGCATATTAAAATGTTTAATAAAATCTATTAGCTGATCTGTTTTTCCAATTCTTTTTTCCTTGTGTTGGCTGCTCTGAGAGCAAAGACGGCAACTCTCTGGGACACAAAGTAGTTGGAACCATGTAAGAGAAATAACAGTTTGTTCTTCACTGTCCAGTTATTCATGCGTATCAAAAATAAAGATAGATAATGCTCTCTACATTTTGAATATAAATGACATTCAAGTAAATAGTGTGCCAAATCTTCTATTGCAGAGTTGCAGCATATACATAATCTATCTTTCATTGGAATACCTTGGAATCTACCCTGTAGCATCATTGTGTCCATCAACTCAAATTGGAGCCGAGTAAAGGCCACACGTTGGTCCTGTTTCATATCAAAAAACAAATATTTCTCTTCCTTGAATTGAAATTTAGTACTAGCTAGCCATTTCATGGCCCTTGAATTCGACAGTGCAGCTATATCAGTCTGACTTCTAATATCTGAAATCCTTAATTTAACAGAATTTCTTATATTGATGCTAGAAATGTTTATTGCCTCCAGACTAAAACCATAGCTTGGTAACACCTTTATAAATTTATAGAGCTAGGAAGTTTCCAAGGTTTTAGCCATCTGCTCAAGAAGACACTTCTTTGGAAGCCTAGCTTCACTCATCAGAACTAGCTTGAACCAATAATTAAATAGCCTACCATGTATTTGATCTGAAACCGCCATGATGCCAATTTCAGATCTGAGCACATATGCTGGACAGGTTGGTGCCACCCCTAAAATTATACGTAAAAAGCGATTTTGGACCCTTTCTTTTTCCTTACTATTGGAAAACCCCCAGATTTCAGCACCATAAATTCGTACTGGCAACACTTTTGCCTTGTACACATTAATAACTGGCAAGAGAGAACCAGGTTGTCTTTAATTCAGGAGCCTGTTTAAAGATTGAGCGCAAGCAGTTGCCTTTAGCATATTTCTCTTTAGCTGCATTGCCCAGGATCCTGTGGAAGTAAAAGCTAAGCCAAGGTAAATATATGATTCCACCTGTTCAATTTCATTTGAGTCCAAGAACCACTTATATCTCTTCTTTTTCTTACCAAAAATTAGTACTTTTGATTTTTTGCTATTAATCACTAGGTCATTTCCCCTACAGTAAGAACTAAATTGTCTCAGTAGCCTTAATTATAATATTTGAATACACCTAATAAACCACACTCATCTCTGTTATTGGTGGATGGGTTGGGTGGGTGACTCAAAAAGAAACTATTACTGTCTTAAATAACAGAATCTATATACTGTAATACCTTTATTAGGCCAACTCAAAGATTACAAAAATGTGCAAGCTTTTGAGATCTCCAGATTTTTTCATCAGGCAAGATGTTACAAAAAGCAGGTTCGTCGGGTGAGAGGTGGATAGGGAGGAAAAAAGGCTGACTGAATGTTGTAGTCAGGATGTCTGCATAGTCAGACCCTTAAGATGATATGGAGAAGGATGGTTTGCAGACATTCAAATTGGGCTCTGCCAGGTGAATTGATAGTTTCAGGTTTCAGTGCCCCTAGGATAGAAGAAGAAAGTAGTGACATTTGTTGATCCTCCATTTTTGAAAACATAAAATCCAGCTGTTCACTCACTGTATCCATCCTGGGTGAACCAGACAGGCTCCTTGGTTTTGTCTTGTTTGGGGGGGGGGGGGGGTGTTGCTTTTTTTTTTTTTTTAAGTAACCGAGGAGTTTGATTTTTGAGGTTCAAAATCCCTCTCTTTTTGCTGAAACTAGTGACCAAAGTAGACAAAGTGGCAGTAGGCCCATGGTTCAAATCTGGTTCTGCTGCAGTCATGTACAATGTTTTAAAGTGTCTCTGTGTGTTCAGTTTTAAGTGCAAAAGGGGAGCGCATGTGGCAGATGCATCCCCCCCTGCCATTTGTGATCTGAGGTGCTTTTCTTCCAGGTAGGCTGCTATCAGAGCCAGATGAAAAAGGACAGCTGTACCAATTTATTGTTCCCATTGTGTTTTGAGAAAATGTCTTCATCAAGCAGAATTCTTTGGTTTTTTCCCCAAAACTTCCAAATGGCTCTCTGCTATCAGACACATTGTGCTAATCGTATTGCATGTAGCTCAGGGCTGTTGCCGAATGTGCTCCCCTCTTAGATATGTGTACAAACCTGTGCATGTACTACAAGACACACATTAATTAAAAAGGACCTTGAGACATTGGCAGTAGAACATCTGTGGCAAATGAGGAAACCCAAAATGATACACACATACACACAAGCTACAGAAACATGCAGGTAGCAGGTGCAAGCGGGTAAGAATTGGTGTTATATGCAGGGCCGGCGCTACCGCTAGGTGAACTAGGCGGCTGCCTAGGGCGCGTGGCTGAAGGGGGCGCAGAAACGCTCCGCTTCTGCCGGCTGACTCTTCCTCGCCGCCGTCGGGACTTCTGGGTGACGCAGTGCCTGCTTGCCACTCGCGGAGCCCGGATCTATCGGCGAGGTGGCCGGGTGGGGCAGCTGCAGAGACGCCACCGGCCATGGGCGACAAAGGCACCACCAGGTCAGTGCGGGGAGATTGCAGGTGCCGGTCGGGCTCGGGGTCGCGCTCGGCTTTCCTCGGCGGGGGGTGCCTCTTCCCGAGCTAGGCCGGGTCAGGAGTGTGCGTGGCGGCGCCAACCGGACATGCTGCGCGAGCCTCCGCACGGTGGGAACAGCGAGGCCGGCTTGGCAGCAGGGAAAGCGGCCGCCTGGAAACGGGTCCCGGAGCTGCTGGCGCCTCCAGGCCCGTGGAGGGCTGCTGGCCCCGGTGGCAGGGCCAGGGGGGGGGGTGCTTGGCGAGCAGGTGTTTCCCAGCTGCTTTGCTCCAGAGCCCTCCCCAGCACGAGAGGGGGGGCGCTAAATATCATTTTGCCTAGGGCGCCAAACTGCCTTGCACTGGTCCTGGTTATATGCTCAGACCTTCTGCTCCCTGTAGTCAATCTGGCTGCTTCATTTTGCACAAGCTGCATTTTCCAAACAATCTTCAAGGGCAGCCACATGTAGAGTGCATTGCAGTAATCTAAGCTGAAGGTTAACATAGCATAAGCTACCAAAGCTAGGATATCTCTGTCTTGAAAGGGGTGTAGCTGGGCCACCAGACAAAGCTGGTAGAAGGTACTCCATGCCACTGAGGTTCTGGTTTAAGGAACAGAAGCAGTGTGTAGGCCATGGATGCTGATTGTGTCCCTACCCATGATTTGCCTCACCTCAGTCTGTAACCCAAAGTGAGCCTCTCTGCCCAGATGGGCTCTGAACCAAACTATACATTATGCTAATCACATAAACTCTAGTGTAAGTTGTGAGAGCCAGTGTAGTGTAGTGTAGTGGTTAGAGTGTTGGGCTCGGACTCAGGAGATCCAAGTTCTAGTCCCTGGTTGGGCATGAAGCTCACTGGGTGACTTTGGGCCAGTCACTGACTCTCAGCCTAACCTACCTCACAGTGTTTTTGAGAGGATAAAACGGAGAGGAGGAGAACCTTGTAAGCCACCATGGGTTTCATGCAAGAGGAAGAAAAATGGGATATAAATGTAATGTTGTAATAATAATAATAATAATAGTAATAATAATAATAATAATAATAATAATAATAATAATAATAGTAGTGTGTGGCAACCCAATTCATATCTGACCCACCACACTCCAGAAGAGAAAGATTAAACCTCCCCCTACCGTACTGTTTGTACTTCAAAACTCCTGATGACCCAACTCAATGGTTTCACACGATCTCTACACGGGCATCCAAAGACGTTTTCAGTTTAACTTACCAATTTTCACCAGAAGTAAAATAAATAATTCTATTTCCATTAATGGAGAAAGTAGTGCTAGGATTACAGACAGGGATTCTCTCTCACTCTTCTGTCTGAATTTAATCAATATTTTTTTTTCTTAAACTAATTACGTTTTTCATTTGAAGAGGGAGCCCGCCACTTTTCATCAGCTCTGGTAGCAGTAAGTGCTGTCAGATTTCAGATTGAAATAATTGCATTATAGGAATGTGTTCTGAAATCATCAGAATTATATTGATTTAAAGTTGCAAGGAGAATTGAACCTGTACAATATGCAGCTAAGTAGAGTAGAGTATTTTGTTGTTTGATAAATTAAATTTCTAGTCTATTCAGGGAATAGAAACATAAAGAGGATTCCAGGTTTGAAGCATCTGTAGCATTTTCAGTCCTGTGCATGGCAAATGTAAGCACAATGCCATTTTGCTTATATATTATATATCATCATCATCATCATCATCATCATCATCATTCACAGCCATGTTCATTTATCTTGGGTACAGTAAAATAATGTAGCAATTAAATGCAATCAAAACATTTCAAGAAGCCAGTATTTGTTCAGGGACTCCTTTGTATTCATAAATTCTCATCTGCTCCATTGCCAACAAATTCCAGTCAGAAATCTAGTTTAGTACTAGTTCTATGCATTCACTCCCAAACATACTAATTAATGATGCTTAACCATTTGATGACTTGTTTATTTTGCTTGTTATTATTCTGTACTGTTGCAAATCATTCATCCATTAGATTCTGTCATATCAGATACTGCTACTGCATATCAGATACTGCAAAGTGTTCCTTCTTTATTGAATTTATACTACACTTTTCAGCCAAGATTGTTTCCCAAAGCACTTACAGCGTATAAAATTCATTACATGGTTGCACATTAAGATGTTAGGGATATGTGTGTGTATGGTAGGTGGGCTGTCAGGGAGATGTTGGAGGATATTTGCAGCTTGCAGTTCTACTTTCACGGGCTGCTGTTTTGTTTTTCCTTACATTTTGTGTTGCTGCTGCCACTGCTTGCTTGGTTATTTTATGCCTTCTGTGCATTTTTAATTAAAGCCAGTTTGCTGAACCTTCATAAAATATCCAATCAGTATTCTGATGACTGCAGAGAGATGTACAGCCCTGTTTTTCAACATGTTGAAAGAACTTTCACCAAATACTGCAGCATCTGCTCGGCCTGGCACAGCACCAAGAATCTGGTGCTGTTCCATTTATTGATGAAATAACAACAACAACAACAACAACAACGATGAAGCATTTTCTATGTTGGTCTTACTCCTACCCTTGGGCTGTTGGTTGCTGCTATTGATGGACTCTATGAAATCCCCATGAAACTAGAAGGGCTATGCTCTCAGAAGCTGACTCCAACAAAGACAAACTGGGCAATGCAGATTACCTTCTTCAGGAAGGATCTAGCTCTCAGGGCTTATTTATTTATTTATTTATTATTTAAAACATTTATTTACCGCCCATCAGCCAAAAGGCTCCCTTTGTTTTGTACGGTTTACAAAAACAGTACAAAACAAAAAACAACATAAACATATTAAAATACACCAAGATAAAAAAAAGAGCAGTCAAATAAATTCAATCCCGATGTACAGTGGTGAGAATAAAAAGAATAAAAGGAATAAAATCATCCATTAAAATATTGGGTAAATAAAAATGTCTTCACCTGGCACCTAAAAGAATAGAGGGTAAGCGCCAGGCGGACCTTCTTGGGGAGTTGATTCCATAGATGGGATGCCGCAACTGAGAAGGCCCCTCCCCTAGTAGCCGCCCTCCTAGCCTCCTTTGGAGGGGGCACTCTGAGAAGGGCCTCCGAAGAAGATCTCAGGGTTCAGGTAGGCACGTATGGGATGAGGCGTTCCTTCAGATAACCTGGCCTTTAGGGCTTTAAATGTTAATGTTAGCACTTTGAATCGGACCCGGACCTCAATTGGTAGCCAGTGTAAATCACAGAGGACTGGCGTAATACGTTCTTGTCAGCCAGTCCCCGTTAGCAGCCTCGCTGCCCTGTTTTGAACCAATTGAAGTCTCCGGACCATTTTCAAAGGCAGCCCCACATAAAGCGCGTTACAGTAGTCCAAACGAGAGGTTACCAGAGCATGGATCACTGTTGCTAGGCTCTGCCTGTCCAGATAGGGTTGTAGTTGGTAAATCAGCCTAAGCTGATAAAAGGTGCTCCTTGTCACCGAGTCCACTTGTGACTCCAGTGAGAGTTTGGAGTCCAGGAGCGCCCCCAAACTACGAACCCTATCCTTTAGGGGGAGTGCAACCCTGGCTAGGACAGGTTGAGTATCCTCCCTCCGGACAGATGATCCGCCCACAAACAGCACCTCTGTCATGTCTGGATTGAGCTTCAATTTATTGGCCCTCATCCAGTCCATTACCAGGCCCAGGCACTGATTCAAAACAGCCACTGCCTCACCTGAATTTGATGAAAAAGAGAGGTAGAGCTGAGTGTCATCTGCATATTGGTGACACTTCAGCCCAAACCTCCAGATGAGCTTTCCCAGCAGTTTCATGTAGATGTTAAAAAGCATGGGGGATAAAATGGAGCCCTGCGGTACTCCATGGAGTAATTGCCACGGTGCAGAGCAATAATCCCCCAGCACCACCTTCTGGAATCGGCCGGCCAAGTAAGAAGAGCGGAACCACTGCAAAGCAATGCCTCCAACTCCCCAACCCGCCAGCCTATCCAGAAGGATACCATGGTCAATGGTATCAAAAGCTGCTGAGAGGTCCAGGAGAATCAGCAGGGTCGCACTCCCCCTGTCTCTTTCCCAGTAAAGGTCATCCCACAGGATGACCAAGGCAGTTTCTGTTCCAAAGCCAGGCCTGAAGCCTGATTGAAATGGCTTAGTGGAATGCTGTGAAGCTAGCTACAGCTGCCAGTTGATTTCTCTATATCTCATTCTGTCAAATGTTGATACCTAAATCTACTACAATCTTCTCCAACCTGATACCCTCCAGATGTTCTGGACTTCAACTCCCCTCAGCCCCAGTCAGTTTGGTTAAGGGTCAAGAAGTCTAGGAGTTGTAGTCCAAGACATTTAAAGGACACTGGGTTGGGGAAGGCTGATAAGCACTGTATGTCAGGTTCAGATACTGTCAATTGTTGACAGCTGCATGTCAGATCCTGTCAATGACTTTGTCAGCCGTCAAATACTGACAGCTTCTACATGCTAGCTGTCATATATGATCAAAAACTCAAAAGTTGATACAATCAAATTGTTTGGTTGTTAAATGCTGATGGTGAATATCAAATATTTGATGTTTATTTGCACATTGAGGAATATTCATGTGGAGAAAGCCCAAACACAAGTCTGCACTCACACACACACACACATTTCCCCTAAGGGAGGGGGCGAGGGAGGAGGGATGAGATCACCGGAGAAGCAACCAGACAAGTCGTCAGCCCGAACAAAGGAGGGCCTCGGTGGAGATCCACAAAAGTCCAGGAAGGACCATCAAGGACCATCAACTAGCAGGGCAGTCTCAAAGAGCTGCAAAGTACCACTACGTCACCTTCTTCCCGGGCAGGAATAAGCCCACCTGAAACGAAGGGGCAGGCATAAGCCCCCACCTGACCTGGAGGGCGGGGAGAGCGGGAAATCCGGGGTAGAAAATCCCTCTCCCTTCCGGTAGAGGGTTGTTGGGAACCACGGGTACTTCGGGGCCAGATCCACCTCAAAGCAAGCAGTCCGAGTACACCGTTCTCATCCACGGACAGCCTACCCGGAGCTAGGCTGAAACTGACTAGGCGTATAGTCTTTGGTCTGAGGAAATCGACTAGGTTCAGTCCGCTAGCCTGGGAGCCTGCTGATTGGGTAAGGCGGGGGTCAACTAAGGTTGTGTTGACAGTATAGTATTCCTGAAGAGCTGTTAGTTCCGTTCTGTGTTATTGTATAAACAAATAAAAGCCTTATTTGGGCATTTAAAGAGCTGCGGTTTCCTTTTGTGTGTAAAAGCCTCGCGGGTGGTCGCTAGAGCTCGGACGGGCTGTAATTCAGTGCTGATTAACCCGTTAAGCGCCGAACTCACGCAAAGGATCCTGTTGGTGATCCTTCACAATTCACCATCATAATTTACAAAGACCTGAGGAAAAATGTTTGGGAGCAGTTCACTACAGTTCTACTCAAACTGTTGCATGAGCTGGATTAATTTCTTCCCAATAAATTAAAACACACTCACAAACAAGGTTGAAAAGAACTTGGCAGAGGCCTGGTTCAAATGTGACACTAAGCCATGGTTCAGCATTACATAAATGAGCCTCGGTGAACCTTAGGCTCACCACCTTCCATCTCCTCCTCTGGCAAGGCCTTGAGCATGACTTTGGAAGCCTTTATTTCCATTTTTTAATGTATTTATTTTACTGACTGCAGCCTAGTATTACACCTAAACCCAGACAAACTGTAGTTAGTCCTAACTATGATTTACAGAAACATTGCCAACTTCAAACTATGGTTTATGAACCGGGCTTGTTTCAATAAACCATAGTTAAGTTTAACCACAGTTTAAGATTCAGAAATAAGGCTAAACTGTGCTTAATCAAAAACAAAAGTGATTGCTTCTGAACTCATAGCCACACTAGAGGAGGAGAGAGGCGCCCACCCCTCTCCTGCCTGCACTCCCCTCTGAATGCATGAGCCTGAGGCTTGCTTAGGCTCATTCACATAATGTTAAACCATGGTTTAGCATCATTCATGTCTGAACCAGGCTAGAGTGTCAAGAATCCCCTTTTGTTCTACTTAGTTCCAAACTTTACTCAAAGCCATGTGCAGGTAATTTTGATGACAGAAAAAGTCTATTAGCATTACAGGAAGGTGAGACAACCTATCTAAATAAGGTAATGATTCCAAGAGCAGCAAAACCTGGCTAGTCATTTGACTCAAGCAGGTAGTTTAAGGGCTTGCAGAGAATGACACCATCTCCAAATCATGGTATGGATACTAAAGGGGACTGGAATATATATGAGCCCTAGCTCAGAAGTACAAGACACATCTCCTCGTAAAGAGGACGGGGTACAGTTTTTCCCCATATTTTTTCCTGTGATGATGCCTGTTGTGCACACAGCACAGCACAGCACAACAGATTCTTATCACACAATTGTCCTTGTGCATGATGTAGACACTGAACGTAGGGATGGGAGAGAAATTCATTTGGTTTGCAATTGAATGTGAATTTATGTAATTTCAGACTTCTGAAATTTAGTTATCCTCTGAAATTCATACTTCTTCCAATTTTTCAGTGGAGTTATACCATGGAGTAGTGCAAACGAAAATGTGTACAGTCATGAAAATGCATTTGATTAGGGAAATTGCTTGCAAAAATGAGTAACTGAATGGAATTGCATACAAAAATGTGTGTATTAGCAGAAATGCAGACAAAAATGCATATGAATTTTAATTCAAACTTCCTTTTTTTACATCTCAAACTGTTGCGGAAACAGGATGAACTGAACTTAAGATTGGAAAACTGAAAAACTGAGAGAAACCAGTTGACAGATCATTCCATCCCTAGCTTGGACGACAGGTTGGGGACTCGAGCAGTACAATCACATGGTTGTGAACACATACTAAAAGAGATGGGTTAAGCATGCTTGTGATTACTTCCAAAACCTCTGTTCAGATATGACAAATATTTTGGCATAGTAATGAAATTTACTTTCCTTTCAAGTTTTCCCTGGCAAGATTAAGTTATTCACTACTCCCCAAGGCTTAGTGCTTGAGAAATTACATGATTTTCTTAAGACAAGATATATCCTTCCCACCAGTAACTGAGGTTCAAACTAAAATTTCTTCTAATTACACACAGTGGAGCTACGTGTGATAGGTTTCTTTACTTCAGTGTACGCACATGCAGCCCTGATTCGGATCGGGACTATGGTGCTCTGTGAGGTGGGGTTAAACCTTCTGCTCCACCTGCCCCCCTGAAACTCCCCCCATCCACATGGGGGGTGTTAATTTTTTAAGCCTCCATTGGAGTCAATGGAGTACCCCCCATTTTAACTCCCTCCCATGGATTTGTGCATGGAAATTTGGGGGGGGGGATATGGGGGGATAAGATTTAACTCCCCCATCTGGAGCACTGCATTCCTGATTTGAATAATGGCTGCATGCATTTACATGGCTGTAAAGTCCCTGTATGTGTGATTAGAAGAACATTTAGTATGGCCCTGAGGGTGGCATCATAGAAGTACAATACTAGGATGGGGTTGGACTTGATGGCCTTATAGGCCCCTTCCAACTCTACCTATGATTCTATACTGAGAGTGAGAACAGATTTAGCTTTATGTGGTATATTTGCCATATAAAACTATCAGTCTAAGACCTATTGCAAGCATGGTTTTGCTTTTTTTTTAAACTTTTCAAACATGTACTACTTTCTAGATAAAGATGAATTCCAGATTCTGCTTTTCATTATTTGTAGAGAAATGTACATTATTGCCACCATACAATTATCACACTTTCACCTCTTTTCGTTAATAGAAATACACTTTTTTTTGCCAAAACATTCTGTGCTGAACCTCCTTTTATGTAGAAAAGAAATGTGGTAATAGCTATACTCTAGTTTGATGACAGCTGCTACAAAAGAAAGCTCAAGTGAGTTCAGTGAACTGGACCTAGTTACTTGTATTCAGCTTGAATTTTAAATGGAGGAAATCACAGCTTGGAATGCTATTTGGCACATCACAAAAAAAGGGAAAGTAAAAATATCAGCAAGGAAAAAGTAGCCCAAACTATACATTTAAAAAGAATAAGACCCATCAAAGAGTCGAACATGTGTTCAAAGTGAGTTTGTTCCCTCTAGAAAGGCTTTCCTAAAGATTATGCAGTGGAGTAGTTGAAGTGTTGGCCTAGGACTGGGGGGGACAGCCAGGTTCAGTTCTCCACTCAGCCCTGAAGCTCACCGAATGACCTTGGGTCAGACACTATCCCTCAGCCTAACCTACAGGGTTGCTGCCTCGCCTGCCTGCCTGCCTGAGGCAGAGGACAAGAATCCCCCTCCGCAATTCCATATGCAGAGCTGACTGGACAGTTGAATCTTACTTCAACACTGGTAATGGGATAGTCAGTGTCCTCCACCACCCCTGAGGGCAGCAGCCTAGTTTGGGGCTGGGCGGGCCGGCCAGGCCACATGGCACACACAGCTCTGTCCTCTAACAGAGGACAATGGCTTTGAGGCTCAGCCAAGGATCTGCAACCTGCAGTAGTTTCTCACTCTGCCTAATGGTAGGGCCAGCCATACTAAACTACGTCAAAGGATTGTTGTGAGGATAAAATGGGGAAGAAGAGAACCATGACATTGCCACAGCCCAGCAGGAGCTGGAAGAAGGAGCAGCCTACACTTCACCATCCAGTACTGGCTCCTTTCCCCCAGGACATGGCAACATCTGGCTTTAAAGGGCAAGTAGACTATTTCCCCCAGGCCTGCCACAGGCCCTAGGGCAGCAGCAGACTAAAGTTGGTGCTCTGCTGTTGCCTTGGTGAGAGCCACTATCTGCAGCCTTTCTCTTTGCTTTTCTCTTCTATGATTAGGTGCCTGAGGGATTCATTAGTTGACCTGGGGAATGAAGGTGCTCCTATTAGTGTGTTCATGGGTAGGGGGAGGTATGGCATGGAGGGTGGGGTTAAAGGCCAGGTATGGAGAAGAACAATTAGGCATCTTACACCTGTTCCCTCTTCTGGTTTCCCCCCTCAACTGAAAGATTCCTGGTTGCCTTACCAGCTTGCCCTCTGGTCTGTTGCTGCTGCTGAATGTCAGGTCAGTCCAGAATAAAATATCTCTGATCCACAATGTGACTGTAGATGAGGGGGCCATCCTGGTATGCATAACTGAGACTTGGGTGGGAGAATGGAGAGGAATTAGCCTTCCCCAATTGTGTCCACCCAGGTACTCAGTGCAGCACCAACATAGACTTGAGGGACCGGGAGGGGTGGGTTACTGTAGTCTATATGGATTCTGTCTCCCACTCCAGGCTTCCTGTCCACCTGAGTGCCAATCTTGAGTGTCTGCATCTTGTGTTGGGTGCTCAGGACAGATTAGGGATTCTGGCTGAGCTGATGGAGATGGTCTCAGATTTGGTGTTGAGGACTCCCAGGATGGTAGTTCTGGGGGACCTTAACATACATGCTGAGGTAATTGGATTGGGGCAGCTCAAGAGTTCATGGCTGCTACCACAACCATGGGGCTGTCTCAACATGTCATCGGCCCATCATATGTGGCAGGGCACACTCTTGATGTGGTTTTCTCGGGCAGGAGGATGGTGAACTGAAGATGGGGGATTTAACACCTATTCCCTTGTCATGGTCAGATAATTTCCTGTTGAAGTTTAGATTTAGACTTCCAGTGGCTTACACCTCTACAAGGGTGGGAGATCTAATAAAATGGTTTGCCTCCAGATGCTAATGGATTCTGATGGATTCCAGAGGGCCCTGGGTTTTCCTGCTATGGATGGCTCTCCTATTGATGCCCTGGTCACTTTGTGGAATATGGAGATGTTGACATGATTGTGCCTAAGCACCCTATCCCTCTTTGCAGAACCTGGGAAGCACCTTGTATACATTGGAGGGTGATGAAACAAGTGGGACAACAGCTAGAATGCAGGTGGAGGAAAACTCGTGCTGAATATGACCAAACCCAGCTTAGATCCTATTATAGAGTCTATTCTGTTCCTGTGGCTAAGAAGCATTTCTTTTCCACTTCCATTGCATCTTCAGTGTCAGCCAGCAGAGCTTTTCCAGGTGGTGAGGCACTGTTGCAATCTGACCCAGAGAGAGTTGTTTGCACCTTCAGCAGTATGCTGTAATAACTTTATGCAATGGTTGTCAACATCCCCTTCCTGGACAAGTTGCTTGTGTGGGTGGTTGCCAGTCAACTCCAGGCTCTCTTGGATGAAACCAATTTTCTAGATCCATTTCAATACAGTTTCAGGCGTGGATTTGGAATGGAAACTGCTGTGGTCGGATAATCTGTGCTGCCTGGGAGAGGGACAGGGGGAGTTCGACCCTGTTGGTTTTCTTGGACCTCTCAGTGGCTTTCAGTACCATCAATCATAGTATCCTTCTGGATAGGCTCTCTGACTTGGGATGTGGGGGTATGGTATTGCAGTTGTTTTACTCCTACTTGGATAGGCAATTTCAGAAGGTGGTACTGAGGAATTATTTCTCTGCCCCATGCTATGGAAACCTCAGGGCTCTATTTTACCACCCCCAATTTTTAATATCTATATGAAACCACTGGGAGAGGTTATTGGGGATGTATGATGAAGTGCCACTAATATGTGGATGATACCCAGGTCTCCTTTTCATCTAATACAGGTGAGGCAGTTGATGTTTTGAACCAGTGCTTGGGAAGGAAGGGTAATGGTTTCAACGAGGACCAATAAACTGAGACTCTATCCAGATAAGATGGAGATACTTGCTGTGGGTGGTCCATCTGGGAGCTGCATTCCCTCTAAAGGAGCAGGTTCATAGTTTGAGGTGCTCTTAGATCCATCATTGTCGCTAGAAGCACAGGTGGCCTCAGTGGCTCAGAGCACCTTTTATCAATTTAGGCTTATATGCCAACTACGACCCCATCTGGACAGAGATAGACGTATTTAATTAATTAATTAATTAATTAATTAATTAATTTCATTTTTATACCGCCCAATAGCCGAAGCTCTCTGGGCGGTTTACAGCAATTAACAAGACAGCCCCTGCCCGCTGTCTTGTCTTTTTACAATCTAAAAAGACAAGACACACAAGGAAAAAGGAATGGGGAGGGAAGAAGGGGAAATATTAATGAATACTCCTGGCAGGGCTGGTGGAATGGCCTTGCGCTCCCTCTCATCTCCCTCCTCTCAGCCTGCTGGAATGGCTGCTGGTGGTGACAGTAGAGGGAGGAGCCGTCATGAGGGAGGCCTTTCAGCAGGGCTGGCGGACTTGAGACAGCTATTTATGCTCTGGTAACCTCCTGTCTGGATTATTGCAACACGTTATGCATTTGAAAATGGTCCAGAAATTTAGGGATGTAGCCGACCAGCCCCTCAGACAGGAGCAAGGCCCGAACTGGGCCTGCTTGCATCCGATGGGCTGCTCAGTCACATGCGCGGGCTTTACCTGGGCTCTCCGCAGAGCGGAGAGCCTTCCTCCCATGTCCGATGGGTCCCATTGAGTCACTTCCAGCGCGGAGGAAGTGATGCGACGGGACCCTGCTCCGTCGCGCTGGACCCCCACGCTCTGTTTTTTGCTTGGGAAACCAGGGCAACAGGGCTGTTTAAGCCCTGTTGCCCTGGTTCCTCCCGCCAAAACAGAGCGCGGGCGGGGGTCCAGTGTGCCGGAGCAGTGGCTCCGGAGGCAGCGGCGGCGGCGGCACACAGGACCAGGTAGGTGGCGGGGGGGGTCCTGGCGGCAGCGGCAGGGGGTGGGGGGGTCCGGCGGCGGCGGTGGGTTCTCTGGCGGTGGCTCGATTGGCGCGAGCGGCATGGACAACGCTCTGCGCCACTCTGAAGAGCGGGATCGGGCCGCCACCGCTCGTGGAGGGCCGAGTCCGGAGCGAGCCCCAGCCGACTCCAGGCTTGGCCCCACCACTACTTCAGTTAGTGTAAAATAGGGCAGTCAGACTGCTAACTGGGACAGGCAGATATGATCATATTATGCCAGTACTTCTCCATCTGTACTGGCTGCCAGTCCAGTCCAAGCCCAATTCAAAGTGCTGGTTTTAACCTTTAAAGCCCTAAATAGTGTAGGGCCAGGTTACCTAAAGGAACGTCTCCTCCCATATTTATCTATCCAGACATTAAGATAATAATCTGAAGACCTCCTCCAGGTGCCCCTGCCAAATAAAGTGAAGTGGGTGACTACAAGAGAGGGCCTTTTCAGTGGTTGCACCCCATTTGTGGAACAGTCTCCCATATAAGCTCAATTGGCACCTACATTATGGTCTTTCTCGTGCCAGGTGAAGATTAAAATCTAAAGTGAAACAGCATACCTAATATTAATGCTTTCAAAGAAAAAGAAAAAAGAAAGAAAGAAAATAACAGGAACACCAGCACCAGATAACAAAAACTTCTTCCTAGTTGGGTGTCATGTATTCTAGGAAAACTGTACTTCTCACATTCAACCTGTACTTTCAAGTCCCTGTTTCAGTTTACTCAAGAAGAGGGACTTATATCCTGAACAGAATACAGAATATCTTTTTCTAGCCTTAATAGCACATTTTGCCTGGCAATAGAATTGGACACAATCCAGTGTAAATGGTTGCTATTAAGTGTGCTGAAATGTGACATTGTTTAAATCCTGTGTGCAAAGTATGATTGGCATGCCACCAAACAAAGTAAATGGAGCAATGGGTTCCCTTGCTCCATTTCAAGTGTGCATGTTGAAATTCTGGAGTACTCTTTGTCCCCAGCAATATCAGAAATCCCTAATACTTGCAATTTTAGAACTTCCTGGATCCCAAAGTCCTTGATTGCAAGCACACTTGGAATTGTGAAAGCAGAAGAGTAGGTAACACAGCAGTAAGAGATATAGCATACACAAATGGGTCAACTGGAGAAGAGGTGTAGAATCCAAGTTTTAAAAGGGTTAGCACAAGGGAATCTAGTTCCATTATAAGTAGCACAATAACTATAATTGAATTGTCATAAATATGTACCTGACCATTATCAGTGCAGGTGAATAGTCTATTTATACTTAGTTCTAAGACCTTATTTGGTATTCTGCTTCTTTTGTTGGCATAAGGATGGGATTTTTTTTAATGATCTGTCTTGCTTTTAAAGTAAGGAAGGAAAGCTACTGAAGATCATCACTTTAACATTTACTTTGGGAACAAATGTTTGCATCTGCAGCACCAAATGGGAGCAGAGGAGGCAGTAATGACATGTAGTCAGCTTTTTGGGTGATATGGGCCACAGCCTTAACTGATTACAGCTTACATAGCATTGGTGTGGCATAGGGCCCCCTAGACCTAGTAATTGAACAGACTAATTGCTGGTGGATTCTCTGCCTGCTGGGATGTGCCTTATGCAGACCACCCACCATTAGGAAGCAAGATACCAAAAACAAGGTTGTGACAGAAAATAGAAAGCATATGAGAAACAACTCACATGTTGCTATGAGGAAGGCAAAACCCCTACTGTGACCAGCCAAACATGCAAGAGACAACACCATTCATTTGTGGAGGGTGGGTGGGGAAGTGGCCGATGCTACATGCAGGGCTTTCTTATATGCCCTAGGAGTGGACCACAAAGGGAACTACGGTATCTCTCCCAAGTCTGCTCCAGGAAGTCCCAACCCTCCAAGGCTCAATTCCAGCATACCACATTTTTTTACTAGTTCATTAGGCCTAGATACTCTGAAGTAATGTAAAATGACCATTTGGCATGTCTAGGTTTGCATAGGAGACCAGACAACCACAACATTATACGTCTAAACTAAGGCTGAGTGCTGGTTGTTGCCTTGTTTTTTAAAGCAAAAATCCCCCTTGGACTGAATATCTGTAAGTCTGTCTGTCTTACTGGGAAGTTTTGAAAATATAATTTTCACTATTCAGCATGGATAGCTGTTTGTTTGTTTTTCCACATTTCATACAAAAACAGTTGAGTTTAGAAGAGCTGTATAATTCTGTGTGCATTCATTCCATTTATTCACAATTTAAAATTTAAAATATGTGGAAGCTTTAAAGATGCCTCTGACTGTGCATGAGCTTCTTCTTATTCCTTCACCACACACACACACACACACACAAGAGAGCGAGAGAGCCGTGTATGATTGTAGCCTTTGTCAGTTATATTTTTTTTCTTACTCCAGCAGCTAGTTTTTGTGTGTAGCATTGCTGACTGTGCCACTGTTTCAATGTGCTTCACTTTATATTTCTTTATTTTACAGTGTTTTTGCCTGACCCAACCATACAGCTTCAAATATGGGAGTTAATTACAGAGCAGAGATGTATATTAGTGAAAAACTGTGACAGGCATGCATCACTTGCTCAGTCTGCATCCATGTATCCACCAGATCTAGGGTTTGGGGTGTTCACTGTATCCCACAAGCATGCCTTCTGCTGCTCTGTCCCCCAGTTTTCTGTGTATTTCACTTGGGAAGTGTGTGTAGGCTCTGCAGCCAAAGACTCGGATGTGACTTTTGTTGCCACATGCCACATCTCATTTGGGGTGGGTTCAATTGCCTTTAACAGCTATCTACCTACAGAACCATCTGTCATCAAAGACAATGACTAGGTTCAGACAACACGATAACCCACACTCAAGGGTTGAGTCTGGGTTGTTTTTGAACGGTGGGTTATCATATTGTCTGAACCCAGCTGTGCTAACCAGCCATGGCTTGTTAACCATGAACAACCCATGAAGAGAACCCATGGTTTGTTGTAGGGTTGTGAACTGTAGGTTGTTCACCATGGTTTCTTATCTTGGCTGGGTTCAAACAACACGGTAACCCACATTTCCAACAACAACCCACTGTTTAGCGACAACCCTCACTCAACCCATACTCAACCCTAGAGTGTGCGTTATCATGTTGTCTGAGCCCAGTCAATGACAAAGGAACAAGATGGTTTCAACTCACCCTTTGCAATGAACAGGTGAAACGTCAAGTTCCTTGGTCTAGTTCTCTATAATGTAACTCCAAGTAATGATCAACAACCACTACATCAGGAGTATTTTATTGTTTCCTACCATACACCATTGATGATATAGAAATTATATATATTGGTGGTTAAAAAGAACAGTTACTGCTTTGCCTTGAGGGGCTAAGAAGATGTTTAACATTAGAGGAAGAAATACTTTCTGCACAGCCAGTTAAAATTTCCTTTGCCCTGAGCCATTCGAACTGATACATGTTTTTAGATGTAAGTATAGCTCTTATGTGGTCAAAAGTTAAAGTGTAGCTGAAGGTGCAATTACAACTTGCTGCTGTTTATGGACTTTTATTAATTGATTAAGCTTCCAAAGTACAACCAAAATATCACACTCAGTCTGTTATCTACAGAAACCCAGCTAATAAAAAAAGTCAAGAGCAAACATTGCTGAAATGAATCCACTGGTATTGATTTTTTTATTTTGAAAGAAAAAAAAGTCATTTTATTGAATTTTACTTTTGGAGGCTCTGCAAGACAGTGCTTTGACTTAGAACAAGACTTGCATCACTTGCATTTATAATCAGTGACTTTTGGTTGCTCTTGGCAGTGTCATCTAAGGCAGCAACACCTAATTTTATTAACAGTGGTGTATTGCACCCTGGAGCTCCTTCAACAACTGGGACTTCAAGGAAAATGGGGCTATGAGCATCAAGCTGCAAATCAGATATCCCCTTGAGACTACTAGTGCATTATGTAACATGGGTCCCTGGCTAGCCGAATCCTTTGCTGGATTAAATTGGAAGTCAGAATTTTTTAGAAATGAGAATATTGAGTTAGATCAACTTCCATTTTTTAAACTCAACTGGTAGGGCTGGGGGGAAATGCCCTGAAATTGCACTACTATTGCATGCTGTGAATTTGGGAAGAGGTCAGCAATTTGGTGGCAAGGATTTCCATCAGCTTCTGTTACACGCGTGCATCATCTTTTTTCACATATGTGTGTCGGGTTCAGCCAGGACTTGAACCAAAAGTCTCCAGGTGTTCTTTGTGGTGAGTTACTAGTTGCTCTTGTTAGAGGCTGCTAAATGAATGATAGCCAAACTCCCCTAGGCTCAGTAGCACAGTTATGGAAGCCTTCTGTGAAAGAGATGATATATTGGGCCATCAGGCAAATGAGGAGTGAATAAAAGCTGGTTAGATTGTTCATGCTAGCATGTTTCCAAAAGTTTCAAATTATGTGTTAAGATAGTCCATAGAAGGGAAACTGAGAGCATCCAGACTGTAATTGTTTTAATGTTAATGCCATTCTGTAATTATGTTTTTGGAAGAGTATTATACTGGTATGAGAAGAGATTGAGATTCCTGTGAGATACCAGTGCTGTATTAATAGAGGAACATTTATTTATTTATTTATTTATTTTGAAATATTTTTATGCCGCTCCTCAGCAAAAACGCTCCCAGAGCAGCTTACATATAATCAATTAAACAAGACAGTCCCTGCTCGCAGGCTTACAATCTAAAAAAGACACGACACACAAGGGAAAAGGAATGGGGAGGGAAGGGGGGCAATTCATTAATTCTTCTGGCAGGGCTGGTGGAATGGCCCTGCGCTCCCTCTCATCTCCTTCTGTATAGCCTGCTGGAACATAAGTAGAGTACATGATAAAGTGACCATAGATGACATGGAAGGTCTTCCCTCTAAAGACTGGCTAACTTAATGTCTGCCCTCTAGCCAGGCTGATCAAAAGATGCTTGTGAAATGCCCTTCCTTTCCCCTAGTTTTGGACCATTCTCTCTCTGTGACCAGGGCAAAGTTGTACAATTGTACAAAGTCTGTACAATGGAAACTGACAGCATTCCATTGATATGGGTTACATTGATTTAGACTATAATTATTTTAATGTTATTTAATTGTATGCCAAAGGTATATGTCATGGAAAAAGCTAATATTGCAATTTTTTTGACTGAGCTAGTACTTATATTCTAAGGCTCAGATGCACAGTGGATCTGAATTTTAATTTTTAATTCAGTAGTACTCTTAGTGTCTTTGTAACACATGAGTTCTCTGACACACAACTAAAAACACATCTGTACAAAGAAGTCTTTTTCACCATCATGTATCAGAGAATGAAATTCATTTTGCTAATATCTCAATTGGAGGTACTGGAAACTGTCAGTCAAAGGAGGCTTTATGAAGGGGTTGGGTTGAATTATGAGAGCTGCGTTAATTTGGTCCTGCTTAGCTTCAAGACCTATTGGGTTTAAGACACCCCAGGGGGTAACCAAGTCAGGTTCAAACCAAACATCACTGCAGACTCAAAAGTAAACTGAAATGCATTAAATGCTTTATTTAAGAAAATTACATAAGAAAATTGGCTTGGTGGTTACATGAGCATAATTTGGAAGCATTATAAGCAGTAAAAAGGGATGTGATATAAATTTAAGATTAACTAAAGGGACTGCAGGATTGCAAAGCTGACACTGATGTTTGACTCTTCCATATCATCCTTCTGCACTGTACTTGCAGCTTAAACTAAAACATGCTGAATGTTCTAACTCCTCTTTTAATTCCTCCTGCACTCTTCTTGAATGTAAAAAGCTAAGCTAAAACATTGCTAAATTCTTTGGGGCATATGAAGGATTAACCTTGGTACCTATGTGGTTAATGGCATTTAAAAGGCTAATTAAATTTGGAGCCAAAAAGGTTAAAAACGAGAGGGTATCTTCCTTTAGATAAGGTGGCCAAATAGATTTTAATTTTCTTTCTTTAAAAACAAAACAAAAAACAAAACAAAAAAACACCTTGCCACCGCTCTCCTAATGGTGAAGTTCAGCACAGCCGTCCTGAACCAGAATACCCATGGGAATGATGCTACTTTATATGGCATAGCATCATTCCCAGGGGCATTATTGGGCTACTAATGCATGCAGACATCTTTTTCTCTTTTTTTCCCCTTTTTCTTTTACTCAGAATGCCTCTTGTGAAGGAGGTGGTGGGGATATCTGTCAAAGCTTGAACTCAGCTGTTTTAGATGTGGCAGTGACTTTTATCTGTCTAACCTAAAGTCTTTAGTGCCATGACCCATGATCCAGAATCATGTATTTCTGCATCAGAAGAAGAGTCCTGGGACTTCAAGGAACCTGATAACAGGGAAAATGTCTCCCTTGACCATCTCAGGCAACCCCTGTTGTAGAGACTTCCTCAGATGAAGAGGAGGAAGAATTCAAAGGGCAATGCTTCCTATATTATCTGCTCCTGATAATATAATTTAAAGGGCAATGCTTCCTATATTACCATTCTCATGTATCCTCTTTCCTGGAAACTCCACAAGCTCCATGTCTCCGAACTTTACCATCATTCCAGTTTCAGAGCCAGTAGGACATATACCAGCATCACTGGAGGGCATGCCTCAGACGCATGGTGCTTATCCTTTAATTAAGGACTGATCTCCTCAAGGGAGGTGTACCTAGAACATATACTTTTCAGCAGAACTATTTAAAGCAGCCTTCACTCTAATCAGTAGGCTTCAGGAAGCAAAGGCCATGTGTTAGTCTTCAAAGTGCCACAAGGTTCTTTTTGTTTTTACTCCAGATATCTGTTCTCTGGCCTAGACCATAGGGATGTGCACTGGACGTTGCTGAAGCCCAATTTGAATTGGGCCCCTTCAGGACATTTCTGCTGCTTCCTGAGGTGAAGCAGATTTCCCTCCAATGATGGACTCTGCATTATTATTATTATTTTATTTATTATATTTATACCCCACCTTTTTTCCTGCAAGGAACCCAAGGCGGCTTACATGATCCTCCTCCTCTCCATTTTATCCTCACAACAACCCTGTGAGGTAGGTTAGGCTGAGAGTTAGTGACTGGCCCAAAGTCACCCAGTGAGTTTCATGGCCAAGCGGGGACTAGAACCCGGATCTCCCGAGTCCTAGTCCAACACCCTAACCACACTACGCCACACTGCATTAGGCTTTGTTTGCAATTCTGCTTCATAAAGGCAGAAAGTGTGTTACCAAAAATAGTGGTTTTGCCTTCAGTTCTTTAAACGCTGATGAGGGAGAGAGGGAGTGGGGTTGTGTGACCGACAGGTACACCTTCTAATCATAGGGCATGCTTTACCAGGGGATATCCAATTACTATGCTTTGGAGAATGGCAAAGATAGAACCATGAGATGGCCATTCTTCCAATGCCACCAGGCTTCACTATGAAAAAAGCCTTAAACTGATTTGCAATCATTATAATTCCCTAGTTCATGCACCTATCCTTCTGAAGCTTTGCAGGTGTCTTGCCTGGAGAGATACTTCTATCATGTGTGCTGTTTTCATACAAATTGTCCATAAAACATTGTGGGAGGGGGAAGGGGAAGCAAATCACTCACCCTCAGATTTAAGGACACCCTTTCCACAGAAACTGCTGCACCTATCCTTCTGAAATGTTGCAGGTTTCTTAGTTAGGACCATCTCTAGGCTGTCTGTAATTTTCAGAAAAATGGTTCACAAAGAACATAGTAAGACAAATGTGCCCTTTTCTGAATGCCCTCGAAATGTAAAGGCTATTCTTGCATAAACCTCCCTGCACCTATTTATCTGAAACATGGCAGGCCTCATTCCTAAAGAAGGGACAACTATCCCTGAAAATTTCATCCAATTCTGCCAAGAAATAAAAAAAAGTTATCAGCAATTCCCTTAAGAAAATTTAAATATAAAGGTGTGTAGCACAAAAAAAACAAAACCCTGCACTGATTTTTCTGAAATTTTTCAAGTGTAATACCCTCCTAAGGGACTAATTAATATACCTGAAAACATCATCCACATATTACAAACAGAAAAAAGGTTATATCCATTTTTTAAATGTCCCATAATAGTCAATGAAAGGTTCAAAACCTTAGATTTCCAAATCTTGACTCAGGTGTGATACCCGAGTCAAAATGGACACACTCCGAATCAGTCCAAGCAGTATTGGGTCATTTTTAAAAGTGCTGAATCAAAGCCTGAGTTGAATCTTGTAGTCATTTGTACACCTCTAGCTATTCATGTTAGCTTTTGTCCTGTCCTGAGACTCCTGATCATGACGAGAGGTACATAATAGGGCAAGGCAGTACCATGGAAAGCTCCAAGTGAGCAACTTGCACCAACAATGTCCAGGGCTTGACTGAAGCCATTTATGCTTCCAGGTCCATATCACCCCTTCCAGTCTCTGCTCCTTCCTCACGGAGTGAAAGGCCATAAAAGGACACGCCTCAGGCTTGGCACCTAACACTCTTCCTCCTCCCCTCTGACAAGTCCATCCAGGGACATTGCCTTCATTAATAGGTCAACATGGGGATTTCAGTCCTGGTGTGCAGGGGGACGGTTCCTCATAGAGTTCTGTCTTTGAGGGTAGAGACTCTGGAGGTACCATTTGTTGTGATGTATTATCAGCAACAAACTGTGAGCATTTGTTTATACATGTTTGGGAACAAATTGGCTGACAAGGGCAGTTCTGTTATGTCTGCAGGCAGGACTCAAGCCTGGGGAACAAGATCAGTGGGAACTTAACAAACCAACTGTCACGTGTGTTTTTTTCTCTGACGTAGTGAACTGTTTCAGACAGAAGCCATTTTAAAGGGAAGAACTTTTTTTTTTTAATTTTTTTTTTAATTTTTTTTTTTTATTAAATTTTAAAACAATACAAAGAAAATAACACACACACATAACTAATATTGTGCTCCCATCACCATGGGACCAACCAATCCAATAACTCTATAATTGTTCATTATTCCAAAAATACAATATATCTTGACAGGGTAAACTCCCTTTCCCCTTTTTAAACACATATTCCAAAAATAAACCCCAAATATCCTTAAAATTATTTTTCTTTAATTGACCCCTTTTGCATTTAATATTACAAGTCAACATATCATTCAAAGCCATATCCCATACTTCTTTATACCATTCAGTAATAGTGAAAACTTGCTGGATTTTCCATTTCCTTGCTATCATTAGTCTACCTGCCGTTAACAAATTTATGATTAATTCTTTAACATTTTGAGAACCGATCACCTTTTCCGTTGTTAGCAAAGCTAGTTTAGGGCATACCTCTAAATCAGCTCCAACAATTTCTGATATTTCCTCAAAAATCATTTTCCAAAAATCCATTACATTTTTACAACTCCACCACATATGAGCATATGTACCCAATTCCTGACATCCTCACCAACACATTGGAGAACATTTATTATCTATTCTATTTAATCTCACTGGAGTCAAATACCATCTCCAAATTAGCTTATAAAAATTCTCTTTAATTCTTATAGACATATTTTTCAATATTCGCCTATCCCAAATCTTATTCCACTCATCCTTTGATATTTCCTCTTCAAACTCTGTATCCCAAACTATTTTAAGATTTTCTGCTTGCTCTTCTGATTTCTGCAACATTTTATATAACATCTTTGTAAGACCCCTAGCTGATGCATTTCCTTCTACGAGTTCTCTAGACATAACCACCTGCTCAAATGCAGTGAAATCCCTTTCATGCTCATGTCTCCTCTTCCATTTCTTACCCCATTGTACTAATTGAATTAAATTTAACCAAGAAATTCTTCCTGCCCCAACCCTATCAATTATTTGCTGTCTTGTCTCCATTTTTTCCAGCCAATCCATTAAAGTTATCACCTTTTTCTCTCTAAAAATTTGTTCTAAATGTCTAACATTCTCGGGAAAATCTTCCATAACCACCACTGGAGTAAGCGGGGATATACCTGGTAAAAATATTTCCTTATTTCTACCCCAGATTTCTAACATATTTTTTAAAGAGGGATTTTCTAATCTTTTGTCATAATATGTCCTTGTTTTGTAAATAAGAATTTATCCACCCTATTACCCAATTCAAATGCTTCTATTTCCCACCACATAAAATCTTTTCTAACAATAATATCCATAATATATCTAAGTTGATTAGCTATATAATACCATTTTAAATTAGGGAGACCAAGTCCCCCTATTTTTTGAGCTTTATACCATCTATTCTTAGTAATCCTTGATTTTTTTCCCCCATTACAATAGCTATTTAACATTACTTGCCACTCTTTGATTTCTTTCTCTGATATCTTATATGGTATCATTCTAAATAAAAAATTAAACTTCGGTAAAATCTTCATTTTAATCAAAGCTATCCTACCAAACCACGATAATCCCAATTTTTTATAATCCTCTATTTGATTTTTAACTTCATCTTTTAGTTTTTTAAAATTACTTAAAGGGAAGAACTTTAGCTGTGTTCTTGTTCTTCTTTTGTTCTTGCAACTGCAACAATGTAACGCTTTACATTGGTGGGGTGAAGTTCTACTTCTCTCCACTGGACTAATGCTTGCTATGCATTTATACTCTGCACATGGACTGTAACTAGGGAATGTATACTCTGTAGTGCTTACTTTGAATAAGTAAATAAATGGGTAGAATAGATCTGTTGATGTCACAGAGTGTTTCCTGAGTCCTGCATTAATCTGCAATTGGAGAAGCTGAGTCATTACAGGGTCTGCTGCTGCTGTGTAGGAGATTTACTCTGCTACCGTGTGTGGAAGGTGCAAATGGATTATAAATCTCTTTCAACACCAACACCATTCAGGAGGAATCCCTGGCTAAAGAGCCCGTGATCTAATAGGCTCTGGCTCCAGCTTCAAGTAAAAGCTCTGGGGCCTGAGTTGGTTCCTAGCACCTCTGCGTCTAATGCTGCTGCTCTGATGGATCCAACCTGTTTTCCTCATCCATATCATGACCGAGGCTGCTGCTCAGGCTGTGGATCTTGACAGACTGGGTTCAGACAACATGATAACCCACAGTCAAACGTTGAGTATGGGTTGAGTGTGAGTTGTTGTTGAACCGTGGGCAGTTGTTGAAACATGGGTTATTGTGTTGTCTGAACCCAGCTGTGCTAACAAGCCATGGCTTGTTAACCACAAACAACCCATGAAGAGAACCCATTGTTTGTTGTTGGGTTTTGAATTGTGGGTTGTTCACCATGGTTTGTTATCTCGGCTGGGTACAGACAACATGATAACCCAAGTTTCAACAATAATCTACAGTTCAATGACAACCCACACTGAACCCATGTTCAACCCTTCGGTGTGGATTATCATGTTGTCTGAACCAAGCCTTAGTCTTGCCTTTTGCACTCACAGTGTGCTGCCTCAAGTCCTGATGCTAGAGTATCGCTGCAGGCTTTTCACTATCATCACCTGCCAGTCTGCCAAGCTCTGTAAATCCCATCCATGGCTGGGATTGCAAGTTTTCCAGAACCACATCCCTGCTACCGGGCCTTGAGCTGGCTTCAGTCACTAACAGTAAATTTAAGCAAATTTGCCAAGCCTGATGAAAGGACAGAAAGCTTACCACAAAAAATGTCGCTATCTGAAGACTTTCCTAGTTAGTAGGGCACACTCAAAAATAACAGCCAAGCTACCCTCCCTCCTTTCTTTTCCCTGTTCCTGGTAACATTTCTTCTGAATTGCCATCTTGAAGCAATAATGCTTCTGCTTTTCTGACACATTCCAAATTGCTCCTATCAAGCTCATGGTCATGACAGCTGTCATGAGGCCTGTCCCTCCCACATGCATTTTCAGCTGCCAATAAACAAGAGATAGAATGCTCAATTACTCACTAACAATTACTAGAGATGAATTAAAATAATTTAACAGTGCTTTCCTACTTGCTTCCAATCTCTGTTTTAATAAAGTTAATACAGGGGAGTGTATTAATACAGGAGAGTTGTTGGGGCACTTCTGCTTAGTACCTTGGCCATTGGCCTACAGTGTCCCACAAGGTTCCATCTTATCCCCCATGCTGTTCAACATCTAGATGAAACCACTGGGGGAGGTATGGGTTATGGTGCTATCAATATGCTCATAACACTCAGTTCTCTCTTTCCTTTCTTTGGGGATGCTGTAGTGCAGGGGTGGGGAAACTTTCTTGGTCTGAGGACCATATTCCATTTCAGAGAAACTCTTGGGAGCCACATTTCAGGGTAGGGTCAAAGGCAAAAGGGGTAGGGCCAAAAAATACCAGCACATTATAGCTTATGTAGCTCTTAAAGCTTCAAGAGAGTTATTTCAAACTCTTAGAATGGGGAAACGACTACACAAAAACTGGGAAACCACCAAACAATCAGTGGTTTGGGGGAAGATCGGTATGGCCCTCTGGGGAACTCTGTAGAAACAGATTGGGACCCCAGGAGTGGCTGGTTTAGTCCCTGGGCCTGAGGTTCTCTGCTACAAAGGTTCTGAGTTACTGTCTGATCTCACTGGTGGACTGGAGGTGGGCTAACAAACTACAACTTAATTTAGATAAAAACAGAAGTGCTGTTGGCCAATAGCACCACTGATCCAGGGATAGGAGTTGCCACTGTTCTAGGGTGGGGTTGCACACCCACTGCAAAAGCAGGCACTCCTGGGCCTTGAATTGCTCTTGGACAATCCAGACTGTGAATTTCCCTGCTCCAGGGAATCCATTTGGCTCTTGCAAAACCATTGTTATTTCAAGTAGCCTATGGTCTGGTTGACATCTAACTTGTTACCCCCTGTTTCTGCTTTTCTTTTTAAAATGGTGATTTATCTGCTGAGTTTCTTGCTGCTTTAGATTTCAAAATTGTATATGATGACTTTAATGACTTTATTTGTAAGCCACTTTGGGCATCACAAGAATAAGATGAAACAAATGCTATAAAACACTATACATAAATGCTATAAAATAAATAAAGTTAAATAAACTTTTGTACCCAGAAAAATACTACCACACAAGGTCTGCTTGTCTTTGGTGCTGTACTCACAGCTCCATTTGCCATCAGTAGGGGTTTGAAGGACTCAGGATGCTTGAAACCCAAGCCGCTTATCTTTTATATTGTCCAAGGTGGAAAAAAGTCAAAATGTCATTAATAATTACTATAATGTAAAAACACTGGTTAGAGAAGGCAAAGAGTATTTTCCATCACCTAGAACATGATGTGCTGATCTGCTGAAGAGAAAAGCTGCTTCTAATGAGCACTTTGCCCTGAAGATCTTTCTTCATGCTTAAATTACTGAGTGATTTAATGTGTCGCCTAAAGCTGTAGATACATTTTTTATACTCTGGAAATTTACTCTGTCTTAAGGTTGAATAACCAAGCCTTATTCACATAGGGATAAGAGAAGGTATTGGAAGGACATGCTAATATTTGAACAATTACTCCCTGTGCATAACCTGCAAAGGGAGGGATATGCTAGCACCTGGATTTAATGAGGGGGTATTACTTTTCTTGTCTTTAATTTATATACCTGTTAGGCTCTAGCAGAGAAAGAGGCAGAATGAAAACAGCATAGCTTTAAACAAATGAATGTTAAAGTGAAAAAATCATTTTAATTAAAAAAACACAACCTTTTGGTTTAACATGTTTTATTAATGGCTTTCCATGTTCACTCAAGTTCCAAAATGCACAGAAATAACAGCTGTTAATGTCCATGCCCTTCACAGATGTATTATTTAGGCAGTATGGATACAGTATGGTATCCTATGCTGTAGCTAGTTTGAGCTTTACCACTACCTTGCAGCTAAGTCTCAGATTTTTCTGTTCACTGGAATAGACACATAGAGTCTTTGCAGCTGAAGCTACCATTCCATGTTATAAGTACCCAGCTGGCAACCAATACCCTACTCCCCAAGCTACGGTCCTAATCCATAGGGCTGGCAGCAATGGTAGGCATGGTTGGACACCTGCCAAGGGCCCACACCCCAGCAGGGGGCTACTGACAAGAGCGCCCTGGAGTTCGGCCTCCTCTTCACCATTGCACCCAGACAGTGAGAAGGAGGAGCAACACTGAGGAGTCTACGTCTGATTCTGAATCAGAGAGGGTTGATTTAGACTCCAGTATTGTAGTGGAAACCTCAAGGCCTGGGAACCTGGTGCACTGGTGCAGCCTGACTCTGCAACTGTCTACATGACAATGGGGAGTATAACTTCAGATCTGGCCCAGCTGCAAGATCTGAAGCTTCACGTCACACACATGATTTAGGGCCAAGACACTGGGAACTGGAGAATGCGAGGATTCTGAGGGGGGGGGATTGGGTATGTCACCCAGGGTAAGACATCAGATTAAGAGGGATGAGCAGTGACACCCCCTGCAGCATTCTCTGCATTTACTGGCTAAAGGTTCAGGTTGGGAATGGTGGTCAGAAGAGGGAGTGGTGGTATTTACAGTAGGCCCTGGCTGACTAGACAGCATGGAGATCAACATTTGTTATGCTTGGATATCTTGGGTCTGAATTCTCTTGGTCACAGTATGAACTCTTGTTTATGATAATTTGGTATCAAATTTAAGTATGTCAATCTTTTGCAGGGAACTACAACACTGGAAGGATTTTAGCTTAAGATCTTTCTGGTGTGGAGTTGAGGGGCCCCTGCTGTGAAGGAGCCAATTGTTTGTGGTATGTTTAAGTGCTGCAAGCTATTTCACAAGTCTTTAGAAGGCAATCTGTGTAGCTGGATCCATGGAAATAAGAGTCTGAATGCAAAAAGGGTTCTCCTGTTGAATTGCCTGAGGAGCAAGGTAGCCAAGCTGTGACAGGCAAGTGGACAGATCAGATCAGATCAGGTTTTCCCTTCAAGTGTAATCGATGTTTCTCACTAGTAGCTATGGCAAATGGACCTATATAGCGAATGGACCACATAGTGAAAATGGACAGGAATGGACAGATACATAGTAAGGTAAAATGTGATTGAGTTTTATAGGGATGGGAGGATCTGTCAAGCTCAGTCTCATTGAGGTACTCATTTGTCCACCTCCAAGCTTGTTCCAGTTTCATGTGGGGGGAGGGTTCCACACATGAATTTCTATGCAGTTTTGTGCACCTTTATCAAATGCACACATTTTTCTGCACATTTTTTTTTCAAATGAACACCTTTTTGTACACATGCACTCATTGACTAAATTATGTTTGTGGACGTTTTAGAAACGTATACGGTATTCTTTGTGAATTTTTCAAATGTGCATGAATCTTTCATTTCAAAGAACACATTGCAAGCTCAGAAATGTATGGATTTTCAGCTGCAAATTGTGTTCAGGTCCATGTTCAGTGCCAGGAGGTATGAATCAGTAAATTGGATGGGGGGAAGCCTTGACGGAGCTAATTTCTCACCTATCCCTAGAAAATATTTCACCTATATTCAGCATTGAGATTATTGTTCTTGTGTAACTTGATTGACAGGAATTTTATTCCAGGAAAAACACATGGGAGTGTATGTGTATGGTTGCAGTTTGACATACTGAGAAAGTCCAATAAATGGTGATATATAACTCATTAGTGGCAAGTACTGCACCCTTAAGAACATCAGATGAGCCATCTGGATGAGACCAAGGGTCCATCTAGTCCAGCATTCTGGTTCACACAGTGGCCAAGCAGGTGCCCATAGGAAACCAACAAACAGGAAATGAGTGCACAGCACCTTGCTGCCCATGTTCCCCAGTAAACTGGTGTACATAGGCATACTGCCTCTGATACTGGAGGTAGCATATAGCCATCATGACCAGTAGCCGTTGATAGCCTTCTCCTCCATGAATTTATCTAATCCACTTTTAAAGCCATCCAAACTGGTGACCATCACTACATCCTGTGGAAGTGAATTCCATAGTTTAAGTATGTTCTGTGTGAAGAAGTACTTCCTTTTATCTGTCCTGAATCTCCAATCAGCTTCATGGGATGACCCCTTTGGGTTCTAGTATTAAATGAAAGAGGGAGAAAAATGTCTTCCTATCCACCTGCTCTACATTAACTCTGCACTGTGACTTGAGGTACCAAAACAGCTTTTCCAACCTTGTGCCCTGCAGATGTTTTGGACTTTGACTCCCATGAGCCCCAGCCAGCATGGCTGATGGTCAAGAACACTGGGACTTGTAGTCCAAAAGGCACCAGGTTGGGAAAGGCTGTATTAAATAGTTCTCTATAGCCAGTCCCATAGACTATTGATTACTTAGCTAAGAGGGTATGCATTCATTTCATAACAAATGGAAAGCTGAGCCAAACAGGGCCCACTTTTTTGTTCATTGTTCAGTAATGAGTGACTATGATAAAGGTGGTTTTCATTATCTTTTTCATATGTATTCATTAGTCTCCAGCAGCTATGGAGGTCTTCTAGACAGCTGCCTCCTGGTGATTAATATTTCATTTTTCCTGAATGCTCTAGGCCTTGTGACATTCTGGGACATTCTTGAGGTAAAATGGAAGCCACCATTTCCGCCCACAATGCACTGGAATGATGCAACATCTGGGACATACTGACAAAATAAAACAGCAGCTGCCCTAGCAGTCTTTGCTGCTGCTGCCACCACAAGAACCAACAAAACAGAAGTAAAAGAAACACACACACACACACACACACACACACACGAAAAGTAAAAAAATATATGATTGTGATCTTAATGAATGAATAATGTGATTTTAACAAATCACAACAAATGCAATTTTTAAAAAATGGATAACAAAATGAATTAAGTTTTTTAATAACTTAAATGAATGGAATTAAAAAAAAAGCATTGTATACCACTACACAGATATTGTGTTTGATATGTACAAAAGACTGACTAAAATAGCTGGCCTTTAGACCTCTGGATGATTGAATATGGATTTTAAGCTGGCTCAGCTTGTCTGAGCGTGGAAAGCTAAGCAGGGTCAGGCCTGGTTATTACTTGGATGGGAGACCCCTCCTCTAGTTTCCTGCATTGAGCAGGGGGTTGGACTCGATAGCCTTGTAGGCTCCTTCCAACTCTATGATCTATGAAATCTATGAAACCTATCTTCTCTTCGTGGCTCAAAGCTCTGAGAAGGAACCATGCATTCTCTGATCATTAGAACCAAATATCTGTGACTATATATAAGTTACGGGTGTTTTTTAAAATAATAATAATAATAATAATAATAATAATAATAATAATAATAATAGTACATGGACATCAGTCACTTTCACTGCTTTATCAGTGCCTTAATATTCTTCCAAATGTAAAACAATGGGGCTCCATTATTATTATTATTATTATTATTATTATTATTATTATTATTATTTTAAAAAACACCCGTAACTTATATATAGTCACAGATATTTGGTTCTAATGATCAGAGAATGCATGGTTCCTTCTCAGAGCTTTGAGCCACGAAGAGTCACTTTGGCTGATATATGTCTTTAGGTAACAGTGTTTATGGGCTAACTTGTATTTTGGTTTTGGACAGAGTATACAGTTTTTGAAGCATCCAGGGCATCAATAAAATGGTTTTTAATACACTCCCAGCATTGTAGAGACAACTCTCAGACATAAGGATATGTTATACCTGGAGGGGATGGTATCTCTAAAGAATATGTCAAAGATTAGGAGATGCATCATTGACCAGGCAATCAATTTTACACTGAGACTAGTCAGGTTTGCAGATGAATAAAACAGAAGAAAAGGTCTGAGTATTTTCTATTATGTGTAAGGGTGGAAAATGAAATTTTAAGGTTTTGTAATTTAATGTTGATAGAAAATGAATTATATTTAAAGTCTACTGAAAAACAATGGTACTCTGAATATTTAAATTATTAGAAAAATGTAAAAGAGGAAAAAGTTTTATATCTAGATCTAAAATTCAAAGGAACAGAATAATCTCCATCTTTCAGTCTCAGGCCAAAAGAATCAATTTAAAACAACGCAGCCTGTAATTCCGGACAAATGGATGTTTGATGTTATTCTTAAAGCACAAACTTTACAAAATAACGTAAGGAGACAAGGATTTAGTTGCTTACAGATGGCTAAGAGTAAAATCTAATTTCTGTGCTTATGGAAACATTTTCAGTTCAGATTCCAAAATGCTTTCATCATTTGGAAGGGAGATATGTTGACAGAAAAAAGAAGGGTCTCTTCCTCTTGAGGCCACATTTCATGAGTTGGGGGGAAAGGGCACTGAGATTGAGAGATAGTAGTTATCGGAAGATCACCTGGTGAGTTTATGGCAGAGATAAGATTCAAACCAGGGTCTTACTGATTCATAGCTCTATCTCTTAGACACTGCAGTACACCAACCCTTGTGGTTAAAGCACAGACAGACAGACACACACACACACACACACACACTATTTTTTCTTATGTCAACCTGACAAAGGAGAATGAAGTGATGGTTCCATGAGAGCTCAGCTCCCATTCTTTTTAGAGAAGGAATGATTCTCTGTGGGCTCTTTAGAGTCACTCAGTGGTGGTGGATGATAACTACAGGACCTGCATTTTAAGAGAGTCATGGGAAGCAGTGCATCTAGGCCTGTGCCTTTATGGATCCCTTAAAAGACTTGGGGCTTTTCTACATGAGGCAATCATTGTGCGGTCGTGATCCCTTACTCATGGAAGTTTGTGGGGCCTTTACACGCCATCCCAGGGCCTCTCCTGTGTTTTCCAGCCATTTCCGTGGCTTTTTTTAGAGTGAGGAAAGTCAGGTATATCTTGGATTCTGACATGATTCGCTACAGAGGCCTAATGTAATTTCACAATTCCGCTCTATACCACAGTGCCACCTCGTGTTGTGTAATGGATCATATAGGAACATATAGAAAGGCAGAGAGGAAAACCCCGGGGGGGGGGGGAATCCTTGTGTGAAGGATGCTGTAATCCTTCTGCAAAGAAAGCGGAACAAGAAGCCTTGATAATGTGCCAGGTTATATGCTTCATGTAGAGAAGCCCTTAGACGCTTTGTTCTAATCCTATATACTAACAGCAAAATCATTCTATGAGTGCTAATTCTTATGCAGCCAGAATTGTACCATCCACATGCAAGAGGGAGTTATAAGCAGGCTTGGAGAACTCCAGATTTGCAGAAGTACAAAGAAATCTTTGGTGGGAGGGGAACCATAATGGGAGAGTAGCAAAAGCAGTCCAATAAGGACTGAGCATGCTCAGAGGCCACAGAATAATGACTGTTAGAGAAGGGCTGATGGAAAGTGGGGATAGGAATGGAATGGAGTATCCTAGAAAAGGGCATACCTGACTGGCTAGCTGGCTGAAACCATTTATTTATTATATTTATACCCCGCCTTTTTTCCTGCAAGGAACCCAAGGTGGCTTACATAATCCTCTTCCTCCTCCTCTCTGTTTTATCCTCACAACAACCCTGTGAGGTAGGTTAGGCTGAGAGTCAGTGACTGGCCCAAAGTCACCCAGTGAGTTTCATGGCCGAGAAGGGAATAGAACCCGGATCTCCCAAGTCCCAGTCCAACACTCTCACCACTATGCCACACTGGCTCTTTTCACCATGAAAAGGATCACTCAGTCCACATGGCAATGTTTTGTTGCAGGTCCCACTTGTTATGCCTTATCCTGCATTCAGTTGCTAGTAGCATTGTTATCATCATCTGTTGACAGGGGGAAAGGAGCATCAAGCCAAAAATGATAAGACTAAGGACCAGATTAAGGGTGATAGGAAGAAAGCATTCATTTTCCATTAAAATTTGTGCTAAAATAAATGTCAACTTTCTCTTTAATATATTGGTATCTCCACTGTCCATTGTTATCCATATCCTCTCCTACCTTTATTTATTCATTATTTATCTATTTATACTTCCCTTATTCCAAGGACTCAAGACAGTGTACATCCCCCCCCCGTTTCACAACAACCCTGTGAAGTTGATTATGCTGAGAGACCATTTTTGTAGAAATAAGGACAGATCCCAGGATCTACACCCAAAAGAAGTATTCCCAAAAGGAATTTTTTAAAAGTTTTTTTTTTCAAGCACACAAATAGTTACAGTACTAACATCCAAAATCCCCCATGAAACTGTGGACAAATAGCTTATACAGTCATGCCTTGGATTGAGAGCATAATTCGTTCTGGAAACGTGCTTGTAATCCAAAACACTCTTATATCAAAACGAAATCCCCCCAAAAAAATTTGTAGAGATTTTTAATTTAAGCCGTACTACAGTACTTGTATTGCAAGATGTCGCTTGTATATCAAGTAAAAAAAAATTAAATAAATATTTAAAAATTTGCTTGTCTTGCAAAACGCTCTCAAACCAAGTTACTTGCAGTCCAAGGTATTACTGTATCTATATTTATTTTAGCTCTGTGACAGAATGTGTTTGGAGACTTGTGTCCTTTGTTACCTCTCTGTATTGTTATAAGTGCTAAAGAAATTTGAGTCCTTTTTATGTGTATGCTTTCTCTGTGTTTATTTATTTAATATATTTCTACACCGCCCATCAGCCAAAAGGCTCCTTGAGTGGTTTACAAGAAAAAAGCCAGTGTGGCGTAGTGGTTAGAGTGTTAGACTGGGACTCAGGAGATCCGGGTTCTAGTCCCCGCTCAGCCATGAGACTCACTGGGTGACTTTGGGTCAGTCACTGACTCTCAGCCTAACCTACCTCACAGGGTTGTTCTGAGGATAAAATGGAGAGGAGGAGGAGGAGGAGGATTATGTAATCCGCCTTGGGTTCCTTGCAGGAAAAAAGGCGGGGTATAAATATAATAAATAAATAAATAAAATAAAAAACAAACAGAATAAAAACAATCAGCTTAAAACCAGAAGTGTTGTCATGTGAAATAACTTTACATGCTAGGAGGCAGAAATGAAGGCATAGGGTGCTGAAGGGTTGCTGACCAGATAGTCGCCCTTGGCATGGGCATGGACTACTGAAGCCAGCAAGGGTGGCAATCCAGTAACCAATGGTGCTGGGCTGGCTGCAGCACCCCCCGCCTCCACTGCCACATGCCAATACATAAAGGGTTCCAGCACATAAAGGTATGGACAGGGATGCTCCTTCTCCCTTCATCATCACACAGCAGCGTCTGGTGCTTTCACTTAGCAAGCTGCCTCACTGGCCACCGTTGCAGGGACTTCTTCACAGCATGTTTCTACAGACAGCCCAAGAAACAAAGGGGGAAGAAAGAATGCTGGAGAATAAAAGAGCTCAGCTTCCCATAGGGAAAGCAATAGCCACAAAAAGATGCACATGGGGAGTCCAAAACACTCCTGCAAAACACGAAAGAAAGCTGAAGCAAAGCAAATATGGGCACAAAGAATCTATTAGTGATATGCTGGCTGATCTGTCTGGGATCCTGGATGGTCAGATATCCCTGGACTTGCAGAGTGACAGGGGTGTCAGATGCTTTATAGCAGCAGTGGAAGAGAATTTGCACTCCAGATTGGTGAAACATCCTTCTGCAATTTGATAAAGCTGGAACAAGGGTTGCCTCTCCTACTTCTACCCCTACACTTGGAGTATATACAGTCATGCCTTAGATTGAGAGCATAATTGATTCGTTCCGGAAACGTGCTTGTAATCCAAAACACTCTTATATGAAAACGAAATCCCCCCCAAAAAAATTTGTACAGAGATTTTTAATTTAAGCCGTACTACAGTACTTGTATTGCAAGACGTCGTTTGTATATCAAGTAAAAAATAAATAAATAAATATTTAAAAATTTGCTTGTCTTGCAAAACGCTCTCAAACCAAGTTACTTGCAATCCAAGGTATTACTGTATCAGGAAAGTTTTCAGAAGTTTCCACTTTACCGTGACAGAGAAGAGAAATCAACTTGCCTCTTTTCCATTCCATGCCTGCTCCCCAATACCTTGATCTAAACCATCAGCATAGCAAAGATTATCTTTATATGTTATTTTCTATTTTATAGGCCTAATCACAGATCTTGTGGTCTAATGGAAAGTTAATACAATTTTCATAATTTTGCAATCATCAGAGTAGTCTTCCATACTAATATATCCACATGAATATTGAAAGTGCCTTATAACGAGTCATTTGAATTACCTCTATAGTGAACTTGGGGAAGAGTATTATTACATTAATGCTTGGTGATTATAATTCGCTAGGCCATCTCTCTGTATTGATGCACACAGTGAACCTGTACAGGATTACAAAATTGCTCTTTTTAAGTAACTTGTTCTGGAAATGTAGAATGATCCACCCAGGAAAATGCCCCCTTATTACTTTAATCTTTACATGAATTAATGGCAAATGTAAATTATTCTTCATTTTCTTAACAACATTAATATTTGTAATAGTTTATTTGCAAAATTTACCTTCATTTTTCTTAAACAAGGACGTAATCTGAATGATGGAAATATGTGAGCAATCACCTTCACTGCCCCAAGCAACCTTTTTGTAATCTATTACACCAGGGGGAATATCCAATCATAAGTTTCTTCAACTAATTTTGAGGAATTTAGAATTTATTGAAGTTTTATTAACTTCACTAGGAAAAAAGTAATTAAACTAGCTGCATTTTTCTATCCTGAAGAACTAGACAGTGGACCATGGTACATAGGAATATAACAATGCAGGACTTTATGGATGAAGAAAAGGATCATAAGAATAAATGGTGATGACAACAATTAAAGAAAGGTGATTTTTACCTATGTATTTATTGTTGTACAGGCATGAAAATGATGTAGGTTAATTTGTGTCACATTTAGTAATAAGACAGGAAGGCAGTAATTATTTGGCAAAAAAGTGCAGATGTTTTCATTGTGTTAATTCCAGTGCTTATGGTACTTGTTAAAGGTGATGCACATGGCTGTCTTCTAATCAAGGATATGTGGGTGCTGTTTGTGGTTAGTCAAACAATCTCCCAGTTTGGATATAATGCCAAACCATAGTTTAATGTTATGTGTATGAGCTTGTTCCCTTCCCTTCACCTCCTCTTCTCTGGTATGGCCATAAGGAGAAGTTTGGAAGCATCCATTTCTATTTTAAACTAGCCACAGTTCATTGTTTTGTGTGAAGTGGGAACTGTTGTTAAAACTATGGTTGTTTAAACAAGCCAGGGTCGGAAACCTCAGTTTTATATTGACCCAGTTCAAATGTAATGGTAGCAATTCCTGGCTTGTTTAACCCAGGAATTGTGGGGGTGAGCAGAGCACATGAGCTGTACACTTTTTGTTTCTGCTTTTAATCAACAACCCAGGAATACCCTGTTCCAATAAGCAACCCAGAGTTTTCAGGTTTGGATGTCACAAACAGGGCCGGTGCTACCATTAGGCCAACTAGGCAGCCGCCTAGGGCGCAGGGCTAAAGGGGGTGCCAGAAACGCCTTGAAAACAAAATACAGCGCTCTCAAGTGGGAAGGGGGGCGCTAAATATCTTATCTTGCCTAGGGCACCAAACTGCCTTGCACCGGTCCTGGTCACAAAAGAACTCAGGAACACCCTGAACCTGGAGACTCTGGTTGTTTATTGGTTAAACAACCAAGAGTTAACCCAACAACAAACCATGGATGATTGTTGGGCTAACCCTAGGTTGTTCAACCGTTAAACAGCCCAGAGTTTCTGGGATTGGACATCACGAAACAACCCAGGAATTGGATGTTCCTGGGTTGTTGATTAAATGCAGAAACAATGAGCATGCTGTTCCTGCACTGTGCTCATCCCTGCAACTCCTGGGTTAAACATTCCCAGGAATTGCCACTGTTACATCCAAACTGGGTCACTGGTTTGGGTCACTGGTCACTGAAAGAGGCAATGCTTCTTTCTACATTCCATGTTAGAGGGGTGTTGAAAAGAAACTGAAAATAAATTACCAGCTTAAGCCCTAGTTAGCGTTGTAGCAATCCCATTTTTAATTCAATCTTAATGGTGAGAAACAAATGAAGGTGCATTTTATGCACAAGCATCCCACTTCTGTCCTGAAAGAGGTCAAACCTGTGCAACCGTTCCAACTGAATACTCGAGGGCAAAGGCTGCCAAATACGCAAGATCCCCTGCTGCTGCCTGCCATCTCCCTCCCTTGCCACAACAAGGCACATAAACTTTACTTGGGACAGGGAGAGACTGCATGCAGAGTGACTTTTGTCACTGAGGACTGAGACTACTGGCTGGGAAATTGATGCTCTTTGAATCATTCCAGTTGAGAAGTAGGCCCTCCAGGACCTCCTTATAGGAATGATCTGCTTGAATACTTGCTACACCCCTTATCTCTCAGTAGCCATTGCAACATGCCATTAAACTGGAGAAGTATTTTTTATCAACATATTGCAGCTGTGGAAAGAGACTGAGATAATAGCAGCTTGCATAGAACTATCTAGTGAGTTCATGTCTGGAAGGGGTATGTTTTGAACTGAGGACTTCCTAGTTCACTGTTCAGCTTCTTGCTGTTAGGTCTCACAAGTTCAGTTTCCACATTTTATGTAATGTGTTGTTCAATGCTTTAGTGAGTCTACATACTTACGTAAGAGTAGGTGCCCTTGAACATAAATAGGCTGCAAATAAACTGCTGGCTTCTAACTCATTATGCATCCCTCATATTGTCTTCAGTGCTGAACATGCATATTCTAAACAACCACTGTAGCTATATTATTACCAGATCACCATGATTGTGTGATAAGACAGCTACAGTGATTGTACTGACACTGGAGCTATGGACTTCATCCTTTTATTTTGTTTTGTTTTTTAAGAGGGACGTTTATTTCTTGGTTAGAGAATTCACATGTGTAGGAGTGTTACCAATTTTCTTGGGTCCACACCCAGATTTTTGAATTAGTAATGTTAATAAGAATCATTTCATAGTCTCTAAGAGGGCTGCAAGTGGGTTTGGAAATATTCTTAAATGCAGGATAACTTAGCCTACTTTGGACATTTTTGAAATAAAACTGTTATGCCTATGCTAGGATTAGCTAGTGGAGAAATATGTAATGGCAGGTGTTAAGTGCTCTATCGAGATAACTTTCTCTGGTGTTTTGATGTGCTTAGTTCCTCAATGAAGGTATTTTGTGCTTTTAGTTTTTATGAGGAATAATTTGAATACACAGTCAATTTAGTGATTTGAGTTTAGTAGAATAAAGGTGGATTTACTGTTCACAATGTACCATTTTGCTCCTTAAATACATTGTTTGTTTATTTGTTTGATATGATTTAAGCTTCTATATAATTGCTTTAGGACTTCCAATATACTGAGGATGTAGAGGTTATTCATAAAGTATATTGCATATCAAAGACAAAGGCAGAGATGTACCATATTGTGACAATTTGTGTCAGAAGTATTCTTTTCTGTTGCAGCTCTTGCTGGCCTCTCCTCCTTCTGTTGTGCTTCTTTGAAAGTTTCAGAAGTGTATTGATTCTGCTTCTGCAGGAGCATCTTCCATCTGGGATTATGTGTGTGAACTACAATTCCCATCAACCCTGGTTGTATGTGCCAATGGGACTGGAGATGATGGGAGTCATTGTTCCCCCATGATCCCAGGCAGAAGAAGATGCCGTAGCCATCAATAGACTCCAAGCATCTTCTGTAGCTTTCAAAGAAACCTGGGGGAAGGGGGAGAGTCCTAGGAAGGCCTCTTTCATCCCAAAACAAGCTACAGTTCAAGCTGTTGGTGCTAGCATGGCTGGTGGAGCTTATTAACCTATCCAGGCCCCCAAGGTAAGCTTTTCTCCCATGGGGACCAGGGCAGGCTGGTGTGGGGGGAGAATTGGGTCCCCTCTAGCAGCTCAACTGAACCCTCTTCCCCATCCTCCCTCTCCCCTTCATATTTCCTACATCCTTCTTTCAGGGGAGGAGGCCAAAGGTAAGGGGGGGGAATAAGGAGGAGGAAATGGGGAATGGGAAAGTAGAAGGTAGTCACTTCTGGCTTGGCTTGAAATAGGTTTGGCTTGACACAATCATGCAGTTGAATGTAAGCAAGTGTAAAGTGATGTATGTTGGGGCAAAAATCCTAACTTCAAGTATAAGCTGATTAAAGGCTGATTAAAATACTTCAAGTATAAGCTGATGGGAGCTGAGCCAGCAGTAACTGACCAGAGACTGACTGAAAGAGATCTTGGGGTTGTGGTGGACAACTCAATGAAAATGTCAACCCAGAGTGCGGCTGCTGAAAAAAGGGCAAACTCCATGATGTTAGGCATAATTAGGAAAGGAATTGAAAATAAAACTGCCAATATCATACACCCTTTATACAGATCTGTGGAGAAAGCCTGAACACACACACAGTGACCCAAACCCTGACACAGTTTCCGCCCCCCTTGGTAACCACACATAGTTTTCCCCTGGCAACCCCTATCTGCATAATCCCCACCGGGGGACAGGAGATGCAAGACTGGCCAGACAGGTAACACGCATATCCTCAATGGGGCACGCCGGCCCGAATCCACAAGAAGAAGCATGGACCATCAGGAAGTGCAGGGCAGTCTCAATGAGCTGCTAAGTATTCTCAGAGGGCATGATAAGCCCAAAGATGCCACCTGTTCCCGGGCAGGAATGAGCCCACCTGATCGTAAAGGGGCAGGAATAAGCCCACCTGATCACCCAGGGGCGGTGAGGGGGCGTGCAAGGTAGAAAACCCCTCTGCCAGCTCCACTCTGGTTGTTGGGAACACGGGCGAGCTGACATCTTCCAAGTCCAGCCCCGGCTGGGTCAAGCAGTTCTCTTCCCCAAGCACGGCGGGCTCGGAGTCAGGGTAGATAGAAATGGGAAGGCGTAGAGTCTTTGGTCTAAGGTAACTCATTGCTGCAATATGCTAGTCTGGGAACCAAGTCATTCAGTTATTTACTAGGTCACGACCTAGTTTTGTGTACGTTGTAGTATTCCTAGAAGTCTATTAGTTCCGCTCCATTAACCTATCGTAAATAAAGTGTCTATTCTTTGTTGTGAATGGACTTGTGTGCTTTTTAAGCCGCGGTTGAGTTTTAATCACGTAAAATCCCCTTGACGGGCTATATCTCAGTGCCGGTTAACCCGTTAAGTGCCGAACTCACGCAGAAGACCCGGTTGCTGGTCTTCCACAAAATCTATGGTGTGACCTCACTTAGAATACTATGTACAGTTCTGGTCACTGCACCTAAAAAAGAATATTGAAGAATTGGAAAAAGTGCAGAAAAGGGCAACCAAAATGATCAAGGGCCTGGAGCAACTCCTCTACAAGGAAAGGTTATAGCAGCTGGGATTGTTTAGCTTAGAAAAAAGGCGAATAAGGGGAGACATGATAGAGGTGTACAGAATTATGCATGGTGTGGAGAAAGTGGATAGGGAGACATTTTTCTCCCTCTCTCATAATACTTCTGGGGTCATCTCATGAAGTGGATTGGTGGGAGATTCAGGACAGATAAAAGGAAGTACTTCTTCACACAGCGCACAGTTAAACTATGGAATTCACTTCCACAAGATGTAGTGATGGCCACCAGTTTGGATGGCTTTAAAAGGGGAATTAATGGAAGATAAGATTATCAATGGCCAGTAGTCCTGAGTGCTATATGCTAACTCCAGTATCAGAGGCAGAATGCACCCGTACTCCAGCTGCTGGGGAACATGGCTTGGAGGGTGCTGTTGCACATGCACTCATGTCCTGTGTCACGCCCCTGCCCATGGGCAAAGCATTATAGCTGTAAGTATGGGAGGGGAGGGGGGAGTGTGAGAGGATCGTGGAATGTGGAGATGTCTGCTGATTGGCTGAGAGAGTGAGAAGGGGGTGGTGAAGCCTGTGATATATAAACAGTGGATGGTGCTGTTCAGGAGGGGAGAGGGGGAAAGAGAAGAGTCTGAGGGGAGTCTAGAGAGGAAGAGGGAAGAGAGAGAAAGAGAGAGGGGGAGAGAGACCCATCTGGTCAGCCAGCCGGCCATTTTCCAAGCAGGAGGTGGGGTCCCGATCCCGGTCGGCAGTGGCCAGGTCATCTGGGATGGTGGAGAAGAACTGCTCCTGGATCATCAGCTCCCGCAGCTCAGCCACACTACTCCTCCCAGTGGCCCCAATCCAGGCATCCCAGATTTGCCCCAGCTGTGCTATCCAGGACCCATAAGTCTCCCCTTGCAGCCGTCGCCCACGCCTGAACTTGAGGCGACAATGTCCAGCAGTGAGCGCGAAACGCTGCCGCACAGCCTCTTTGAAAGCAACATAGTCTACTGGGGCTGTCTGAGTGTGGATCCCCAGGAGGTCAGCCAGTTCCCCACTGACCTGAGTCCGCAGGACCGACATCCGCAGGTTGTCTGGTACCATCTGTTCTTGGCAGGCTGCTTCAAACAGCGGGAAGAACATCAGAATGTCCTGCCCCGGTTTATATAGGGGAAATTGTTTTCGGTCCCAGGTAGGGGGGCAGGGGGCTGAAGGTGGTGGTTGGTTGTTTCCCACCCACCCCTCCGCTACCTGCATTCACTCTGGCTAACTCCAGCTGCATCCAGAGCATCTCCTGCTGGTGCTGCATCACCTCTCTGGTCTGTTGCCAGCGCATCTGGGGGGTGAGTCCCCTCTCACCTGCTCTATCGACAACTGACCCCGGGGTTCCGCCAGCGGGTGCAGCTCCGTCTTCTGGGTCTTCCCCCAGACCAGCACCATCTCCTTCAGCGCCCTCATCGGCGTCCCCTCCTCCCGGGAATGCATCTGGACGGCCGCCCGGCCTGGTGGGGTCCCACCAGGCACGTCCTCCTTCTAGGGATTGGGGCAAAGTGACCCCCGACTCCACAAGGGCAGCCTCCGCCGCTGCCTGCCTCACCTTCCACTCTTTATATGTCCCGGCTCCCCCAGTGAATGGGATCTTTGGCGTGACTACTAGCGCCCCTTTGCTTGGGGTACTCATTTCTAGGCTATTGTCCGTTGACTTTTTTCTGTAATCACTAGCCTCCCCTGGTCTCGGTTAGTTCCGTCTGCTAATCATGGTTACAATGTTATCCCACCTCTGCAACCATGTGGAGGACCAAAAACCTTGTCCTTGGCGCGAGTTCGGCACCTAACGGGTTAACCGGCACTGAGAAAAAATATTATTTATTTATTATTTACATTTATTAATCGCCCATCTGGCCGGCAATAAAATGCCCTTTATGCGGCTCTTATGCAATTAGAACACAACCACTACCTAAAAATAACATGAAACTGTGCTTAGACCAAAGAATAGGCTTTATTTACTATAAGGTTAATGGAGTGGAACTAATTAACTACCAGGAATTTCACTCTATCAGCAAAATAGGTCATAACCTGACCAGAACGGAAAGCTTCAATTTTCAGATACTAGAGGCATAGCATATTACAGAAGGAAAAGTCACCTCACACCAGAGAATCTGACTTAGGGACTTAGCGTAGCGATCTGCCTAGTCGAGCTCCGAGCGCGCCTCGCTCAGGGTTGGAAGCTGCTTAACCCTAGCCAGAGCCAGGGGCTTGAGGTGTATCAGCCTGCACTGTTTTCCCAACAACCTTTGGACCTTTGGCATGTATCTTTTCTACCCCTTATGCCCCCTCCCCGCCCCTTGATGACCAGGTGGGCTAGTTCCGCCCCACGGGGTGGCGGCGCCTCGTGTTTACTGGCATCTTTTGAATACTTTGCAGCTCTTTGAGACTGCCTCTAAGAATAACATGAAACCGTGCTTAGACCAAAGAATAGGCTTTATTTACTATACATCTAAGGGAGCGGAACTAATAGACTACCAGGAATTTCACACTATACACAAAGCAGGTTGTGACCTGATCAGAACGGAAAGCTTCAATATTCAGATACTAGAGGCATAGCGTATTACAGAAAGAGAAGTCACCTCGCACCAGAGAATCTGACTTACGGACTTAGCGTAGCAATCTGCATAGCCGGGCTCCGAGCGCACCTCGCTCGGGGTTGGACGCTACTTGACCCTAGCCGGAGCCAGGGCTTGAAGTGTATCTGCCTGCACCGTGTTCCCAACAACCCTTGGACCTTTGGCACGTATCTTTTCTACCCCCTCACACCCCCTCCCCGCCCCCTCCCTGCCCCTTGATGACCAGGTGGGGGTGGTGGCACCTCGTGTTTACTGCCATCTTCTGGATACTTTGCAGCTCTTTGAGACTGCCCCCCCCCCGCCTTGGGAATGTTTATGCCCTTCAATGTGGATTGATGCAGATGTGCTCTATTGAGGGTATGCAGATGTGGTCACGTACAACCAGTCTGACCAGAACTGTGTCTCCTGTCCCCCGGGTGGGGATTATGCATACAGAGGGTGTCAGTGTAAAGGGGAAACTATGTCGGGGGTCATGTCACTGTGTGTGCTCATGCTTTCTCCACAGAATCTATTAACATTATCTGTTCCTCTACCCTTAATTGTAATTAAATAAACTTGTTTCCTTTTTAAAACTTAAAAGGAGTGGTCTGAATTGGTTACCCAGAAGGGGTTGGTGGCAGTGGAGGAGCAAAGAAAGTGTTCATTTTAGAAGCGTTTGCAGAGGTGGTGGGCTGGAAAAGGTGGAGGCGGGGGGAGGTCTGAAATCCTGCTTGTGCGTTTCACATGGGCAGCTGGCTGGCCACTGTGTGAATAGAATGCTGAACTAGATGGGCCCTTGCTCTGGTCCAGCATGGCTCTTCTTATGTTTTTATATTCTTGTGAGAATATCTCAGCCCTTCCTCAAATGAATCAATTATTAAGGTTGCAATCCTATGCACACTTACCTGGGAGTAAGCCACATTGAACACAATGGGATCTACATCTGAGTTAATAGGATTTACATAGGATCGTACTGTCAGTATTGGGTTTTTGAAGGAGTTTATGCAGACTACATATAAGTGCCTTCTCATTGCTGTGTTCCTTTAATAAAACGGTGGCCTTTATAATCCCAGATATTTCCGTTTGCTTCCTTATTCTTCTTTAATTCAACATATTCTTTTCTTTGCTTCTTCCTGCAAAGGGGGGGGGGGTCACCCTCTGTGGGTTCCCACTTCCCTTTCAAGAAATATTTCAGCCTTGCTTTTTGCCCAAGGAGTTCAAAAGACTGGAAAGACCTCTTATGTCTGATTTCTCTGTCTAATCTGTGGAAAATGTGAACTGCTCGCCACAATCAGCCATGAAATGGAGTTGCTAATGCCCCCCACCAGGGAGCCCCATTCTTTGATCTGCTGGAGGTGGCACACCATACAAATGACTGGTATTACATTCCCAAATGCCAGTTTTGTCTGGTGGTCTCACAATTATGGGAGGAGAGTATAATAAACTGAACTGCAAAACTCTTTCACATTATTGTCTATATAGTGAAAGTAGGGTTGCCATTTTTTTCTGACTCGTCTCCTGTGCTGTTAACAACTGCATAACCAGCAAACATTCAGGGAGCTAATGATTTTCCCAGCATGCAGCAAGTGTTCAGCAGCAGCGGCTGCCCAGGAAGTGTGATATTGGAGTGGAGAATGAAAGTTCACAGGATCAACGCTAACCATGTGGTAATTTGTATGCCAGAGAAAAGACAGGGAGGACAATAAGGGCCAAGAGTAAGTGAGAAAGGGAGATGAGGAGGCATACAGCCAGGGGAAAGAAATTGAAAGACCTTAAGATAGTGAACATAAGAACATTTAAGATATGCACTATAGCATAGAGCCAGTACACTTATTAAAGGTAGAGGAATGTCAACCAGAATGGTAGACCTATTCCTATGCTCCTATTTATTTATTTATTTATTTAGTATATTTATATCCTGCCTTTCTTCTATCATGGAACTGAAGGAGGTCGTCCACCCAGGCATTGACCAAACCCAGATTACTTAGCTTCAGCAAGGTGGCTGGATCATGTGGCCCCAGACCACATTGGCCCACATCTCTCAGGTTCCCTTTTAACCTAGTCTCCATCTTGTAGTGCATATGTAACTGGCTCCTAAAGGTTGCTGCTATGTTTCATTTCTCATTCATTGGCCTTAATTACTCAGTACTCTCTTTTCTTACAGAATCCCTTACCCTCATTGTAGGAAACTATCAGAGTGGTTAAGGGACTGAGTAGCAACTTCCTAAACTAGGGTGCCTAGCCTTTTAAAATTAATTTTTTTTCTCAGATAGCTCACAGGGATGTTGAAGAGTCCTTGGTCTCGAGTCTCGAGTCGAGTCACGAGTCTTTGGACCCGAGTCTCGAGTCCGAGTCCTTGGTCCAAAATGGTGACTCACGAGTCCCGAGTCACAAGTCACTCCCAAAGCTGACTCCACGAGTCCCTATTAAAATCAATGGGTTTTTCCCCCAACAAAATAAGGCTACTTCAGATGTGTGGCTTAAATAAATTCTAGGCACAAGTGTGCCTTTTTATTTCAAAACTCTGCAACTGGTTTTGGCAAGAACAGACCAGGCAGACAAACCCAAAATAACCAGGCAGGCAGAGGAGGCAGGGAACCCCAAAACAGGCAGGCAGAGGCCTTTGTCTTGGACAATTCAACTGTTGAACTGGTCAAGAAGAGACCAGGCAGGCAGAGGAAGCTGGGAACCCCAGACAGGCAGGCAGAGGCAGCCAAACCCAAAATGTCTGAAAGGTTGCATTTTAGAAAAATGATTTTAAAAAATAAACTTGCTGTAATTCCTAAAACTTATCCATGTTGCATTTGAGGAACATGATTTTTTCTAAATGTTTGGCCCCCATTCTGGAACGGTGAGATCTCATCACAATTCCACCCTCACTGAACACCCGCTCCACTGGTGATGAACTTGCTGGAACCAGAAACACACTCAGAGCAGCCACACAGAGTAATCTCAGGTCCTTCTTCTGCCTCTCCCAAGTACGCAACACATCAATCAAAATAAATCTTGACACATTGTTGGGGCTGCACTCCTGGTAGCCGTCCATAGTGGCCGAGCAGCGGCACACCTCGCTTCCATGCGCTCTTCGCCGGCAATCACGCTCCTCTCCACTCCTTCTGCCACAGCCCAGGGATGTTGAAGAGTCCTTGGTCTCGAGTCCCGAGTCGAGTCTCGAGTCCCATTAAAAATATTGGGACTCGAGTCCGAGTCGAGTCAGAGGGGGGACTCAGTCCAACTCACGAGTCGAGTCCTCGAGTCCGAGTCCCCATCCCTGGCTCTGTAACACTTATACCTAATTGCATGAAGCAACTATCCTACCTGGTCCTACCAAATCACTCAACACTTATGAGTGGTTAGTTCAAATTACCATTCATTTGCATAAAGAAAGTAAGGATGGGCATATCTATTAAGTTTGATCTCATTTTTCCAAAACCAAGCTTGTTCAATCCCGATTCCATTTTTCCCCCAGCACAGTATTTGTACATATTTTGAGTGCATTTTTCAAATGTATGCAATTTTGTTTCGTATTTTTCAGTTGTTTGCATTTTTGTATGCATGCACCCATTGATTAAAGCTTGGTTGTGTGCATTTTAGAAATGTATGCAGTTTTCTTTGTGCATTTTTCAAATGTGCACATGTTAATACAAGCTCAGAGTGTACAGATTTTTTTGCTACAAATTGTGCTTGGGTCCACGTTTGTTTCTAGGGTGTATAGATCAGGTAAATCCAATAAAAAACAAAAGAAAAGCCTTCAATGAAACAAGTTTTTCAACCATCCCTAATAGGAGCAGAGATTTCAAATCAGCATAGATGTCCTTATTACCTTTTCAAAAGTCAACCCTTACCTGTTGTCCTGCGATTGATACCAAAGATATCAGGGAAGCTTGTTTAAACAGCCTGTGGTATGCTTTCAAATCACCATGTAAAACTAAGTGAAAATAAAGTACCGGTAACCTTTCCATAAGAAAAATGGGGCATCCTTTTTCGGACTCAAATTGGAGCCAAGTGACCAGGCCCCTTCTGCCACAATCCCTGAGCTTTTTGGGTTATCCTGTGTATTACACATATTCCACATCCTATTCTAGTAATATTGACAAGGCAGTATAGAAATTCCATACTGACATTGCATATAGGGTAATAAACTGTATATCCCACAGTAATAGTGGAGGAAAGTATAAAGGGGAGCAGGATTCAGCTGGGATCATGGAACGGATGCAGACAGAGTCCTTTGCAAAGATCACCACAGTGTTTACAGAAGGCCTGGATTCTAAAAGTAAAATGTACTCATTGTGATTAATCTATGAAGGGGCTCCATTTATCACTGATGATACCCAACCCAACATATTAAAAGGCAGAAAGCTAATCAGAAATAGAATCTCGAATAACAAATTCTAAGCTAGATTTAATTAACTGCTCTTATCCACAAGCACAAAAGAGAAAAAATAATCCTGTTTACCCCAAATCAACTTTTATGTTGTGAAAGTCAAATAACAGAGCATAGAAACACCATGGAGGTTATCCTTTTATTTGAACAGCATGACATTGCTTGTGTGTTGTTATCTACACAGTCAGAATGATATAGTTTTAACTCCAGTTAAAGAACAAATTATGGCACCCTAAGGTAAAGAGAATTGAGAGCACCTGGACATCAGAGGGGATAATTTATACTGATTTGATTGTGCATCCAATATTAGACTTTGGAGCATTCAAAGAAAATTGAGCTTAAGCATACTTAGAAATTTAATTTGACTAATCTGGAGGGAATGCAGTAAAATAATGCTGCATGCTTACAGGTGTGTGCTTGTCTGCAGAGTCTCTTTTTCAGATGCTGCCTTCACACGGTCTCAGAACTGCTCTTTAAATTCCCATACATTTTAAAAAGAAATTATTTAGGTATCTAGTGTGGAGGACTTTCCACAGAATATATCACTTTCAAAGGCATTGTTCCCTTCCCATTTGTGCCCATTTACCCAATATCTGATCTCTCCTTTTCTATAGCTTTGCTATAATAATGTGTGACTTATTTTATGAATGGTCCCTGTGGAGAAAGCCAACCTAAGCCCCCTGCCTGACACACACACACTCACCAAGGAGGGGGGAAGGAGACCCACAGCCAGTCTCCACAGATGCCAAAGAGGACAAACAACATCTGCATAGAATCACCCCAGGGGGGAAGGCAGGAAGCATCACCAGGTTTGTCAATGCTCTCGCATATCAGCCCCATCTACATAAGACTTGAATACCTCTCCAGAGCAGACACTTCGGCACCCCTAAGAAATGGCCACTCAACACCATAGGATGGGACCATTAAGCAAGTGGCTTCAAAGGGACCCCATCCCACGGGGGGAGGGCGACACCCCACCTGACCCAAAAGGCCGCCCCTCAGGGATGGTGTCAACCCACCTGATCACGGAGGGAAGGGCTACCTGAAACACCAAGGTATAAAACACCCTGCGCAAGGGAACCTGATCTGCAATCTTGCCCATGCCTGGGGTAAGGGAACGAAGGATCGGCAACCCCGGGTAGCAGCACCCGGCGCGCTCCAGCTAGCTGGAATCACTGGCCGCTTGGGTTGACCGGACCCCCGGGAAACCAAGCTGAAATCACTCACAAGCCGCTTGGGTAGACCGGGCCTCCGCCGGGAACCCAGGTAGCCGCTTGGGTAGACCGGGCCTCCGCCGGGAACCCAGCTAGCCGCTTAGGTAGACCGGGCCTCCACCGGGAACCCAGCTAGCCGCTTGGGTAGACCGGGCCTCCGCCGGGAACCCAGCTAGCCGCTTGGGTAGACCGGGCCTCCGCCGGGAACCCAGCTAGCCGCGTGCGGTTGACCGGGCCTCTGCCGGGACCAGAGATGAACTAACTAGCTGAGAGCCCTGAAATCACGGTGTCCTTGAGACTTCTTGCTTGCTACTTTGTACCGTACTGATAAGCTGTATTGCTGGTGTGGGTCTGAGTTTGTGAAGGTAATTCTGTAAATATACTTGTTTTCTAAAAGATACTTTTGTGGCTATAAGTTATCCCTTTGTTCTGGGCTAAGGGTGAGGCGCTGGAGAAGATCAGGTTGTCGGTCTTCCACTGTCCCTAAGAACCATTTAAAAAGAAACTTGGGGACAAAATACTATGTATGTACTGGAAGCAATTTGTATATAATATTATATATAATGTTAATATACAAGATGTTTTTGTTTTATTGAATAGGGAGTATAGACATTCATTACCATTGGCAAAGTAGGCTCAATGCTCATTCATTGAGCTTCATTTCTAACAGCACAAACTTATACATGTCAACACAATGCTAACCCCTATTGTGTTCAATGGGGGTTACTCCCAGGTAAGTGTGCATAAGATTGCCTGCCGTCGGAATGATAGCAGAGAGGGTGCGAACCTAGCCTCCCTTGTGAGGGAGTTCCACAGCCAGGGAGCAGCCACCAAATCAGCCCTCGCGTCTCCACCAAATGTGCCTCTGATGGTGGCAGTCTTGAAAGAAGGGCCTCTCCAGAATATCTTAAGGACCTGGCAGGCTTGTATGGGAGAAGAAGATCTTTCAGGTAGCCTGGCCCTGGCCATATTCTTTTGGGAAGCAGATGGTATAAATGTATAGTTATATTTTGAATGGATGCTTTTTACGATAGACGTGTGAATCTATGATTTATGGTTGTTGTGTGAACACTGTAATTGTGTGGAAACTTCACACAGTCATTGGAATAATATGGCTGATGGCATAAAGAAGCAATAAAATTGTGCAGAATGAACCTGCTATATTATAATACAACCTGAAATAATTAATGCAGTTAAAGATACATATCCTTCGTTCTTTCATGTTTCTTACAATTTAACTTCAGAGTAGGATGGAATTTATTGTTATGGAGGTATCTTTAAATAGAATCTCTGAGTACAAAGGCAATATAGATCTAAGAAACAGATATTAGGAACAAAAAACAGAACAAGCAACAGCTGTAGTTCAGTGGTAGAGCACACGCTTTGAATGCAGAAGGTCCCAGGTTCAGTCCCCAGCTTCCCCAAGTAGGGATGTTCGTGCCTGAAACACTGGAGAGATGTTGCCAGTCGACAATACTGGGATAGATGGATAAATGGCTAGGAGTAGATGGCTCAGTATATGGCAGGCAGCTTCCTCTATTTCTATGTTCATATGTACATACCTTCATACCCTACTTAAGAGCTTGACACGATTGCAAACAGCATCTGGACCTGATAGAGCTTTAGTATGATTTAGTACAGTTATTTTAATTTTATTAACTAAAGCTGAAATCCTATACCCACTTACCTGGGGGTAAGCTTTATGGAACTCACAGAGATCTATGTCTGATTGCACTCTAACAGTACAATCCAACCCTTGTCTACTCAGAAAACATGCTTTTTCTTGAGTTCAATGGGACCAAGTATGTATAGGATTGCAGCTTTAGGGTTTAATAGCTCCTAAATACCTGCGCTTTCTTCCCCCAATTTTCAAAGACCACAAAGAAGGTATATTTGAAATTATTTCATTATTAAAAGAGATGTATATGACTCTTCTCAGTGGGATGGAAGGTTAATTAATAGGGTAATAAAGAACAATCTTCCTTTGCCATAGGTGGAAAGGGAATTCACATATTCAGGGTACAGTTAAACATCCCTCTTTGGCATTAATAACTACCATTTTGGAACTAAATAAATTCCATTTAGCCAAGTGTACCTAGAGGCTGAGTATATTAGATCTTGCTAATGCATGCAATTAATAAGAAAATAGAGTACCTTTCAATGCTAGGACCCTCTTTTCCATTATTTTAATCCTCTGAGATTCCCCTTCTATTCATGACATAGTATGTATTCCAAAGGACTCGAGGGACAGCTAAAACATTTAGCTAATCATAACTTCGTATAATACTTTATGAATGTAATTTATATAGAATCTAATGACATTGGACAAATATTAAGGAGTTTGCAAAGTTCCAAAGACAAGGAAATGCAGAAAAGCATTCACGTTGGCTAAGTTTAATGTGTTACCCTCTGCACTTTTGGGGGGTAGATATAACAGCACCCCATGCTCTGAGTGCTTATGCCCCTGTGAAGCTGGCTGGCATGGTAGAGACTGTGGGTCATGTATTGCTGTACTGCTCCTTTTACCGTGAATTTTGGCACATTTTCATTACCCCTATTTTGCAACGATTACCTGGGAGATCTGACCAGTTTTATATATATTATCTATTGGCTGGTCAGAATTTTCAGGTAACTTCCGCCCGAGGTGGCTAGATTTTATGCAGCTGCAATCGCTTGTCGATGAGGGATGATGTTGACTGTTTGAAAATGTTCTACTTTGTTAAAATCTTGATTTTTATGCGTGGGAAACATGCCAGTTTTAATCAATTATTTTAACTAATTATTATCTTTTTCAAATATATATTATTGTATTCATTGTGTATGTCTTGTTGGTCTTCTGAATATTATTGTTTTATTTTACTTGCTGGTCTTATGAGCGTAATAAATTGAATTTTAAAAAGGAAATGGTTAAACAAATTGCTCCGCATTTCAGAACCACAGCAGTAGCAAAGATGCCCGCCCTCATAATGTAATAGTAACGTTAATTGATTTACTGTTAACTGAATTATCATATGTATGGATGCTTTGGACTAATTGACTCATTCACTCACTGGGGTATCAAAATTGTTTAAAGGTACTTCCCATCTGATAGAAAGCTGGGAGTCTGATACCTACTGCTGCAGGCACATAGTGATCCATGGTGGGATCAGTGTTTGTGCCTTGTGGCCAGCCCCAGAAGGGGGCTGGCATGCTAGTGCCCTGCATGTGGACACATGAGGCATGATACATGAGGCATGTGGCCTATATAAGCCAGCCCTTTCACCCAACGCACTTGCCCTTTCATCAGTAGGATTCAGTGCAGGCAGTTGCTGGCTGCTGAAGGAATAAGTAGGATTTCTTTCTTTCTTTGCTTACCATAGTGCCCAGATTGGCTGGGGGTGTTTGCTTTTCCCCCACCTAGTTTTTACTGAATCATCAGGAGCAATTGGCTCATAGTTTGAGTGGTGATGCTATTAAATAGGTCAGGACTGGTCATAATGCTGTCAGGGCAATGTAAGTAGGGCACAGAGTATAGAGTTATTGGTGAGGCACCAAGAAGGAGAAAAAGGATTATTGTAACTTGCCAATCAGTCTTGTGGGACTCGTGGCAGGAAAAGGAATCCTTTTGGGGCCTGAGTGGGTTACACATTTAGACTCATCAGACTTGAGGAGGCTGTGGCTTGGGGGATCATCCCTCAACACTTAAAGGTGAGGGCAGAGGTTGGGACAGCCATTGTGCTATTGCTGGTCTCAGACCCAGTCTTGCCCTTATTAGTTAATAATAACTGTGTTACTACCACCTCCTCCCCTGTATAAAAAAAGGATTACTGTAATTAATAATGGTTTTGACTCCAATGTTGACTTCCAATGTTTTGACTCCATTAATTTTGTTTCCCAGATAATGGGAACTGTCATATTACTAATTACTAATATTATTACATATGTAATATTATTACATATGTAATAATATACATATTACATATGTATATGTAATATTACATATTATATGTAATAATATGTAATTTATATTTAATATTATATGTAATATTACATATTACTAATTACTAATATTATTTTCTAAAATCAAAATCAATGGTGGTAAGATCAGATCTGCTATATAGCACTACAAGAGGAAAACAGAGCCAATTACTTTCTAGGCTCAAGTCAAGGTTTTGGACTTAAATATCAAAGCCCTAAATAGCTTAGTGCCTGGCTATGTAAGGTCTGTCTTGCTATGAACCTGCCCAAATATTAGGATTGGCAGGAAAAGCCCTTTTGAGGGCACCATTTCCCACAGAGGCCCATTTGTCCAGCATGTGTAAAAGGGCTTTCTCCTGTGTAGCCTCCAAACTCTGGAATGCACTCCCTCAAGAACTACACCCTCACTTTCTTGGCCTTTATAAAAGGGTATAAAAGATGCATCTTTTCCATTAAGCCTTTTAAAATATGTAGTTTTTAATGTTTTAATTCTTGTTTAATGTTTAATGTTCTTGTTTTTTATTGTTGAAAGTTCTTATTGTTTTAAATTGTTGTACACTGCTTTGATGGGGATTTTTTTTTTTTTTTTTTGCTGATTAAAGTGTATTTGTGCATATTTTTCAAATGTACGCATTTTCTCATGTGCATTTTTCAGATGTATGCATGCTGTAAAATGCATTCTTTTTGGTCCACAAATTGCATTGCAAACATGGAAATGTATGGACTTTGACCACATCAGAGTCCATGTTTGGTCAAGAAGGTGTGTAGTGGGCAAATCCTGATAAAAATGAACCGAAACAAATTTCTAATACATTCCTAGCGTGGAACATTATGGGGCTTGAAATGCAGGCAGGTGCTCAAGTTGTATCAGCCTTTGTTGTCCCTGGGTTCTTCAAAGGTCAGCTGAAGTTCTCTTACTAAGAAGAATGCAGTATACATGGCTGATTTAAACCAGTTGCAAAGAGAACATGAGATGATTCTGCATTACTGGATAAGAACCTGATTGGTTCTGGTTCGGTTTATAAGTGGTATTGTAGTATGTGCTTACTTACTTGTGACTGAGGCTGGTATTTTATGCTAAAACATTTCACATTTTCAAAAATCTATCTATCCATGCATCCATCCATCCATCCTATACATTTATACACTGGATGTACTATCATTGGTCGTTTGTTTTGTTAGTGGATAAGAACAAAATAAATCCTCCATAGACTATGTATAACCTCAGAATGACAATAACTAGACAAATGTTAGACAATCCTAAACTAGACAATCCTAAACACACTTACCTGGCAGTAAGTCCCATTGAACCTAGTGGAACTTAATTCTGAAGTGACATGCATAGCATTGTGCTGAGTGTACTTATTCAGACATTAATGCAGTAACAAGTAAAAACTGGCTATGAAAAGGTACAACAACATTTAGATATATTTCTCTTAAATGTTTTGGTAAACATTGGACTGAAGGTGAATTTAGGCAGTCAGTTTTTTTTGTCTGTGTTTTCTTCCGGCCACCTTACATCATGGCATGGTCCAAAGAGTGAGGGGTTTCTCAGCCACTTCTTAAACAGCCTGTGAAAATCTAGTCTATATTTGTTGGCCAAAAAGCCCGTGGTTCTTTGCACCCTTCTGCACAACCAAATACAGCTTGTTTCCATCCACCATTTCATGGTGTTAAAAGTCTTGGATGGGTGTGGGTGTGGGTGGGAGAGATGACACCTGGCTGCTTGAAATCAACTCCAAATCCATCCGATACTAGAATGGAGAAGAGAAACATTTTCAAGGACACCAACTGAAAATTCATTCAGATCAGGGCTTTGGTTTTTGTGTCTTTGCCATTTTATTGTCTTTTACATAGTGCCTAAGAAAGTTATGAGTTCATGAGCCCTAGAGAATAAGGCTTTTAAATATTGTATTAATTTACAGATGGTATAGCAGAGGGCCTAGCGGTACACCTTTCCCCACATTGCTCATTAGTGAGGATTGACCTTGAACAAGAGGAAAACCTCTCCCTTCAAAGAAAAACATTAGCTTCTCTATTCCGTCTGTCCTTCACCCTGATGCCTGGACCTCCAATATGATGTAGTGATGCTGATTATAATGAGAAGTGCCTACTGGTCTAAGACCTCCCTTCCTCACAAGGAATACCTTCATCTCATCACATATTATGTAACCTGCCTGCTTCTATTTAAACTGATCAGCTATGACACAGTGTAAGTTTGGTCTGAACTGTGGTTTAAGTGGGACTTATAAATTGCACATCCCTCTGCCTGCATCTTTGCACAGGGCACATTTGAAGAGTCACTGTTAAGTAGTTATTTGCAAGGTGAATCCTTCCTTTTCTCTTCTGTGAGGGATTAAAAACAAGAATGTCTGTGAGAATGTTGGCTATATACCTTTCTCAAAGAAGAACACAAGGAAGCTTTTGCATGCACAGAGCATCATGGGGTGCAACACAACAGAGGGAGCATGTCTTACTCAAGCATTATACCCCTTGGTCAGCAACTAGTTTTCTGGAGAACCACTTGAGGTAATCAGCTCAGACCTAGGAATGAGAAATTTGTTTCAGTTCATTTTTGACCAGAATTTAGCCAGTTCACAACTTCTGGAATAGAATGCAGACCCGAATGCAATCTGTGGTCAAAGTCCATACAATTCCAAGCTTGTGATGTGATTTGCTGAACAAAAAAATGAATTTGAAAATTGTGTACATTTGAAAAATCTGCATGAAAAATGTACTCTTGAAAAATATGTCTGAATACATTTTAATCATTGGGAGAAAAATGTGTTTATTTTAAAAATGTGCACAAATGATGAATATGTTTGGGGAAATGTGCACAAAAATATGCACAAATGCTTATGTGGGGGGGGGGGGAGAAATCCAAATCTTTCGTTCTAATAAGGGCATGAGTTGGAATGAGTTTTAAGGTCGAATTCAGATAATCTGAGCTCAGATTTTGCTAATGCATACATCCCTACCAAAGCCCACTCCCCAAAATGGTCTTCTAGGAATGGTGACTCCTGCAGCTGCCTTTCCCTCACCACCCTGCTTTTGCCTCTACATTGGCAATTTGGTGGTTCGGAACAATGATACATATAACGTGTTTTAGCTAGCAATGGCCAGAAAGGTGCCTCAAGGAATTTCTTTGCTAGGACATAAATAATTTAGGGGTGGGCGACCTGCCCGGCACTTGACTTGCAGCGTGCGAGCCGAGCTGATCTCGAGCGCCAGCTAAGGCGCTCACTGGACTTCCGAGTCCCCGGCTCTACATTGTTTATGTAGCAAATACTGTAAACTACATTAAAAATGGCTGCGATTTGCGCAAATTAGGCCTAGGATGTACGAATCCCCCTTACCCCATCCCGTTAGGTGCTCAGGGAGCACTTCCGCTGTGCGATGTCCTTTGCGGCGGCCGCTGAGGCACTCGGCGGACTTCCTAGTCCCTGTCGCGTCACTTCCAGTGTCCCCATCACGTCACTTCCGAGGCCCCGGTGCTGCATTTTTTACGTAAACACCAAGGTAAACTACCTTAAAACTGCTGCGAATAGCAAATCACGGCCATTTTAAGGTGGGTTACCTTGGTTTTTACATAAAAAACGCAGAGCCAGGGACCTAAGAGAAGCGCTGGGGACCCTGGAAGTTCCTTTCCCAGGCTGCTGTAGCGAGCGAGGGGATGTGCCAAGCCGGGGCTAGGTAAGTCGCACGGAGCTCAGCGGGGCGAGTTCACCCCGCTTCCACCCCCCATCGAAATCCGCACACATCCCTAATTAGGCCGTGCTTTGTGCAAATTATGCAAATCGTGGCCATTTTTAATGTATCTTACACCATTTTCTATGTAAACAACGTAGTCCCAGAAACCGGAAGTCGCTTCCCCAGCTCGGCTCGTGAGAATGCGAGTCAAGCTGGGGAAAAGGTAGGGCGAGCGGAGCTTGGGGGGGGTTTGAGCCTGGCAAGTTTGCCGGACTTCCACCCCCCATTCAAGCTCTGCGCACATCCCTAAATTTACGAAACCTCTATTTTAGTCCTCTGTGTCAGTATTAGCTTGGATCCTAAGACAAGTTAACTTGAGTAACTTTCCCATCCCCTTCTTCCCTCTGAAGCCACCTGCTGTCCTTGAAATACCTCTTTCAGGGTTCTCCTGAATACTGTGTGATGGTGGCAGCTGGAGGAGAGGGGAATTGCCAAAATCAAGCTTGTATCCTAAGGTAAGGAAGTTCAAGAAAGGAAAGTTCCACATCTCCCCCTCCCACCACAGCAGACACTGCATGCCCCATTTGACATTCTTTAGGAGGGCCCCCAAACACCCCAAAGTGGATGGGGGGGGTTCAGGTGGCTGCAGAGGGGAGGAGGGAATGGGAAACCTGTGCATTATGTTACCTATGCCTTGAAATTGCCTATGTTAACTTTTCATTGTTCCTGAAGATGGAGGTGGTATGGATAATAGACACCTTCAGACATACCTACCATGCATTTTATCTACTTATTTATAGAAGGGCCCATGTGTTATCTGCCACACAACATCCTGTGGCAAGTGCATCTATGGGATGATCTGTGAAATAGTAATTCTTCTTGTTTTTCTTTGTTTTGCCCAGGCAGTTTTGGACTTCAGCCTCTGGCTTCCTGGGATCTTAAAGAATTAAACATTGATCTTCATCTTGGTGTATGGGTCCTTGAAAAAGGCTAGTAAAAGGATTCAACTGAACTACTTGGTTAACCTGATCTCCCCCCGCCCCCATGACAGGAATTATGATACTAATATATGCTTCCATCCATGTCATGTCTAGGTTCCTGCCCAAGCAATAGCCTCTGAATATCATGCCTCCACATTCTGCAGCATCCCCTACTTCACTTTGCCCTAGAGCTATTTTCCTGATTCCTGACTCTGGCTATTACATGACCATGCTTCCACTTCATCTTGATATATATCTTTAAAAGTAAAGAGAAAGAAGCAAGCAGTAATTTTACATCTATCTATAATACAACCAAACTTAATTAGCTACTTCTCAGAAGATAGTTGATGATGGTATCTCTTAAATTATCACAGTGGCCTAAAAGGGAATAGATCAATTATCTCATCTTGTCTGTACCAAGGAAGAAGTAGTACAAAACTGATTTATACAGTATGTTTTCTATTATACTGTATCGTTTGTCCAGTCAAGTATTAATTCACCATTCACTCAAAGTTTTCCCAGAACTTACAACAGCATCTCTGAAACACATACCTATAAAAAGCCTTGATGGCAATCAGATGGGAATGGATCAAAATAGTTTGTCATCCTAGGCTTGTGAACATGCGCACACACACACACACACACACACACACACAGAGCACCTTGTTCTATGCTCAACTACATAAAAGCATAACACAAAGTTTTCTTTTTGGATAATGAAGGAATAATGAAGGATAATGAAGGGATATAAAACTTCTGCATTTTTATATCATTAATAGAACAAAATTAAGCAGTTTTAAAATCAACAGATTTTAAGGCTGCAATCCTATGCATTGGACTCAGTGGGACTTTCATAGATTCATAGATCATAGAGTTGGAAGGAGCCTACAAGGCTATCGAGTCCAACCCCCTGCTCAATGCAGAAAACTAGAGGAGGGGTCTCCCATCCAAGTAATAACCAGGCTTGACCCTGCTTAGCTTTCCACACTCAGACAAGCTGAGCCAGCGTAAGTTTATTTCTTCTCAGTAAATATGTATAGATCAACTGCGAAAGCCTACGTATCAAATACTAAAATATGTATGTTCCTTGTGACAGTCTTCATACAAACGGTCAAGGACATACCCTTTTAGACATTAATATAAAAAAGAGAGAGAGAGAGAGAGACTATATTTACATATTTACATAAGATCACACCCTGTGGTTCTGTGCTCACCTCCTATCTTCTGAAGCAGCCTTGCTTTAGGGAAAATGAAAGGAGTAACAGTGATGGAAAGACTCAAAACCACAGAGGAGAGGCCTTGTGGGGCCTCTCCTTAGCTGGAAATGATGTTTGGGATGTCACTTCCTATCAGGGATCATAGGGCTTGCACTTTTCATGAAGTGGTGTGGTGTGGTGTGTGTGTGTGTGTGTGTGTGTGTGTGTGTGTTTTAGTATATCAGAATTTTATTGTTTATAGCCAATGGCCATCACAATACATCACAATACATATATACATGAAGTATAAAATAAAATAAAAACAGGTTGAACATTAAATATAATGAAACAAAATGCTGTAAAATAATTAAGGTTTAGAAACATTCTTTCTGTATGGCCCCCTTATGGTTTGGCAGTAGTTTGGTTTATAAAGGCTGCCCTTATTTTCCTTGCAGCTAACGCAAATAAAGCTATCCTGTAGCTAATAAATTTGTCCACATCAGCCAGCAACCATCTAATTTTAAAATCGTCTGATTGACCTTCTAAAGTAGTCTGAAAAGGAAGAATAAATCTGGCCTTGGGTGAATTATATAGTGGACAATATAGAATATAATATACCAAATCTTCAATGTGCCCTGTTTCACATATGCAAAAACGCTCTTGTGCAGGTCTGTTAGAAAACCTTCCAGCCAAATACTCAGTGGGCATTGTTTCAAATCTGAGCTGGGTAAAAGCATGCCTAACAGGGAAGAAGGTTAGCTCTTGCAGATAGCTTGCCCTTTTGTGATCTGTTTTAATCTTGGCGTACCAAGTGGCAGATTTGCAGTTTTTTGTATATTCAAGATCTCTTTTGGCATCTTCGCCAAACACAATATCTCGGATCTTATAATCGGACGTGTGGTGTGTGTTACTTCCCTTGCTGAGCTGGATTTGCAATCAGATTAGACTGCACGCCTCATTTCTCTTAGACCAGTCTAGTCCTACTTACTTATTATGTAAGGGTCTTCAACACTGCAGTCTCATTTTTTTTTCTGCACACCATACTTCATGTTAGTTGTGATTCACTGCACATTGCGAAATGTGTGTATTTATTTACATTTGTATTATATCATATCCACCTTCAGAAATATTATATATCATATACCTACTGAATTCTGAGTTTGGTTACCGCTAACCTTAATTGACATTAAACGTGATTTATGCTACAGCATCATTAATAATCCAAAATACCATGAAGCATTGAAGCAACCATGAAAAATACATGATTGCTTCAAAGAAATACTAGATCATACAATATTGAATTGTAACATATATTTACTCTGGCCTGTGTTCATGTGTACCAGTCTACCAAAATCACTGAGGTAATCATCACATGCTCTCCTCTTGAAAACTACACATTACTTTGAAGACGTAGTTAGCAGCTGTGTTCTCAAAGTAACATGTAGTTTGGCTGTCCCAGGCAGTGTGGGTTTTTAAATTTTTTAATCTTTTTATTTGCAACACAGTGGTAAAAACAACAAACTAACTAAAAAGAAAGCCAAAAAAAAGTGGGAGATTCATATCATGAAACATCAATATACAGTAATCATTAACATCTCCCTTGATACAGGGAACAGAAAAAAAAGTGAAAAGAAAAAATGCATCGTTTAAGGATTAACACTTCCGTTTCAAATATATAAGTTAATATAAACTCTCATATATTGACTTAGAGTATACAAGTTGAATAGAGTAACTTAAGGAGCTGAGCAATCCTATGCATGTTTAGACAGAAAAAGTTCTACAACTCCCAGCATGCCCCAGCTGAGAGTTGTAGGACCTTTTTCTATCTAAGCACACATAGGGTTCTACCCTTTAATTAATTAATTAATCAATCAATCATTTTTATGACTTAATGACAGCAGATTATGCCCACAGCCCTTAAATCTGCAAGATTCAGTTCCATTCCATTCTTGGCTCAGATTCAATTTTGGTTTGACTCCCTCCTCATAGCTTGTTTGCTGTACTATTTCTCAGTTTTCTGTCAACTCAATAGTTGCCTTCTCTTGAGTGGCTGCAGTTCAAATATTTTTGCCCAGATACATTAGCATTTCCCCCAAGATTAATTTCATGGCCACATTCTTTATGCCTTTAGGACCTATTATACCACTAGTTTATCTTCAATAATGTTTAAAACAGTTTCTAATTAGTATCCTCTACCAATTTAATTAACAACCTATTTACCTCCTCTTCCAAATCATTAATGAGGATGCTAAATAAATAACAGCAGAGGTCCCACCAGTCTCTGTAGCATCTTACTGGATACACTAACTCAGTTTGATACATTGCCATAAACTTTGTTTGCAATCCATTTGCCAATTTTTGGCTGAGGTGTCAATGCTTTTATTCCTGCCATTATTCAAAGAACGTTTTTGTGAGACACAATTGCCACAAATTACCAAATAAATAAATAAATCAGGCTTTGATACACAACACTATAATACTCCATAAATGTTCTTATAAACAGTAAGAACATTTGAATGAGCCCAGTGCATGGCTTTTCTGCCTGAAAAATTAGAATTCCACCATAAAAGACCTTGAAAATCAGGATTCACACAGAAAGTGGGGGATTTGCAATCAGACACAATGTTTGTGAATTCAGAGGAACCGCTTATTTATTTATTTTTTAAACAATAATTCATATTCAGTGAACAGATGGGCTGGTGATGGAGCTGAAGCAAAAGAAAAAGAAAATCTCTTTCTAGAACAAATCCATGTTTCCAACTTTTAACTAATATGTTGCTTGGTAACTATGAGCTTAGTTGTAGCATCTGAGTAACAGTAATTCCCTTCCCCCAGCTACCTCCTTGTTGCTGGGGAGAATTCTGCTCATGGGGAGGGAGGGAGAGTCAGACCACAATTGGACCACTGCTTCTGGCCAATCAGGCCTCATGGGGGTGGAGAGCCGAGGACTCTATTCAAGACCCAGCATCTCTGCCCCCAGTCAGCATTCTTTTTTCAGCTCCCTCCTTCCTTGTTAGCAGTGTGGGCTTTGCTGGTTGTCCTATTGGGGGCTGAGTAGGAATTTTGACCTGCTGTCCTGATTGGCCTGGGGCAGTGGGTGTGTTTTGCCTACTCACGCTGTGAAGCAGGGTTGGGTTAGTTCTTTGATTTTTGGTCACATTTTTTGGGGAAGTGTGGAAATAGGCAGTCGTGTTAGGGTTTGGTGATCATCCACTGGCATCTTTCAGGTGACTGGCGATAACCCGAGGCTCCCCTTGCTGTTGTCATGTGGCGCAGCTTGAGGGAGATTGGCGCTGCGTGGAGCAGGCACCGGGAAGACCCTCCAGCACCAAGTGGTGTAGAGCTTGGGGGCGGTGAGTAATAGCGCCATCCTTTTGGTTTGGATGTTTTTGCCCGAATACGATACACTGCCTGAGGGCCGGTTTAGTTAGCAACCGCACTCCTCCCTTCACACAGTCACAGTCCAATCCTTACCATATCTTTTGTTGTAAAGTCCTGCAATCACAGGCCATCTATTAGCATAAACAACAGACAGTCCCATGGCAGTCTGGTCTCTTTATCTAGCAACTTTCCCCAATATGCACTTTCATCAAAAATATTTTTTTTAAAGAAAAAAATAAGATTAGGAAACCTTTTTTCCATTTCAAAACCATCTTATAAATCTTCCTTTTATAAAGCTTTTTGCATAGAGATTTTAAATCTTTAATTTTCTTTTTTATAGTCCCGAGAAAAAAGGTTTAACTCACTGTAAGAAAACTCAGCTTTTCTGTAGAGAAAACCTCTCTTTGTTTATAAACAGATGTATTCCATAAATTTCTTAGAAATGAGGGTAGCAGACTTCATGTCCTTAAAAAGGCTCCAACGTGGCTGAGAGCAAAGCTGTAAATTTCCAGACCCCATGTCTTACTCTGCTGGCGAGCTAGCTGTAAAAACTTTCATTTCTGCAAAAAAACAACAACCTCAGAGTGCCTTTAGGGTATGTAGGGTTAGCTCTTGATCATCCCTTTGATCCAGGGAGATTTTGGGGACTGGGATTTCTTCCTAGCCAGCTTTCAAGCCAAATTGTGTCTCCACTTCTTCATGGAGACGTCAGCCTAACACCTCACCAGAAGTCCACCCTGAAATTGCTTTTTAAATAGAGTTATTGTTACCAAATTCAGTCTAAAGTACAATTGCGAAGTTGACTTCGAGTTCTGTAAGACCCTATCTTTAATTAAACATCTGTCTGAATTTCAAATAGTTTTTTTAAAAAAAGTTTGTCAAGATTAGTGCTATTTCCCTGGTGGTCTTGCTCTTTCCCGTCTCTAAGTTGCCTTGCCACCAAATTTAATCTAAACTGAAATTTTTGAGGCAGATTTGGAATGACCCACACAGGCCAAACATCTAGAGAAATTCTGAGGGAAGCTAAAAATTTCAATAATATTACAGTAATACCTTGGATTGCAAGCATAATTCGTTCCAGAACGAACACCTGCTTGAGGCGAGCAGTTACATCCCTACGACTTGTCTTGCAAGACCTTGCTTGTTTATCAAGTCAATTAAAACAATTTTTTTTTGCTTGTCTTGCAAAACGCTCTCAGACCAAGTGACTTGCAATCCAAGGTATTACTGTATTGCCTTTTCTCAGAAGGGTTTCACACTTTTTTTAAAACTATGTGTATCTTTGCTTTTTACTATAAAGATTTTGATTTTTTTAAAAAGAAAGACTCAAATGGCAATAGAGATGTCCCACATGTTCCACTGACACATAATTCCCCATCTTCAACCTAGAAAATGCACACATACATTGGGGGGGGGGGAGGCAGTAGCCTACCAAAACCAGTTGCATTCTTGTGAACATGTTACAGGCTGTCTTCAAGAGATTTACACTGCAATCTTATACATGTCTATTCAGAAATAAGTCCTACTATGTTCAGTGGGATTTAGCCTCATGTAAGTGTACTCACAGATCATTAAAACTTGTGAATTGTAACTCTCAACCACTTAAAAAGCCATAGTTCTGCAGCTTGTGTCTGCAAACTAGGCAGTATGTGGCAAAAACTTCAATATAAACTGGTCAAACCTAATGCTTACAGAATACTGGCATTGAGAGACCATTAAGACACTGTACAACCCAAACCCTTTCTTCTATTCCCTGTGTTATACAAGATTTATAATATCTTTTGTAATCATCTCTAAATTTTACTTGATAATAAAAGTAATTTCTGTACCGAGATTCAACTGACTAGTTATTATAGGAATAGTATTTTCTACCTTTAAAGGTCTCCCTCTCTCTCTCTTTTCTTTTTACCTTCAAAGTAACTGAGAAACTTTTATATTTCTTCAATGCTTCACAGAAACCAGATAAAAAAAACCTTTCTAAATTCCTCTTCTTAAATCACCTTGCCTCTTAAGAATCTCCTACAGCTAAAAGTCCTAGGAAAAAAGTCTTTGACTGATAGATGGATACTAGGCAATAAAAGATGAACATCCTTCTCTGTTTTATTATCTCTCCTGTCAACAGTCTGCATTCTTCAAATGCCATGGCTTTTGTTTGGGTCACTCACTTATATGTCACCTTTGTTGGCACTTAGGAGAAAAGGGCTATTGAAATTGTGCATGTGAAAGAAAGACATATTTAGTGTTCGCTTACAAGCATCCCTTTGTATCTATATTCTCAACAGTGCACCTTCCTGAAAGATTACCTAGGGCAGCTTCACACTGTGGCCACATTACAACATACAGTTATGCATGCTTAAGCTTCTTGAAACCAATCTACAAAAATGTGTCAAACTCTGGGCTGGATTTTGGCCTCCATGTTTTGGACATGAGCGTGGTTATATGTGCTGTTCTTTATTAAGCATGGAGGCAAACATGGAAAGTGAAATACAGTAATACCTTGGATTGCAAGTAACTTGGTTTGAGAGTGTTTTGCAAGAAAAGCAAATTTTTAAATATTTATTTAATTTTTTTTTACTTATACAAGTGACGTCTTGCAATACAAGTACTGTAGTATGGCTTAAATTAAATATCTCTGTACAAATTTTTTTGGGGGGATTTCGTTTTGATATAAGAGTGTTTTGGATTACAAGCACGTTTCCGGAACGAATTATGCTCTCAATCCAAGGCATGACTGTAATAACATGGCTATTTTAGACATCATCCTTCAGGTTACAGTGCCAGAGAAAAGCAGGAAATAGGTGACACTGTCCATCTGTTTGTACAGTCAGTAAGACCTTCCTCCAAACTTCCATCAGATTACTGTGACAATATTGGTCTTACAGGACATTCGCTCCTGGCTGTTGGTGCAAACAAAATATGGAGAATAATAATAAGGGGCTCTTTACTAGTTGTCACAGACTGGCAACATCCTGTTCCATGTTGGAAACAGAAGGGAAGACAGGCAAAATAGTATGCCTGCATTCCTTTTTTCTCTTCCCTTCCTGTGCTTTTTCCATTGCCACCAGGTGGAAATCTTCTTTTTCTCTGGCTGCCTCCACCAAGCCAGCCTTAAAGTCTCTGGGTCTCGGGTATCTAGTTTAGGTAGTGTGTGGGATGGCTATTAGATGTAGGGTGGGTACCTAAAAAGGAAGAGACCATAACATTTCTAATAAGGGTTTTAGTTTTACTGAAGAAAACTGTCAATGGGGGAAAGTTTTAAAATCTGAATGGATAAACACACACCTATAAGAGCAACAGGGTAATAAAACAACCAGTGATAAACGCATTCAGCTACCCTCACTAGACTGTGTCCCTATTTTATCTGGATCCCTTATCCATGCAATGTCTTACTGTCATTGGTCCTGCAGCTCCTGCTCTCTCAGGCAGTTCTCCAGTTCCAGCAGCTCTGACTCTTTCTTTCCTCTAGGACTCTAGTCTTCAATTCTTCCTTCCTTCTCTCTCTCTCTTGTCTCCTCTCCTCCGCCTTCTTTGTGTCTGCCTCTCTGCCTTTGGCTTATATCTTCTAAAAAGTTTTTTTCCCTTTCCCTGACACCAACCAATTAAGCAGTGGAGGCCAGTGACTCCTACTTTGGTGGGGCTCCTAACTAATCCATTGCAGCTCTTATTATGAGCTTTATAGGAGCTATCCATGCTGCTCCATGGTGGTGAACCTATTCTGGGGATGGAGTTCAGCACCCCAGATAGCTCCTATAAAGTTATAAATAAAACCTGCAATGGATTAGGAGCCCCACTGAAATAGGAGTCACCAAGTTCCCCTGCAATTAAGGGGGTAGTTTCTTTTTCATTTCTGCAAACTAAGTTTCTGTTTCCTGAGTTGAAACTTTTTCACTCTCTTCCTCTGACCTTCTGTTGAACTTTATATTCTCCTGCCCCTCGGTGTAGAACTTCCTGAACTCTATATTCTAAGTAAACGTTTGTTCTCTAAACTATTAATCAACTCGCTGAAACTGACTAGCAGCCACAAAGATTTAAACTCACAAAGATCATTTAACTCCCATAAAATTCTAAAACAAAACACTAAATACAAAAATGGAGGACAGTTCTGTTCCTTCGCACTAGTCAATAAATATCATGATTCTTTTCCAACGCCATTTGAAATCTGGACACTTGACAGCCATACATGAGACACCGTCTCCTATTTCAGAACTTTTCTGCTCTATTACACTCTACATACTGGGCACCAGATTTCAGAAGTGACCTTTACTTTTGAAATACTGGTATTACAGTCTCACATGACCTTCAGATTAAGACCTTGGCTTGCCCTATACAACACCACAGAACTTTGCCAGCAGTTAAACTTTAGTGGAAATCAAATGTTGTGCTCTCATGGTATAATCCCTCATTAATAACTCATCCCCTTCCTGGGGGACAAAGTAACAATGGTCTCAGGCTTTTAAATATGCCATTTAAAGATCCTCATGTGTGACAATATGATTTCCACATTGACTGTTCTTCTCCTAGGACAATGTGTTTGAAAGACATTTACTAAGATGGGACATCTTTGCTAGACCAATGTTATGTAGGATTAATTGCAATATTTAATAGCATTATCTACAAGGACAAAATCATATAACTAAGGAAATATGAATGGTGGTCACTAAAAAAACCCTGACATGCTCTGCTCTAGGAACCTATATGCAGGGGAGGCTGGTGACTCCTATTTTGGTGGGGCTTCTTTTCCATTGCAGGTTTTTCAGCTTTTATTTGGAGCTTCATAGGAGCTGTCCATGGTGCTCCGTGGTGGTGAACCTATTTTGGGGATGGAGTTCAGCACCATGGGTAGCTCCAAATAAAACCTGAAAACCCTGTAATGGAATAGGAACCCCACCAAAATAGGAGTCACCAGCCGCCCCTGCCTATATGAACATGTTCAAGGCGGACTACCTCTGCAAAGACTTTCTGGAACAACCTTGGACTCAACATGCAGCCCTGTTGAATACATATTGATTCAGAAGCAAGTCCAATGGGTCTTACTCTCAAGTAAATGTGCATAGGATTACTGCATTGCTTTCTCCCATACTAAGTGGCAGTATTCTAACTCATTCCCATTAGGAATTGTGACTTCCTGAGAGTATTGTAGTGACTGCTTCAGAACCAGCCATGCGGAGGTTGCTCAACATAGAAAGCTATATTTGTGAAGTAGTTCACAATGCAGCTACACTTATTTTTTTTACTACTGCACCACAAACTCTGGGACTGTTTATTTATTTACAATACATCTGGGCCAGGAACACAGCAGCTTGGGAATACTCCTGAATTAAGCACCTTCTATGGAATTGCAGGTGTCAGCAATAGCACAGAGTGCATTTTACCAGCTTTGACTAGTTTGCCAGCCATGGGCTTATCTACAGAAAGCAGGCCTTGCTTATGTGACACATGCTGTGGCTACCTCCAAGCTAGATTACTGTAATGCACTCTACATGGGGCTGCTCTTAAAGATTGCCCAAAAACTTCAATTCTTACAACAGCAAGAACAGTTGTCAGAACAAGGCATTCTGATCATATTACACCTATATTGATCAAGTTACAGTGGCTACCTATTCATTTGTGGTTCCAATTTAAGGTGATGATTTTAGGTTTCAATGCCCTTAATTGTTTGGGACCACCGGACCAGCTTATTTGAGGGACCACCTGCACTCTGTTAACCTTGCAATTGGCTTCTGAGGCCCTGCTCTCTGGTTCTTCAGCAATAGCTATTAGATGGGTGAATACCAGGAATAGGGTTTTCGGTCCCAACATTTTGTAATTCTTTCCCGAGGGGTGTATGTATGGTGCCTCTTTACTGATTTTAAGGAGAACCCTAAATACTTTTTAAAATTCTGGTCAGCCTTTGAATGATCTTATGGGTATATATATTTATATTGTTATATTATTGTTTTGGTGTTTTATTAATTTCTAATGGGTATCGATTGCTATAAGCTGCTTTGTCAGGGTGTACAACCTAAATGACGGTGTATTAATTTTTTTCATTAAAATAAATAAACAAAATGAATGAATGAATGAATGAATAACTAAATACATTTAGAACTATATAAACTATATAGAATAGAAGCAACAGTAAAAAAAGAAGAATTTCCATTTATTTATTTTATTTATTTATTATATTTATACCCCGCCTTTTTTCCTGCAAGGAACCCAAGGCGGTTTACACTGTCCTCCTCCTCCTCTCCATTTTATCCTCACAACAACCCTGTGAGGTGGGTTAGGCTGAGAGTTAGTGACTGGCCATCTAATTCTCAAAGGCCTGTTGTAAATAAAAAGGTCTTGATCTTCTTCTGAAAGGAAGTGATGGAAGAACCCATATGGATTATTAATAAAGTTCTTAATAAAGTACAGTGGTGGCCAGAGAGCCAGCCCATTGGGCGAAAGAGCCGGCAACTGCTCTATGATAATCAAGAAGTCAAGGGAATTCTTGCTTATAGTTTTTGGGCTTCTCTACATGAGGTATTTATTGTGTGTCCCGTGATCCCTCACTCACAGAAGTTTGCAGGTCCTTTTCATGACGTTGTCATCCTCCAGGGCCTCTCCTGTGTTTTCCAGCCATTTTTGTGGCTTTTTTTTTAAAGTGAGGAAAGTCTGGGGGCAAATCTACATTAGAGCCCCTTTCGTTACATAGGGAACTCTGTTATGGTATTTATGCAACACACTGTTGGGGCACATGCTAATGAATACAGCGTGTTGAAAATGTGATCTTCTGTCACACACAAATGCAGTTGTGGGAGAAACAGGAGGAGTTTGAAAGGTGATGTGTGCAGGGGAAATGGCCCTTTAAGGAAAAGTTTTTTGCTGCTGTTCTTTTGTTTATCTATGCACAGGTGCGAAGGAGTTTTTTTTTAAAAAATTGACAGCTCCTGCCTCCTCCCAAAAGACCATGGAGATGGAGAAGGGGATGGGAAGAGATGAGGAGGAAGCTATGCTGCTGCTGCTGCTGCTGCTGCTGCTGCTGCTGTCGCTGTCCTCCCACAGGCTGAAGCCAGCAGGATCAGTACCCCCATTCCTGTTCACCCAAAGGCAAGGCCATTGAAATCAATGTGATTTACTTCAGAGTAAGGCCATTGAAATCAATGTGGTTTACTTCTGAGTAGACATGCATTTTGGCTCCTTTTCAGCTTGTTCTTTGAGGCAAGGGGCATTCCAAACTTTATTTTTTTCAAAGGGAAGGGGAGGGAGGGAAGGGGAGGGGAGAAGCATTTACTTGGAGAAGCTGCGGGAGGCGGGAAAGGAGGGAGGCGGGAAAGCAAGAGTTGCTGCTGTTTTGCAAAGCCCCCAATAGGACACTTCCTCTTCCCGAGAGAAACGCTGAATGTTCCCCGCCCATCAAAAACAATTGGCTAATACAGGCAATGACAGTGCCCAGTAAGCACACACATAGCCACGTACTGCGATAGTGAATCTCAATAACAAGAAAAGTCATAAGAAACGTAGTCCAGGAAATTACGGGAGAAAAGAAAAATGAGGATGTAAGAGAAACACAACCGGAAAGGGAGAGTGCCCTGTGCCTCGCAAGTCACAGAGGCGATCCAGTATTGGAATAAACCTCAGATGTGGATTGCCCCCTGGTATTTTCCTGGATTCCTCCATTATTCGCTACAGAGGCCTAGCATAATTTCGCAATTCTGCTCTATACCACAGCGCCACCTTGTGTTGTGTAATGAAACATATAGGAACATAGAAAGGCAGAGAGAAAAGCCACGGGGGGGGGGGGGGGAAGAACCTCTGTGAAGAACACTCTAATCCTTCTGCAAAGAAAACAGAACAAGAAGCCTGGGTAAGGCACTGGGTTAAATGCCTCATATAGAGAAGCCCTTCATTCCTGGGAAGAGGCAATGGAGTCAGGGGGCGCAAGTGCACAGCTGCTCACTATCCAGTGCTGACTAAGGCAACTCCCAACTCCACTGATGTCCTGAGGATGAGAGAATCAGCAAGGCTTTAGCTCATCAAGGTTCTCCAATTTCCACCTCAAAGCTGTTTGCTTTGCCTCGTTTCTGAACATGAGCTGTTTTCTTTTTTTCTTTCCAAATGGGAAAAGTGTGCATTTGGGTGCTTTTTTAAAAAAAGTGTGCTCCCAAATGTGTACTTTTCCACCTTTGACTGAAATGTGAAAATGTGTATCCCCCCCCCCAATGCTCATTTTAAAAGTGCTCATTTTTCTAGTACATGCATTGTTCGAATGCAATTGCAAGTTTGGGAATATGCAAGCTTTGGCTGAGAAATAAGCTCTTGTTCGCATTCACATTCAGGGTTGTGAACAGGGCAAATTCTGATGAATGGAAACAAAATTCTCATATATCCCTACTGATGTTACCCAGCGTTTAAAGGTATGAGCAAGGATACTGTTCTCCCCTCACCTACCATGCAGAGGCCCTCTATGGTTTTGCCTTTCTAAGAGCCTCACTGGTCACAATTGCCTATGTAGTATGTCATGCAAAAGATCAGACGTTATTAATATTTTCCCAATTTGCCAAATGATCTGTATGTTTCTTAAGGTCCTTCTTATGTAACTTTATAAGTGTATCAGATGGTTTTTCAGATAGGTATCAGCCAAAAAAAGAAACTATTTGAAGTCTGGATTGTTCATTGAGTAATCCTGTTAAGAAACCACTATACTTTCTTATCCACTGCTGTGGGCTTATACACAAACCATATCAGTGTACCTTTTGACTGGCCCATATGAAAGTCATTGTCAGAAAGTCTAAAATGGTAAGAGCTTTTGTTCACTTGCAATTTGTCAAATGCAGAATTGTATAATTAAACAGAAAGGCTTTTAACTCTGCTGTTTACATAAATGATATTTTAAAGTGATGCTGACAAAATGCTCTGTGTACCATTGAAAAGATCTGATAACTTCAGGGCATGGAGGTGAAAACAAATTAGTGTAATTCATGACTACACTTGAAAGTGTCCTGATATTGTATTAAGAAGCATGAGTCATGAGTCATAAATGCTTTAACTGAGGAGTGAAGGTTAAAACACACAGCTCATGAATTACTTACAGCCCGTCCTGCAGTTCTTTCTAGCACTTTATACATGAGACTATTTCCATTGGCAATAATGGTACTACCTTTGGGAGTAAATGTTATTCAGTGTAAGGGTTGAACTCTCTGCCTTTTGCAAAAACGATCAATAATCCAAACATAATTTACCTGCTTTAATCAAATGTGGCTTGTGCCTCCAGCACAAGAAAGAAAAAAAGAGGTGTAGCTCAAGCATAATTGTGAGTATAGCTGCCTCAATTGTAGCATTGAGTCAAACTAAATGTAATGTGGGACATCAGTGACTCAACAGTTAGGAGCAGGTGTAATCCATAGCAGTGGTAGGAGGAAAGTTCTCCCTTTATATCATTTCCACCAATCTAAATTATACCTGAAGCTGCTATTTCCCCACAGGGAAAAACAAACATTTATCATATAGGTAGGTAGCTATAGGCTTTTCTTGTGGGGCAAATGGCAGTCTAGGTAGATTTTGATCAGAAAAAGGAATAAACATTCCTGAAATTCTTGTTCGCAGATAGCAGAAGATTCCATTGATGACTTTATAATTTCAAAAGATTTCATTAAAAAACCTGTTAGATATGAAGTGAAAAGTTTGAGGGTAAAAAGAAGCAGGAAAGGAGGAATATACAAGGAATTATTCTGCATGAATATGGATCAGACTAGATGTAATGGGACAAACTAGATGTGACATTAAATTTGTCTTTGCATCTAACATGTACAGATTTGTTTTGGGTTTTTTTTTTAAAGCAAATTGCATCACCACAAAGCAAAGTTTAACCCTTTTATTCCCCTGTTGCAGTCCTGCTGAAAATTGTCTCCTTGAACCTGCTATTTTCATTGGGAAGAATGCTCACTAAAAGATCGTCATTGTTTTCACCATCAGTAGTACTACCATCCCCACCAAGGTCTTATGATACTTCCAAAAAATCCAAACCATCCTCTGTCTCAGGTGCTGGCGAATTGCTATGGAAGGGATTGGGAAACTTGTTGCTGTAAAGATCAGGTACTGGGTTGGGGGCCAAGAGCTGGCAAGGACAGGGTTAAGTCTCTTACCTTGGTTCAATACACACACACACACACACACACACCTTGAGAATTAGGGCAAAATTTATTATTCGTATTATTTCTGTGTGTGTGTGTGCATGAGAGAGAGAGAGAGAGAGAGAGAAATACAGAGGAGGGGGGTGATGAGCAAGCAAAAGAGATGGAGAATAAACCACTTCAGTGTATTGAATAGAATCAAAACTGCTTAGTTGTGTGTGCCTGTAGAGCAGTGTTCTCCAACCTTGGGTCCCCAGATGTTTTTGGCCTACAACTCCCAGCATGCCCCAGCCAGCATAGTTGGAGAACACTGCTGTAGAGGAAAAGAGAAGGCTACTGGGTGAGGTGTGTGTGTGTGTGTGTGTGTGTGTGTGTGTGAGAGAGAGAAGAATATGCTGCATGTCATTCTTTCTGAAGTCCTACATCTGGCTTTTAAGACTGCTTTCTTATCACTAAGGCTTTTTTCTATGCTGTAGGAAGTCAGGGGCAGCATGCCTTCTGCATTCTTTTCTTCTCCTTCTCCTTTTTTTTTTTTTTAACTACCCTTCTATTTTAGGATGACTGGATTGATTAAGAAGTCTTACCATGAAATGCCCTTCCCCTCCCTCCTTTCCCTGCAGTTGCTTTTAAAAAGAAAAGCAGATGGAGTCAATGCCTTGACACTGTCATGGGGATTGGAATGGGAAAAGGGTTAACTATTACTCCCACAATTCCTGGTAGATAATTCCAATTGCTGTGTATGATGATAGTCATGCTTAAGTTCCCATGAACTGTGCTATTCAGGGAGAAAGGGGCTTCTGTTCCTGCACATCCAGCATAAAAATAAGTGGGCTGGCAGAAAAGTCACAAATTGCTCCATATATTGCCAGGGCGAGGTGGCAGATGGAAGGAGCAGAGCCACCAGATCGACACTGCAAGCTGCATGCGCCCACAGCCCTTGATTTCCCACCTGTTTTCTATAGGATGATTTTTTCTAGGGTTGGGCAAATCTGTTTGGCTCATAGATTTCATAGATCATAGAGTTGGAAGGAGCCTACAAGGCTATCAAGTCCAACCCCCTGCTCAATGCAGGAAACTATAGGAGGGGTCTCCCAACCAAGTAATAACCAGGCCTGACCCTGCTTAGCTTTCCACACTCAGACAAGCTGAGCCAGCGTAAGTTCTCATTTTTCCACCACCGAGCTCATTCCATCCTGGTTGTAAAATGGGTTTTCTCTTTCTTTCTTTTTCTTTTTTGCACAGAAATTTGTATGGATTTTTGTGCACATTTTTCAAAATGAGTGCCTTTTTGTGTACATTTTTCAAATCTATGCATTTTGGGGGGTAGAGCTCATGCGATGCTTGAGCTTGTTGAGGTTCTCCAAATTCCTCCTTGAAGCTCAGTCAGGGATGTGCAAGTGCAACACTGGAAAACTTGTTCCGTTTGAGCTTGACAGACTTTCGACACATTTTTGACCCAACGGCCAAAAGCAGGCCAAGTAGGGGGTCAGGTCGGGTTGGCTTCTGTGAAATTGCTTGAAAAATTTGTGCAAATTTGGAGCCAAAAACTGCATAGATCTAGAGCATTCTGTGCAAATCACAATTTGCACAAATCGGGCCCAACACATTAGATTCGAGTCATTGTTGTTGTTCTTGTTGTAGCATGTAACATGAGAAGTGTGGAAGCATCCTCCTTTCACTGCATATGCACACGCTTCACCTTGGCCACCTTGAATTTTCTGACAGTTCATTTCAGATTTGTGCAAAATTCAGTCCTCCACTCTGCAATTTGCACAAATTTATGCGATTTGCACAAATTTGCAGAGCGGAGGCCCAATATTTGCGCAAATTTCCCTGGCTTTTTTTTTTTAAAAAAACCTCAAATCATTTCCCATGAAGCTGAGTCAAGAAAATCCATTGGATTTTATCCCCCGTATTGGCTTCCTCACACATCCCTAAGTTTTGCCTCATTTCCATTCCTGAACATGAGCATCTTTTTTTTAACTACAAAAGGATGCCATAGGCTAAAGTGTGAAAATGCAGATGGGGGGGGGGAATGTACACTTGGGCAAGTGTGCACTCTTCAATGTGAACAAAAGTTAATAAAATTGAGAAAAATTCTCAAGAATTGTGCTCCTGCGCGTGTTTGTGTTTGGGGTTGCGAACGGAACATGTCTCCATGATTTGCGAATAGGAATGAATCATACATCACTATCAGCATTTCTGTATACATGTTCTATCAGACACTGAATAGACTTTTTTTTTTTTTTTGCTTGTTTAGTAGCCTGCTATACATTATTTATTAAGAAATATGTCAATGACTTAGGGTCATTTTGTTTGAATGTAGAACTCAGAGGAAGCATTTTGTGAAATGGGAGAACTTGTAACTATCACCCTCCTTGGATTTTGTCAAAATGCGTTGGGCAGTGCTTTTGAACTTAACTTTATTCTAGTTGGAGGATTACTTCTCATTTTGCTTCTGATCAGTGCTGTGATGTATTTTGCTACCTCCAAGAAGATGTTTCTAATATTAAATTTCAAACATTCATGATATCAGAATTGTGTGATGCTGGATATCAAACTTTTCTCCTAAACCAGGGGTTCTCAACCATGGTTTCAGGGGTGGGAATTGGGACCACAGACTCAAACGGTAGGAATACTGATCTTTCTACAAATTACAATTCTACAGATTGTACATAATCTACAGGACATCACACCTTATTGTATGACACAGATTAAATTAAAAATAAAGATAAATATTTGACTTGTTATCTGTGGAAATATTCCATTTATAGTTATATAGTTATATTGTGGAGGAAGAGGGGGGGCTGGCTGGCCCGCCAGACTCCCAACCCTTTCCTCCCTGCAAAGGGAACCCAGCACTTGCCACCATGTGGCCCAGAAGGGGGGGCTGGCTGACCCGCCACTACCCCACCCTTGCCTGCTGGCAAAGGAACCAAGACCCCCAGAGATCTCAAGGTACCAGGTTGCCAGCCTCAGCTGTCTCTGCAACCCTACTTGAATCTCTGTTCAGGGACTCGCCTTCAATTCTGTAACCTGGATTTAGATACTGAACCAACAGAGTACTACAAAACCCATGTAGAGTGAACTCAAGACAAGGTTTATTTCTGGTAGCATCTTACAACAAGATTAGGCAAATAAAAGAAGCACACAAAATAGAGAGACACTTTAGTACACAGTAAAGCTGCAAAATAACAAAACCTGATTCCTTAAGATCTCTCAAGCACACACCTGTTACCTGAGGGTGTCTTCTTCAAAGGGTTAGATCCAGCACAGCCTTGCTGCCCGATGGAGAATTACCACACCTACCCGAAGGTCCAAGATGGGTAAACCCCTACAAGGCTTGCTTTCACCAGTCCTTCAAACCAGCCAATTTTACCAGAGGCTGTCTGGGGTCGGTTCTTGAGGGGGGCCCCCCCTAAAGGCTCGGGCCCCTCGCTGGCGCGCTGCCATGCCGGGCACGCTACCAAAAAGGACTGACCAGGAACAAAGGCTTCCACGTGGGGAAAAAGCTCATCCCCCTCCCCTTTTCTGTAGCCTTCTTTCTTCAGCCAATCAATTTGAATTTCACCTGGCCATGCAGGGGGAAAGGGAACTGTGAGTCATGGCTTGAACTATCTGCATGTGAATGCCTTCAGCCTGGCTCCTCTAGACTTCTAGACGCCAGGCCCCATCTCATGTTCCATCACCTTTGGCTTCCTCCCAGCCCCCACCTGGTTTACTCATGAGGAGGCGTGTGTGTGTGTGTGTGTGTGTGTGTTTGTTTGTTCCTGCATGCATGCATGCATGCAGGAACCCTAAAAACTCTTTTATCTACACGCTAACTATGCACACCCCACCCCAGCCGGTTCACACATGAGGTGTGTGTGTGTACCCCCAAAGGCTCGTTTCTCCACACCCTTTCCTTTGGGAAAAGATGAAAAGAGGGGCTAACCCTCTCCTTTCATCTATACTAACAAAAAACACAGAGAAACGAGCTTGCGCTAGCTTCTTACCACTAGGCACCTCTTCTCTTCTACACACAAAAACAGAACAGAACAAAAAAAAAAAACAAGCATCAAATATCAAACACCTTAACTATAGTCTTAACACAGCTTTAACATCTTAATTCTTAAGATCTTCTTAAAACATCAAAACAGCAAAACACAACCAATAACCATCAATCAGAAGTTTACAGGTTTGCATACCCAAGAAACATCAATTACAATTCAAATGAGAACCCTCAACCCTTTGTTGCCTGTCTGGCACTCTTGTCTAAAAGAAACAAAACAAAACAGAAACTTTTTTAGGGTTGCTGTTTCTCCCACAGCCTGTAGGGGCAGACTGCTGACTGAAATGTGACTCTTCAATTAAAACAAAACAAAAAACAAAAAACAAACTTTTTAGGGTTGCTGTTTCTCCCACAGCCTGTAGGGGGCAGATTATGGACTGAAATGTGACTCAATTCGCCCCTACCACTCTCAACGACCTGAATACCATCACACACCCCCCCTACAAAGACTCGATGGGATGGCCTCCCACCACCCAATGACGTGAATGCCTACTCCCCTTTCCCAAGGGTTGCATTTTCTAAAACACACAGCTTGACAATCTTCCAGCCTCTTGGGCTTGGCTCTTTTTGCCCACCACCCAAACTTGCACGGGATGACTTTCCCTCAGCATTGAATGCTTAGCTTTGGAGGCTCTACTCAGTTTCTAAAGGCTCTTTTCAGAACACAGTCTGGTAATTTTGCTTTCGGCCACTAGAGGGCTTTCCCACCTCTAGTTCCCTGGCCTCGTGAGACCTTTTACATTCAAAATTTTTTCATCATCTTCATTTTCAAATTGAAACATGACACAAGACCACACAATAGTTCAGCTGTTTACACTGGGAGCACTTGGCCCTGGTCTCCCAGCAACACTATGGATAACACAATTACATTTGGATCACAGATCATCCCCCCTCCCTTCAAGGAACAACTCATCAGTTTTCATTTGCTTTATCACAATTAACCACCAATGTCTTCTTTTCTTCTTGGGAGACACTTGAAGAAAAAAATCTTTCTGTCTGGGCTTCTGTCAGCTAGGAGGGAAATCCCCTTCTCTCTCCGCCGCCCACACTGGGATCGCCTGCCCAGTAACAACACAAAGACAACTTGAATCACCTGTCCCCCCTCCCCCTCGAGGAACAAGTCAGAGTCCGCTGTTTTCCAAGTGGCAGCAGAAAAAATGTTTTTTTGGGGGGGGGATTCCTTTTTCTTCTGCTGATTCTCTGCCCGCTTCTTGCAGCACCGGACAAAGTCTCTTTTTTCTGGGGGGGGGGTTCCTGATGTCCTGCCCCCCCTCTGCTTGCTGCTGCCCAGCCTAGCCATTCACCATGCCCCCCCCCAAGAGCAAATGGACAGTCTTAAGTTCAAAAATCTTGAGTCCTTCTCCCGTGGGAGAGATGTAGGGCAGGACTGTGCCCTCCCCCCCCCCACCAAAGTCTGACTCTTCTGGGGCACACAGCACAACTAAAATTACTCATCAAACGCTGTCCCAAAATTCAACGTTTTGCTCACCAGCCTCTTAAGAGAGGTTTCTTGGTCTTCTCTCCTTCCTCCTGGAACACACGTGCGCACGCCCACACTATTTTCTTCTTCTCTTCCCGGGCTCTCCCAGCCCCCAAACTTTGGGATCACACAGCCGCCATCTGCTTACTCGCTTCTTGCACTCGATGGGTAGGATGTAGGATCCTTGCTTCTCACTGGCAACCGCTGCTCCCAGCCTCTGGGACACGCACACGCAGACTTTTTTCTTGCTTCTAGCCCTCTGCCAAGGGCCCCTCCAGTCCTGGTTCTCTTGGATCACACACTTGCTGCCCTCTGCTCACTTGCTGGGCACACAGGCTGTTCTGGAACTTATTTCTTGCCTTAAATGCTCTCTGCTGGGCTCCTAGGCTCCCCAGACTGGGGTAGCCCCTTCCAGCAATCTGAATGTTTTTCTAAGGTTCAATCTCACACTTATTTCTAAAAAATAACAAACCTTCTACTATGTACTAAAACGTGTCTCAAATTTCTCTCATTTGCCCACGCGCACACACTCTGTGGTTCAGCTTCGAATCCCAGCGCTTGCCACCATGTGGAGGAAGAGGGGGGGCTGGCTGGCCCGCCAGACTCCCAACCCTTTCCTCCCTGCAAAGGGAACCCAGCACTTGCCACCATGTGGCCCAGAAGGGGGGGCTGGCTGACCCGCCACTACCCCACCCTTGCCTGCTGGCAAAGGAACCAAGACCCCCAGAGATCTCAAGGTACCAGGTTGCCAGCCTCAGCTGTCTCTGCAACCCTACTTGAATCTCTGTTCAGGGACTCGCCTTCAATTCTGTAACCTGGATTTAGATACTGAACCAACAGAGTACTACAAAACCCATGTAGAGTGAACTCAAGACAAGGTTTATTTCTGGTAGCATCTTACAACAAGATTAGGCAAATAAAAGAAGCACACAAAATAGAGAGACACTTTAGTACACAGTAAAGCTGCAAAATAACAAAACCTGATTCCTTAAGATCTCTCAAGCACACACCTGTTACCTGAGGGTGTCTTCTTCAAAGGGTTAGATCCAGCACAGCCTTGCTGCCCGATGGAGAATTACCACACCTACCCGAAGGTCCAAGATGGGTAAACCCCTACAAGGCTTGCTTTCACCAGTCCTTCAAACCAGCCAATTTTACCAGAGGCTGTCTGGGGTCGGTTCTTGAGGGGGGCCCCCCCTAAAGGCTCGGGCCCCTCGCTGGCGCGCTGCCATGCCGGGCACGCTACCAAAAAGGACTGACCAGGAACAAAGGCTTCCACGTGGGGAAAAAGCTCATCCCCCTCCCCTTTTCTGTAGCCTTCTTTCTTCAGCCAATCAATTTGAATTTCACCTGGCCATGCAGGGGGAAAGGGAACTGTGAGTCATGGCTTGAACTATCTGCATGTGAATGCCTTCAGCCTGGCTCCTCTAGACTTCTAGACGCCAGGCCCCATCTCATGTTCCATCACCTTTGGCTTCCTCCCAGCCCCCACCTGGTTTACTCATGAGGAGGCGTGTGTGTGTGTGTGTGTGTGTGTGTGTTTGTTTGTTCCTGCATGCATGCATGCATGCAGGAACCCTAAAAACTCTTTTCTCTACACGCTAACTATGCACACCCCACCCCAGCCGGTTCACACATGAGGTGTGTGTGTGTACCCCCAAAGGCTCGTTTCTCCACATATATATTACGGTATATGCATATTATTTGGAATGCAACTTTTGAGTCAGACAATCTTAGAAAGGGGGGAATGACATTCTGACATATGGTGAATAGGGTGCATGGGGCAAAAAAGGTTGAGAACCACTGTCCTAAACTTTCCCTCAGAAAATCTTGGCTACATAGATTTCTACTTGTGAGGAAATCTTGATTTCAACAGAAACTGTATTTCTACTGGAAAATGCCTTCACTTGCAATTTCTCGACCAGGACCAGCATTGTTTCTGACTCTCTCTAAGTGGTTCAGAATTTATAGACAATATACGAAAGCCCTTGTTATCAGAAAGGCTACTATATAATGGGAGATATTTCCAGCTGCTGTAAATCTGCATAGCTCCATTAAACTGTATGAAACACCATCAATTTACAGCAGCCACAAATCCAGGCCAGTGTTTGTAAAGACAGTTCGTGTTTGGTGACATAAATCCAGGTTATGAATTTAAATCAATTTGTAACAGAAAAAGGTCACCTAATAACTGAGAGAACAATGTTTTGAGGAACTCTTGAAATGAAAGTGCATAATGGAAGATACTTTGTGGTATGGCTCCTTTTGTTGCCTGGAAACAGATAGCCCATGCCAGACTAATGGATCTGGATGTTCTTGCCATATTAGAACCACAAAAGGATGCATATAATATGCTTTAGCACAAGATTATATCTTTTATTTCACCCAGTCTAAGGCTACATTACTGTGCACCACATGGGGCTAAGCTCCATTGAAGGCAGTGGAACCAATTTCTAAGAAAATATTTGCAAACATTTGAATTACACAAGTCTATGGCACGCAGGTTTCATCATTCAGAGAAAAATAGTAAATGGATTTTGATTCTCACATACAGGTTTTTGTGGTATCTTAGGATTGTTCTGAGCCTGGATGGTGCAAACTTTTAGATAACAGTGAAATATGAAAATGAAATAAAATGAAATCAAATCAAATCAAATGCATGTTGTTGTTTTTATGGATATCACCCCAACATCACCAATAGTAAGTGTGGCAGTGTATTTGTGTGTGTGTGTGAATAAATGGGGAGCTCTGGTTCATTTACAAAAGCTTTGTGCCTACGCATCAAAAGATTTGCTGGATCATAGCTATGGATGGATGTATCAGTCTATTTCCAGTTCATGTCAGTTTTGCATATGTTCAGTCATAAGTCTGTTCTGTACTGTTTCTGCATTAATTGTGATTCTTTTTTTAAAAAAAGATGCACAAAATGTGTATTTAAATACATGTTTTGACTGTATTTTCTCTCATAATACATGTACATAAATGTACATTATTTCAAGGTGCACATTTGTAAACAGGTTTTATCTTAAAATATGAATTTTAATTGCATGTTGGTACATTTTGTGAGCTAAGAACCACATTGCAAAAGTCACAGAAGTGCAAATTCCAATGGATAATTACATTCCAATTTACACATTAATCCAGGAGATTCAGATCATAATTCACTAAGAATGAATTCCTCAAGAATCCCTAATCACTTTATATGTGTATCTTAGAGCCCAACTAAACATCCATCCAATCACGCATAGCAGAGCTATGCATAACTGGATTGTTTACTTTACAGTGAATGTGCATAGCTCAGTTTCCCCCCTTCTTGTTTTTCTCCTGAAACAGGGGGAGGGTTAAAAAAAGATATATATATATATATGTCTCCATTGATTCTAAAGGAGGCATTTCTACCCCACCCACCATGGGGGTGGAATTTCAGAATGAAAAAGGGGGAAAGTTTAAAGCCTCCTTTCCTGAAGCGCTGCAATCCCAATCTGAATCAGAAGGTAAAATGGAGGTAAAAAGATCTAGCATGCATAGCTCCACAGTGAGTGGATTCAGACAACATGATAACCCACACTCATGGGTTAAGTATGGGTTGAGTGTGGTTGTCGTTGAACCATGGGTTGTTGTTGAAACATGGGTTATTGTGTTGTGTGAACCCAGCTGTGCTAATAAGCCATGGTTTGTTAACCATGAAAAATGCAAGAAGAGAACCCATAGTTTGTTGTTGGTTTGTGAACTGTGGGTTGTTCACCATGCTTTGTTATCTCTGCTGGGTTCAGACAACCTGATAACCCATGTTTCAACAACAACCCACGGTTCAACAACAACCCTCACTCAACCCATACTCAGTCCTTGAGTGCAGGTTTTTGTGTTGTCTGAACCCAGTCAACGTGTGCTAGAGATAATGCTTAGTTTGGCCCTGAGAGGAAAAGGCAAGTGCTTCTCAAGTCATCATGGCAAGGCTCTTGCCTAAAAACTAAATGAAGATCCCTGTACAGCGTTGACTGTCACACTAAACTATTACCACTCAAACTTATTGAACTGAAAAATGAGATGCCTTCACCGAGTGGAAATCAATGCTCAGGTCCCGCCTGAGTATTCAAGCTACCCAAGTGGTCATTTTGGGGCACCGATAATTTTAGACCACCAAAGAAGCAGCAACACATAGTCTGAGAGGTGCACCTGGGACTGCTTTGAAATGTCACAGAGAATGCTGGGAACTCTTGGAACGAACATTGTCACATGAAGTACGAGAATTGATCATCAGCAGGGCCGGTGCAAGGCAGTTTGGTGCCCTAGGCAAGATCAGATATTTAGCGCCCCCCCATCCCACTTGAGAGCGCTGTATTTTTTTTCCAAGGCGTTTCTGGCACCCCTTTTAGCCCTGTGCCCTAGGCAGCTGCCTAGCTGGCCTAATGGTAGCACCGGCCCTGATCATCAGCATCATCTGCTAAAAATGATCTGGGATATAACTCAGATAATTTGCAGCATTTGTGTTGAGTATATATTGAGCTGCTCATAATATGATATGTTTAAAACTTTTACTAATCTGTTAACAGCCAAATGGATGTGTATCAGTTTATAAGATGTCATTTTCATGGTACAGTGCAATTCCTATGAGAAGTATTTGTATGGATTACGATTTAGTTGAGATTAGGAAAAACTGGCGAAATCTATTTTGGAGCTAGACTTTTAGTACACATATTTACTAGCTTTATGCTAGTGTGGATCATGACAAATAATAAGAATGCAACTGATGCCGAAAATCCTGCCTAGGGGGGCAACTCATCAATCCCCTGTCCCAAACAAAATACACAAAAATTAATGGACATTGCATAGGAACAATACTAGTGGAATGGCACTCTAAATCACTTTCTTATCCAAAGAGTATGTATGACTGAAATTATAATAGTGAAATCTATGAAATCTATGAATGGTTTAGGTGGTAGATAATAGGGTGCAGAGAGTTGTCTTTTATTAGGAGAGATTTACCAGTTAATCACTGCAAATGGATTTAAATTAGTTTAGCCTTATACCTATTAGCTTAATTCAGTAATTTACTGATGCAATTTTATGCAAGCAAACTAGTTCAATTATCTCTATACTGGATGGATGGATTCATGCATGAATATATGTAGTGCACAAAATGGTGGATATTTCTTTGTCATACTTTTAAGTAGGTTTGCTAAGTGCCCAAGCATAATTTATCTGGCCCAATTCAGCCTTGTAAATGAGCCTTCCCCAGCCTAGCACCCTCCAGATGTTTGAGACTTCAATTCCCATAATCCTTCATGATTGACTATGCTGACTGAGGCTGATGAGAGTTGTTGTCCTAAACATTTGGAGGGCACCAGGTTGGAGAAAGCTTTTTGCAAGATTTAAAACAACACTGATAGATATCTATGTATGGATAGATAGATATGAAAAACACAAATAAAATATGATACCAGAACATGAACAATATACTTAAAATTACATAGAAGTACTTTAAAAGCCTGAGTGAATAAAATGTTTTTGCCTGATGCCTAAAAGAAAGCAACATTGGTGCTAGATAAACTTCCCAGGGGAGGACATTCCATTACTGGGGTGCCGCAGCTGAAACAAGCTCTATCCCTAGATGCATAAATAACAGGAAATAAGTTTTCTTAAACAACCTCAAGCTACAACATAATCTACAATTATGGTAGTGGTTTTGTAGTCTGGACTGAGCTCCTCTGGACCCTACTATAGCGTTTGACAGTCCCTCTGGTTTTGCAATTCTAGGGCAATAGCAAAAAAAAGCCTAAAACAGGAGGATTATTGAGCTTCTACTGAGCTGCCACGTGTAGTTCAAAGGCTGCATTTAGCCTTGTAATCCAGAAACTATATAGTTTACTGAAATACACATGCTGACATTTATTTCCCACTTAGTCCCATTGCTATTACGTATGTAGGAAATCCCCAGGGATACAGAAACAACATTAAAAAGACTCCTTATGCTAGCACAACTGGCCGGCAACTCAAGCCACCATGACTACTTCAGGATTTATGTTCAAGAAAATCATCTGACATATTCTCCAAAATTCAACTGCATTTAAAAAAAATATGATTATGTTTAAAAATATGATTATGCACACAGGCAGAATGTAACAGTTTAAAGGGGGGGGGATTTTCAACCATACCATTTCAAGTTGCACAAAGTTTTAAGTGTGTAACTAAACAATGGTTTCATTGCATGCTCTTTACTGTGAACAGAAGGCCTCACTAAAATGAAGTTACTGTAACATTACTGAACATGTTGGCTTTAAAAACAGCCTTAGAAAAAAGACATCAACTTCAAAGGTTTTATGAATTTAATGCAGCTTCAGTTCACAAATTTTATCAATAAATCATTTTAAAGAATAACCAGACACAATTATGAGTGCTTTTAGATTGGAGAGACCAGTATTCAAAGAGCTACTAGATGTACCCTAGGTGTTAGGTGTGTCCAGTAGAATTTTTGGCTTTTTTCCCTTTTGGTAGCAGACCCTTGTGATATATCACAAAATTTGGATGAAACTCAAAAGAGGTTTGTAATGCAGAATGGAGGAAGGGGTTCCTGTTCTAGAAACATAGATCAAATATGACTTGGTCACCCAGAAGCAGTTGCACAGTTCTTTAGATCCAGGCCATTGGCTCCAGACCAGCTCAAGTCATGTGCAAGCAACTGGTGATTCTAGACAGGGCTGGTCCTACCCAACAGGCAGAGTGAGCCAACTGCTTCCAGCAGCAGATACTGAGGGGGGGGGAGGCAGTGGCAGCCTCACCTCCCTGGTCATTCCCCTCAATTGGAGGATAGAGTTGTATGTGCCATATGACTTGTCCTGGGTCCCTTAATTAGGCTACTGCCTCAGATGCAGTAGAAGACCAGTGTTGATGTAATATTTTACGGCCAGTCTTGGGTTGGCCCTGATCCTAGATAGGCTTCTAAAATAAAATATCAATAGAAATAAATTACCATTAGCAGAAAACAAAACACTCAGAAATTTAGTGTCAAATTAAGTATTTGGGAGATTCTAAATTGTCTTTGGAAACTTCTAAATGATGTCATTTTATTATCTGACAAGCCACAGTCAGTAACTGTAACTGTAGATGAAATATGGATAGTCGGTTCTGAATGGAGATATGTTTTGTGGTTAAGTAGAAAGCAGCAGTTGTGGCCGAGCTCTTTGTGAATCTGAAGTAATTAGAAAATTAAATGCAGCATCACTTGAAACCGGCTGCTGGGAGCTAATGGGCTGCAAAAGGAGAGAAGATCTAGAAGTCAATGAATCCTGGAAGATGCAGGAAAGGGACAGATACAATGGCAATAAACTATGGTAGATTGTGCATTAGTTGGCATGGCTCAAATGAAATACAGGGATGAAGTCTAATAGCCTTCAGTCACCCAAGAAAACACAAATATCAAGGCACCCAAGCCTTATTAACGTTGCCTCCGGAAAATCCTGCGAATTACTTGGGAAGATAGGCGAACAAATGTCAGTGTACTGGTCTGGAAGAAGCAAAGACTACTAGCATTGAAAAAATGATCCTTCAATGCCAACTTCAGTGGACTGGTCATGTTGTTCGAATGCCTGACTGCCGTCTCCCAAAGCAGTTACTTTATTCCCAACTCAAGGATGGAAAGTGGAATATCGGTGGTCAATATAAGAGGTTTAAAGATGTTCATAACATAAGGCTAATCTAAAAAAATATTTTAAAAAATAAAAATTGCAATATAAACATCGAAAACTGGGAAGCTCTTGGTCTGGCCCATGAACGATCTAAATGGAGGTTGGCCTTGCACAAAGGTTCCATGGACTTTGAAGAAGCCCGAGTGCAAGGTGAAAGGGAGAAACGTGCTAAGCGAAAAGCACGTCAAATGAATCCTTTACAGGACCATCTTCCATCTGGTAACCTATGTCCTCACTGTGGGAAGCTGTGTGGATCTAGAATTGGCCTCCACAGTCACTTACGGACCATCGCTAGAGTCTACACAATCTTCTTTAGAATTTCCTCCTTTTATCCTGGAAGACAATCTTACTCGGTCACGAGTGATCGCCTGATGATGATATATAACAGTACACTGGGTCATATATAACAGTATTGCACATTGTGACAAAAGTGCTCTGCAAATGCAAAAAAAAATGTTGCTTACCGTGTTTCCCTGAAAATAAGACCTACCCCGAAAATAAGACCTAGTACTATTTTTGGAAATTGCTAAAGTATAAGACCTACCCCCAAAATAAGACCTACCCCAAAAATAAGACCTAGTGTCTTGACGATGTTCCAGAAGAAGATGACATGACTGTATTTGAATAAATGTACGGTATATTTTTGTACATGAATAAATGTAGACTGTTGTACAAGAATAACTGTGGATTGTTGTACATTAAAAAAATAAGACCTACCCCGAAAATAAGAGCTAGTGTGTTTTTTTTAGCCAAAAAAATATAAGACAGTGTCTTATTTTGGGGGAAACACAGTAGTTGTACTTTTCCTATAACAGCCTTCTAGAAATTGAGAAGCTATTGTCTGAAAGAGCCACAAAGGCCTAGCACAGTAAATATGTTGCTCAAAACTTTAAAAAAATAATAGCTTTTTAATATATCTGTTGATTTCTTAAAATTAAAATATCCTATGAGTCATAGAACTCTCATGGTTTGGTCAGTATTATAAGGAATTGGATGAATTGCATTCTGCCATTATAAACAGAAATCAGGAGGGCAGTAGGTTCTATGGCTTGTACTCAGAAACTGGGTCAATGGATCCATCTGCAAAATAACAATATAGGAGAGGTCAATTTGAAGATGGCCCATGCCAATTTTGAGGTTAAAAGTGTAAGAAATGACATATTTATAGGAATTAAAGTTTGATGAGTGGCCTTTATTTGGCTTAAAAAAAAAAAAAAAGACTGCTAGGCCTCAGTGCTGCTCTTTGGCTTTTACCAGCCCTCTAACCTTGTATCTCATAAACAAAAGAGGCTGCTGAGTTCCCTGTAAGGGGCAGAGGCTCCAGTACTCTTACCAGGTGCATGACAGGCAGAAATTCAATAGGTGCAACTTTACCTAGTACAGTATATGAGGATGGAGGCAGAACCTGTGGATATTCTGCCTGTACTTCAGCTGCGGGGCCTCCAGGATATGGCAGGCCTGGCTTTATTCAGTAGCTCTTTTGGTTTGGTTTAGAGTAGTATTTCTCAAATTATGGGCCATTCTGAAATCCAGCTTTCCAGAGTTTTCCCAGACACAGATACTCTGTAGGGCTCTATATGGAATGACATTTCTTT